>NW_019091470.1:486809-723731 GCF_001949145.1 Acanthaster planci | reverse complement strand
TAAACCTTTCAAAACTAAACCTCCATTACTATGACTTGGCCTTATTACATCAACTGTTCAAGCTTTTTCAGAAAATCGCATGTGAAGATGTCCGACATTCTCTCTCACTTCACATATCACTGGGCCTTGAACAAAATTCTACACACAGGTAAACTCAATTTCTAGCTAAATGATAGTTCTTACAAGCGGTCAGTGAAAGCACAAAGAAAAGGAGTTTGACAAAATCAACGTCCTTCTGCAAGGAACTACATGTACGTGCAAGATGATTTTTGTGTCCAATGTTTGCAATAAAGTCCTTACTTTGGTTGACAAAATGAACAATTCCTAAAATTGAATGAAAATAAATATGTTGTATTTTATTTAAATGTTGTAATTAATGATTTCCTTAGAGTAGATAATTTTGGACAGAATAAACAAAAAATGATACCACCCTGTGTGAAATTGTTTTAATATTTTAAAGCACACAAAGTTAGTTTTATCCAACTGCTTTAGAGAATGTTCAGAGTCGACGTGAAATTAAATTTTTATGAATTTCAGTCAACTCCTCCAATCTCCTGACACAGACTTGCTGCGATCTCAGGACACTGAATTAAAAGGAATACAAACGTGGAAACAAATCAGTACTAAATGCATCATAACGATGCTCTACTTGCAAGTCATAAACTTACATTCAACTGCGCACGCAACTTAAACTGTCCACACTTGAAAACATCTTAAAATTCACTTAACGTACATGTGCACACAGAGATCTCAATTTGGGAAACTTAGAAGTGGAAAAACTAACACCTTTTGGCGACTGAAGTTGTTCCTTCTGATGCTATGCGGCAATATTCTCTAGTCATGCTTGTCAATATGTGTGTTTGTACATGGGCCCTTTCCTTGAATCCAATATCTGAGGTGTTACGCCGTTATGAGCTGCATAATGTTGTGCAATTTGGAATTTTGATAAGGCCAGTTAACCGTTTTAGGTTTACATCACGCCGACTAATAAATAGTTGGCAGGGAGTTTATATGAAATTTTACAATATGTACACGATACTACTTTAGGACAATAAACACAAACTCTCAAAATACACAATACTAGTCAATTGGTTTATGTTCTTTGCCATGTATAAATATGTTGCATGAATTAAAATGCGTTTGATATGAAAGTCGCCGTTAGTCTGGAGCCGTGACGTATTGATGTAGCATTGATGTACAGATACTATGGGGATTACACGGTACGCATACTCTCGTAGTGTGCGCACAATCGATATCGCTGTTCACATGCAAGTCAATGGGACTATTTGGCGAGACACGGCTAAAAAAGAAAAGGAGAAAAAAGTGCGTTGGAAATTTCAAAAAATGCTTTCCGAGAGAGAGACACAAAACATACAAAAATTTGGGTAGGCACGGAAATCTGTTTGGGTGGGTGGCCTCAGGAGAAGGAATCGGAACTGGTGTCCAAAGAGAAACACGGGACCTTTTTTGTCAGAACATGATATGAATGTCTGCCCCCTTCTACTCCTTTCAATTCCAAAACTTGGTCATCAGCGCGCACTGCCCTCATACTTCACTAAATGTGACCCGCTCTGCCAAAAGGGTGTATCAAGTCGCGCTGTGCAAAAAGGCGTAATGGCCCATTCCATGTGCGGAGGGTGAAAATATTTGGAAATATTTTGAGGCCAAATGCCAAAAGCCCCCGTTGCTAAGGAAAACCAAGATAGTGTCTAATTTAAGTTCTCTGTTCGTAGTGTTTAAAAGGCATTATCTCAAAAAGCATGTGTGACAAAATGAAATTAACTCCAAACCGCAAAGGCCACTGGGATGAATTATATATCAAATGAAAGCTTAGGATGTGAGCAATTTGATTATATCAAACTCAAATTCCAAACAAATGTGACGTAATACACCTTTTTGCAGTGGCGGTCACAAAGTCCCACTGCCTCAACTTGTGAGTCGGTAGAATCGAGGCCTCGGAAAAGGACTCTTGCTACAACACTGTTTATAAACGGCTTACTTAGACCAGCTGCACAATTCACAACTGCACACATTTTAAATCTCAAATACAGCTTCAGCCAACAACCCTGAAAGCCCCTTTTAACCTCGGTGGAAGAGTTGACGTCATGATGACCCACCGCCGAAGAACTTCACGGCATCCTCCCACGACGACTCAGGGAAGCGCAGCTCAAAAGACGTCCGGGATGGAAGGTCGCGGTCTTTGTCTTTCTCTGCAGGTTGAAAAAAAACAAAAGAGAGGAAAAATACAGTTACACAGAAAAGTTTGAAACTGGGGAGGGAAAAAAAGGGGGCGTCTCGCCATCCGTGATGCCTGGATGGCCAACTTGACAATGTGGGTGGAAAATTTACATCTTTTGTCACTGTCTCTGACGATAAATATTAATAATAAATTACAACAGAGTTATACAGATTTACTTGCGACTTGACCTGTGATTTTGCCACGGGATTTTGACTTGTGCTAGGACGCAATTTACAAAAGTAGTTAAGGGAGCATGCATGTATACTGATTTTTTTTTACAATAAAATTGTGCCTCCATACATGTACAAATGGTTTTAAGTAATTTCTTTAAAGTAATGGAAGTTTTAAAACAGTTGCCTGAAAAGAGTCACAAACTTTGTAACAACAAACAGGCCATGGGGGGGGGACAGGCCAAGTTGACGTACGAATGCTACAATCAGGTGCATACACCTGTGGCCTCTGGAGAACTTCATAAAATGTCAATTTTTTTAGCAGATCCCTCCAAAATCCCTTTCCAGAGCTGAGGGCTCACGCAGTAGCTTTACTGCACATGTGTGATACAACTCTTGGGAATGTGGTTAAACTACCAGCACAGAAAAGACGGGGCTGATGTTTCAAACATTACACTGTCAAATGCATGGAATATCTTCTTACTAATAGGAACATTTCAGTCAAGTTCCTGAAGCCTGAAAACATTAAGGGCCTTTAATATGCATGAAATAAAAATTGTACATTACAGGGGAAACTTTTCATATAACTGATATTGATCCTACACAAACGCAAGTAGACAAACTTGATCAATTTGAATTTTCAAACACATGGGGAAAAGTTTTAAAGTTTGGGGTTTTTTTCATGCAAGGGGAATATGCCCTATTTTAAGACGATTAAACTGCAATATTCATGTTAATCCCCTATGCGGATGAATGTTGAGTGAGTTTTTTATTCCTCGTCTGCATGGAAAAAAAATGAAATAAAAGAAACACCCAACTCCACAGATTAAAGGATTTTTTTACAATTATGTTGTAACAGATCTTGAAAATCCACCGGCGCCACAGTATATCCATTCCATTGCCATTTATTCACCCATAGGAATTACATTTATACTTCATGGTCGATGACATTTAAGTTTAGAAAAAAAACAAACTACATGTACGTAACTGCTGTTACATAGCTCTGGTTGTATCCTACTTAGAGTTAGAGTTTCTCATTAGCATGCATAGTAAAAAAGTGGGAAAAACAAACTTACGAACATCAAACAAGTAGCATACATGGACATGTAGTGCTCTGCCAATTATTCAAATATTTGGGTATTTGATCCTTTATCGAATATCCTTCAAAATTGATTATTCGGTGTTGAAAATCAATAAAATAAAAAGGGGGAAAAATTAACAAATTAGGGTACAAAACTGCATTCTATTAGAGATGTAACTTTAAAAGCCAGCTGAATGCACTCCACCAACATAAGGCAAAAAGGTATTTCTAAAGTTTTTCTTTTTTGTTTTGAACAAATACGCATATAGTTTGTTGCTCCTTTTGTGGATATCTGGTACAACTTAACTACACTAAAGTACCAATCCCTGCCCCTAAATCATTTACAAGCGCTAACTTTGTTGAAATGTTGGTTAATTTTTGGACATCCCAAGATGGCAGAATTAGGAAAGATGTAGCTCCAGTGTGGTCAGGCATGTGTAAGTCGCCTCACGCAGCCACCGAGGTGATCCCTATGTTACCATGAATCATGGCCACAGATCCAAAGTGTGGATCTTCTGTGCAGGCAAGAAAACCAGAGAACCCAGAGGAGATCCCTCGTGGCAACGAGCAATGAGCAAACTCTACTCACACGCGGACTACAGCTATATATAGCCACGGAGGAAACAGGCAAGAGAGTGTGCAATGAAGTTGCCCAATGAAACATACATGTATGCGACCCCTCTGATAAAAGATCTCTTCGGGTGCATGCGTATACATGTGCGTACATGTATACTGGTACATATTGTGATGACTTGTTGATATCATCTCTGACTGGCTGCCCTGAGCACTGAGCAATGAATGGGAAAAAAAACACAAGAACACAGATGTACGCTAAATGGTAAGACAAGTGCTGAAGCATCAATGCATCAATGCCTTTATGTTACGCGCTATCAGTGCTACTGTGCAATGAAATGATGTTCCTGTCCTACCCGATGTTACAGTACATTCTTTCTCTTTGAGAAAACTGACAAACGCACCCACCAGACATGGGAAGCTTGAAGCCAGCCAGCAGGAAGCCGGCAGGATTTCTTCATTGGGGGTACGGCACTGTGTGGTTTGGGCAAGTACCGGTACGGGCATGAGCAACAAACAGATGCCAAAAAAAAAGAGGGGGGGTGCCTATTCTCAAACGCCACATGCACGTATAGCCATAAGAGGGACGCATGCCGCCGGCCCCGCAGGACGCAGCTCCTACGCAGCAACGCACCCTCTTTTAGTCAGTGCGTACAATGTAGAGCCTATGTCTAAGGTATGCCTAACAAATTACCACTAAATATGTGTCCACGTACTCGTATGCAGAAATACAATTGAGTCTTAAATGTTGATACATCTAACATCCACGCTCGGCAGTCTTCAAAGAAGAATGGTTTAATAGTTTCCTGATCACTGGGCTGGGACATAATACTACTGTATCCGAATCTTATGAGCTTTTTAACAGGGAACATGAATGAATAATATTCTTCCTATTTTCTTATCTCGAAACACGAATCCCATTTCATTCAATACGAAATGAGTACCCCTCTGCCCACTCTCTCTCCTTAGAATTTGCCCTTGCACACTTAAAATACAGTGGTAGTTTACCGGTATAAGGTTCAAAAAGCAAAGCTGATGTAGCCTGGATTCAGCAACATGAACATGCAGTAATAAGTACATGGATAATTGTTCTGCATATGGCACCACGGATACAATTCTACATGTACATGTAACTTACACTTAATGGAAGTGTATTCCACAATGCCAACAGGAAAGGATGACTGTAAATTCGGACACACGAGGGCAGTGTACAAGTTTGACAGTTGAGAGCAGTGACTGGGATTATACGCAAGCCTGTTGTTGTTTTTGAACTTCAAGCCAAGACATGTATGGACATGATCTACTAGTTGTTTTGTCTGTAATCAGGGATTACCCTAGCTTAACCAGGGCTCTAATTAGTCGGTTCACCACAACAGTGTGCCCACCACAAGGGCACCACCAAGGCCTGTTTGCTGGCCAACAATTGTCCAGATCCTTCAGCTAAATAACCCACCTGAGGCACTGTTTAGCATTTAACAAACAAGTCGTTTGCTATTTGGTGTTCTCCCCCTGGGCAGTGTCAAACACTTTAAACATAGCAGATTAGCCTGAGGTTGTCTGACAACAATTACAAAAGGCTTGCACCTGTAAACACAGCGTTTAACCGCACACTTTTTCTTCATTTGCCTGAAATGGTGTTTGCAACCAGTTTTACCCCTGTTAATACCATACGTGTACCATACTCGTACTTGTCAAACTTCGGAGCAAATAATGCCTGTAGAAGAAACTGCTGGGGGGGAGGGCAGGAGGAGTGGTGGGAACTCATTCCTAATTGTGGATGGACAACGCAGCTTTGTCTGTTAATTTGTCATTGTTGGAGCAGGCACGGTTTAAGCCTGCGTGTATGCCACAGTGTGGGCGCTGCAGTCCCTTAACACGCTGGTGCAAGTCAGAATGCCTTTATATCGATGTCAACTGGAAGCCCTACCAAGTGTTTTGTCAGATGTGTCCTACTTGCTGATTGTTGTCAACCACCTTGTCATTAGGATGTGTTTCACAGCACAAAGTGTGGACATACATGTGCATGTACATATACATGTATGTAGTGGCAGAATGGAACGTGCCCCACATATAGTACAAGCACACATAGCTACATATGTACCGGTAGCTATGCGTAGCTCGCTGCAAGAGCCAAGATGCAGTCTGGTTCCCTGACTTGCTCATACCCTGACACCTTGTCAACAGATTGATATATAGCTACCACTAAAAATAGACCGTGACGCAGGGAGGCCATGGCCTCATCTGAGTTAACGCTCGAATCATAAAGTAGGTGAGGGCCTGACAGGAACAAGAATGCCTGGTACTATTGGTATAAGCCCACGAAATGGCGCTACGGACAATTCCATTCCTTCGTTTTTCAAGCAATCTCCTTTTCTCAAGAGCTCCAAAGCAAATTTGAACCAACCACAACCTACAACCGTGATTTCAGACCGTCTGTATGATACAAAAGAATCCAAGAGGCCCTGTTTAATTTGGTGGGACAAAGAAAGGTATATGTCACTCCGCCAACAATAAAAGAAATGAATTAAAAAAAGGACAAAACTAATCTAATTTATGCCCGTGTCTGCCTCTGGGGTATGAGCGCGTTCTTGACTTCGCACCTCCACAGGATGAGTTGCTGTACGTGCAAGGGGTAATTACACTTAAGTCGTATTGGCTTGCGAGACCATTTGCCGATGTGTAATACATCCAGTGATTTACCCCCCCCCCAACTCACTTGAGGGGCAGCAGGTTGCTCCGTACTTACCCACGGCGTTATCTGTGACAATGCCGTGGGATCACGTTCCCAATTTGTTGCCGGGAGTTATGCACACAGCATGCGATTACTAGAAGTTTCGGATTGGTTTTTGTTCAGCCATAATTTGATTCGGGATAAATTTTTTGGTTTTTGTTTTTAGGCACGGTTCTGAAAGACAGACTGTTCTTGGGCAGGGAGCTAAAAAAAGAAATCAACTTTGATCACAATGATCAGTTTGAGAAGGTTTTCAGAAATTCCTGGACAAAACTAGAAATATTGCAATAGAGAAAAGTGAACTTGTGTATTGTCTCCTACCAAGCACAAGGTCAGAATTAAGCCAACTGTTTGCCCTTGGAGACTGTGTTGGAAAACAAATACCTGAATGCTCTTATACCAAGCTCAGGACAGAATGAACCAGGAAAACCATGCATAGAGCGACTGGTAAAACTACACGCAATTCTCACAAACTCTAACTTCTGAAAAAAAAAAGTTTAGGATAGCCTTAAGTATGCAGGATCCAATCAGCGTCCACGTGTCCTACATCTACAAGAGAGAGCAAAAATGACCACGCAACGAATTAACCAGCAGAATTTTCACCGCGCAGAGCCCCCAAAACCCTGTCAATTCTACAGATGGTGCATTCGATTGAGGCATGAAAAACAAAAACACCTCCCGAGCACGTCTGCCGGCCACACATACGGCACCAGTCGTCAACACTGTGAGAGTGCGGCAAGAAACACTGAAGTACACAAGAGCATGCGGGAGCACGACGCGTCTTGGCGAGGCAGAGTCAAAAAGCAAGCATCCACACCTCAAGCGTTTGCATTCCATGGACTCTGTGGACCATACAGTGAGGTGGCCCAGACAGTCCTCCATCTCCCTCCATCTCCCAAACACCCCCCCCGTGGCCCCTCCTTCCCCCTTGCCATATGTTAGGTTTCACAGGCTTGACAGGACAGACCCGAAGGGTGCTAAAAGCCAGCCCGCGGACATTCCAGTTCCCACCCGCATGGAGTGCTTCACGCTTCTCGCCGCTGGCTGCCAATTCTGCGTTGCCAAGTCGGGAAAGAATCCCCCCCTCCCCTTTCTTTTCAGTTTTCCTTCTTAAAAAGACAAAATGGGACCCCCCCTCCAAAAAAAGTCCCGCCCGCCGCTTTTGAGAGCTGCTGAGTGTGGAAGACAGAAAAAAAATTCTGCCACCTTGGGAAAGATGCTGTTTCAGGAAATGACGCGTAACAAGTTGAGAGGGGGTTGGTGCCACGCTCCGCCATTTGCTTTGGGGAAAAAAAAAAAGGCCGGTGTTAATATTCAATGGGCCATTGCGACTTGCACACGTGGTCTTCTCTGCGGAGCTCGGCGGTGGAGCATCATGTCAATAGTACTCCAAGCCTAATAAGTGAACACGCTGCATATAGTGCCTTGCCCTATTAGCCGCACTGGAAACACTTTAAAAATCAGACCGCAGAAGCTGGCGCACCAGTCAATACACAACTCACCCAACTGGCTAACACACTCTCTCTCCCTCTTCAGGCGACAGTATCATTTATCATTTTTCTGTTGGCAGGCGAAAGCAGAGGGGGGGTGCTGTGTGCGCTTTAACACGAGCGGGAACTTGCTACACTACGCAGGCTAATGTATTCTGTTCTAATTTGATTATGTTCCCCCTGCGTGGAATTAATTACAATGCATAAAATGTTTCCCCAATGATGTCATTGGGGAAATCCGTTTATTTTTTCTGGAATAACTGTTCCTTGGGTGAAGCCCGGGTAATACAAGAATGCAGTCCTCCACGTTTTCAAAGAAAAAGACGCGGAGAAAAAAAAAAAAATTGAATTAAACAGAGTGATTTCCCGAACGAGACTTGGCGCGCAAATGTTTACACCAAATGCCCAGGATAACAATGAGCCATCAGCCGGATCTATGCCAATGTCTCGTGGAATGTTTGCTGCAAGAGTGAATTGTTATTGTTGTTGGGACTGACTGCTGCTTGCGATAAGAGGCAGGGATTACTGGATGAGTTTACAAGACTGTCACAACAGAGGAGGATCACATGTCCTCATGGTCTTCGGCGCACAAAGCAATAGACAGACACTGCAGGCGTGCCTATAACATACCTACCAACAACTGAACATGTCAGATATTGGAACACCCATTTTTACAAGCCCACAGCAGAACAAGCAGCCGTGTGAGAGAAACTAATTACATTCATACAAGTACGTACCTGTGGGCACGTGTAAACGTCATTTTGAGCTCTTTTCCCGGCAAACACTGCCCTCCTTTTTCCTGCAAATGGCGCCCTTTTAAACCAGGACTTATTTTTCCTCCTTTTTATGGAAATTGGAATGTTCCAATTTAAGGCCTTTGAAAGGTCAAGAATTGGAACTGTTCTGATCAAATCGGAACAGTTGGCAGGTGTGCAATATGTCCCTGACATCATGCTGCCAGGACAGTATGTGCTGATGAAACATGGGTCTGCATTTTAAGAAGCAAAGCGTCAAGCCTGACATTGGCTTTACCGCTTGGTTCTGGCATGAGCTTTACAGTAAGGACGCGATCCGCGAAGTCTGTTGATGCCTCAGTGTGGGCACAGTCACGGCCAGTGACTATGATACTGGCCATGTACATCTGTACATTGAGTACAGGACAAAATACAGATTAGAAGTACATACATGCGTGTACGTGTAAATGTACAGCATTCACTTACAATCACGGCAAAGAAACAAACATCCCAGTTTGAGGGGAGGACGGTAAATGGCACATTCAGGTACGAGTGATTTCAGCCGAGGCTTTCCCTAAAACAGTGGGATAATGCACAGCCGCACAGACTTCACGTCCACCAAACGAGACACTGCATGGGTACCGGTACATGTACCAAATCTCACAAGAAACAGCGTTGCTTTAGTGACAAATGAGCAACATTAGGGCCCCGGGAAAGAGACAAGAGCTGTTACGACTTTCTCCCCCTGACTTGTCTGCATCGCCACTCACTGAACCCCCGCCCAAGGTGTAAAGGTAACAGAAAGCTCTCCTTTGTTCTACCATGACTGCAGGTGAGCCACAGAAAAAAAAAAAGCCGGTGGAAAGTATGTAGCCGCCGAAATTGAAGAATAACAGAGCCGCTGGGGACTAGGTTTTCACCTGGGCGACAGGTGGGGCTTGCTGTCCTGCAATCCAGGTTAATTTCAGGTAGCTTAATTTGTCTCAAGGTGGGCAATGTTATTAGGGACCTTATCCCGCAGTGGGGAAACCGGTGTTTAGCTTGCACATGCTCACATGCACCATGAAATTACAAGTTAAAAGCTGGAAAAGCATTCATATTTCGTTACTACAAGAAAAAGAGGCAGCATATTCCTCCCTGCAAAAAATGAGGGGTAAGGCATCAGCAGTTTGGGGCAGAAGAGACGTTGAACCTCACCCAACTACCCACTGTGTGTGCACAATGTTGTATGCTCACGAAAAAAGAGTTGTATGCAGAGATGTCACACATGTAAAACTCACGAAGAATTCTATTTTTTCAGCCCCTGAATGGAACAAGCCGGCAATGTAACATCCAATGTGCAAGACCCCTGCAGTGCACGGCCTGTCAAAAGCACAATATTGATTCATGGTGACAACTCACAAGTGTTGCCAAAAAAGGATGAACTTCCTATGAGGAGTACCACATGTGGCCCAAACGGTGCACACATGGCTCCCAAGAGTTAATATCTGTAGTGCTGGAAAAATTTCAAGTAAAAAAAATGTGGCCAATACATCTTGTCTGGTTCAAACTACCCCAGAGGAAAATTCGTGGTTTCAAGTAGTAGTTACCTAAGAATTGCAAGATGCCTCTCAGGGTAAATGTGTATGTTCCTCTGAGCCCACTTTGGGCAGTATAAGAAAATCCTCCTGGTTGGAGCAACAAATGAAGGTGAACTGAACAGCCCCATCCTGTCAGCCAGCCAACAGGTGCGCGCCCCCAGTGACTCAAGCACTCCAGCTATTGTTTCTAGTTATCAGAGGACAGGGTACCACACACAAAGACACTAATTGTTCTTATCACCAGAGCAAAAGGGGGGGGGAGAAGAGGAGCCAAAATAGCCTGGAGGCCATCCACTGGGACCATTGGTGTACTTGGTGTGTATAAGTACATGTACCTGGCTGATTTTTTTGGAAGGTCAGGGGAGGTATGGAGGCCAAGCTGACTTGACCTCGCTTTGGGGACAGGCAATTGTGGGGGAGAGTCCCTGTCCTAGGGTTGTTTGGTTAAGGTTCTGGAGAGGTTTGTATACAGTTTTTGAGCTGGTGCATTCAAAAATGTTTGCTATGTCAACACTGTCAAATAGGGCATGTGCCCCTGTACTTTAAAGACTTCAGCAGATGCTCTCTCAGCACTTTCTCTTGAAATTGCAACGACACAGATATTTGTTCTATTCCTCTATAAT
The DNA here is from genome assembly GCF_001949145.1 of Acanthaster planci. Next base: position 712,510 of record NW_019091470.1, on the reverse strand, counting down.
GGACCAACAAGCACCTGTACATGTGCATGCATGGCTTTGAAATGAACACCAGTTGCAAGAGAGAACTGGTCCATGCACGGTTTGGTTTAAACTTTAAGTTTTAGAATGCAATTTATCTTTGAAAATAATAGCTAATAATCGTTCGTATCTTTGCTTCTGATGCATATGCGCTGTAGTCCTCTGTATTTTGATTGGGCACCTTGTTTGTTGATGGGAAAGTGCGGAGAATGGACACTTTTCAACAAGTTGAAAGAACTACCAGTAAATATTAAAGACAAACAAACGCAAACCATGAATCAAACACAACAATCCAAACACCCAAAATGCACAAAAATGCTTTCACCACAATTTGGGGGATTTGATTATCATTTATGGCCACAGAATTTTTTCAGTTTGTTCAGGCTCTTAAGGTGTGTGTATTATCAAAAACTGGTCATCCTGTCTGGTTTACTCAGGCTGGCATGTGTCAACTTGGCCCACTCTAATCATCTGGGCCAGCCAGGTTTAATCTCTGGTAGGTTAGTAAGTCAAAAACCCACTGGGACATTATTCCTGTGCCAAGGATTGGGAACGAATAGTGCAGTCTAGCTTTGTAAGGCAGCCCACGAACCTGGGCCCTGTGTGTGTGTGTGTGTGAACACAAGACTACTGTGTACACTACACGTTGGTACACACTATGAGAGGCCTTCCCCCTAAAAGCAGAAAGTGCATTAAGTGCACGGCCCAGCTAACCAGGGTGCTCCAGCGACAGCTCAACCGTTATGTCGCACACACTGAGCGACACCAAACAAAACAACATCCCCCTTTCCCCCTGCACACGCTACAGCCAAGCGTCAAGTTCCCCTCCCCCCCGGCCCGATCCATCACCCGGGATAAAAGCTCCCCAAATTTGCCTCTCTTTGACTCCCAACCCCCCTTCCCTCCCAATTCTCCTTCCCTTCCTTGGCCCTCTTCCGCCGGCGTGAGGCGCGTGTGCGCGGCACGCCGGCACGCGGAACACTTGCGTTTGGAGTGCTGGCCAAACACCATATGCTATGTTTGGATGGAGTACAGGGGAGCTGGTGTGGGCAAACAATGTAAAAAGCTTCTGAAGAGGACGGAGAGCCCTGGCACTCTGTCAGTCCATTGGGCACTGGAAATTGTTCTTTTTTTCTCGTCTCTCGTGCTACATCCTCGCCTCTGAGATTTTCTCACTCTGCATGGGTCTCCACTTTCAACCCTGGACACATCCACGGCCAGTGGGGCTTTTTGGATTTTCCCCGCTACCCAGCCCCAGAAAGAGGGAAGGAGGGGGAGGTCTCTTTGAAAACAATTATTTCTTCTGGAGGGTTCCGGTCCTAGAGCGGCTGGCATGTATATATGCCTGTCTGCATCTTTGCCTGTAGCCTAGGGCTACTGGGTTACAGGGCCCTGAGATTTGGGCCATTTTTACCATTTTTTATTAGAGGCCGGCGTAAGAAAGAAGAAGTATCCCCTCAGACATGGTAAATTCTGCTCCCAGCACTACAAGGATAACGTTTCCCTGCAGTGCTAACATTTTAACGGGTTAAGTTGACTTCCTGAGCGCGACGGCATTGGCACGGACAAACGCAAACCCCAGACGCTAGATCAACATAACACCTTCTGAAGGAAAACACTGGGGGGGAGGAGGGAAGGAGCAGGACAAAGCCGCTCTTTCTCGGCAGGACTCGGGGACCGCTGTTTGCATTCAGCCATTTGTGCAGTGGAGTGATTACACATGAGACGTGCCGAGACTAAGCCTACAAGCCATCCTAGCATGCCTTTTTCCTGCTTCGAAACCAGTGGAGACTTTATCACCATTTAAGATTCCACAGCTACACGCCATGTTTAAGGTGTCAGTACATGTACTGTACATGTACCTTCACTTGTGTGCATGTACATAGGTATTACTTATTTTCTGGTGATGAAACCACCAATTCCACAGAAAGCGCCCTAAGCACCAACTCTTTAAAAAAAAAAATTCCTCAGAGAGGAACGGTGAGAAGCAGTTGAAGCTTTCGTGAGGGGAGGAAAACCCCAGAAGAATACATAGGGTTAAACCCTCGGAATTGGGTATGAACTGACAACAAGGAGGAAATCAAGAAAAACAAGGAAATCGAACCAGAACCGCAGAGGTGGAAGGTGAGGAAAGAAACACTACATGTACATGTAACGCCAACCTGACTCCCAATCGTCAATTTCTTCAAAATCGATAAATTCGTCAAGTTTCAGGAGCAAACTACTGGTAAACATCATCATTCATCGAGCTGAGGGTAAAGACTGTCTGTTTGCTGTTTTGGTAATGCAGAACTGAAGGGGAAAAAAACACACTGTCTTCGACAAATCTGTCGTCCTTTTCTGTCAGCTACATGCTGCACATGTATGCGCAGCTTCAAGCATAATAGCCTTCTTAGCATGGCCTTAGGCACTCTGTCCAAAAAGGAAGCACAAAGGAGATAAACCAATAATCAGTGATATATATCTCAGAGCACCAAACGTGCAAACAAACCTGGTTTTTTAAACAAACTGGCGGGCACACTGCCGACCAGTTTTGCTACACTTCTCCCACTACCCCCCCCCTTCCCAAAAGTTAGACTGGCGCATTCCGGACGACAGGGCGGCGACGCAACAATGCCGAGCCAAGCCAAAAAGAAAAAAAAAGAGCTACTGAAGCCCCCCTCTAATTACTAGCATCTTCCCCTCCCGCCTGCCTCCGGTTTTGATATTGGCAGTTAATTGGAATGGCAAACACCAACCATCCCCCACACACACTCTGGTTTTAGTTTTTTTTTTTCCCTGAGGCTGAACCTGAACAATCTAGTTCCAAGCTGAAAGCCCCGGCACAGATTGCCGCAGCGCCAAGACAAAAGATCAGCGCAGTCTTTATAGATATCCACCCACCACAGCTCACCCCTCAAAATAAAATCAAATTCAGGCTAAGAGAATGACAGCTTGCACTTTCTTTTTTACAGACCCCCCCCCTCTCTGGCCATGTGGATTTTTCTGCCGAGGCGCTGGCTGCCTTTCATTGGGTTTAAATTGGAAGGGCAAACACGGGAAAGGTGGATGGGGCACTAAAGGGAGCCGATGTGCCTCGCTCGACTCCAAAGGCCAATGCCGGTCTCTCGGCCCCTTCTGCGCGGCGCTCTGGCTTTCGTTACATGTCAGAGTGCTTGGCTGGATTGTTAGGAATCGCTAGACTGTTTTACAATAAACAAGAAGGGGCGGGTGTCATTTGTGCATGTCCCATATGCAGTGCAAGAGGCTTGTCAGATAACAGTTCATGTGCGTACCGTGCACAGTTCATGACCACAACTGCTTAAGAAACTTAATCAATGGAACAAAGACAACCCACGCTAACAAAAGAAGTGGCAAGTCGCAAGAGCAACTTTTGACCTGCAGAACATTGCGCAACATAAATCAACTTCTTCGGCCACATCCAGGTAGGAATAAATGTCCGGTTTCATCCAGATACCCCAAATCAGCGTGCTCTTTCTATTAATGCCAACTGAAACCTGAAAAATAAAGACTTAAGACTCATTTTGTGGTGTCCCTCAAAGGTTACAGGTGAAAATCTAGAGACCTCAGCCCGGGTGATTACTGTACCTGTATTACACGTGTTCAATTTGGCAAACTAGTGTGACCGTAGAGAACGCAGGAAAGCATTAATCAATAGCGATACTGGTATGTAGTAAGGTGCATGCAATATATCTACGGGATAATGTGAATTTACACATGTACATGTAGCTTATTGTCAATGTCCTGAAATGATGTTCTAAATGAACCTGCTGGTAGCAAGAAAGACAACAAGAGTAGCAAGATGAAAAGTTTCTTTTTCATCTGCTGCCTTCTGAGAACTTCCTTCCTGCCAGCGAGTGTAGAACAAAGAATTTGTCTGGTGCAGTCAACCTGATATAAAACAGCCTTACGTGTAAATCGAGCGAGTCGGTCAGTCGATGCGTGTACATTTAGGATACATGTCAATACGGCCAGGCTCCCCCCTCCTCCAGGCACAAAACTTTAAGGCATTTACATGTACAGTAGTTCCCACTGCCTCGGGGACGGATTAAATGAGGAGGCAGATGAGATTTAGGGATTTGAATATCTTCAGCAACATGAGAAAACCTGATCCTGCTGTGCTGGTTATACCGGTCCGTACGCGTCAGAATTACATGTACAGGGGACAGTGTTAATTACAGAAATTTGTGAATCTGGGGAGGGGAGTCCCACCCAATCATTGACATCGTTTACAGCCTGGGGCCTACGTCTTAAGCTTGGAAGACCCCCTTAAAAAGCATTAACACAGAGGGGTCTTATTAGGAGTGTAAAATTACAATGTAAAGCCAAGACACAGCGATTTTTAACTACATAGTAAACCCCCCCCTTGTGCAAACACAAATCCCCCCCCTAAAACAAGTGGATCCGCCCCTGAAATACATGTATGTGCTGTATCTACAGAGACTGCTTCATGGCAGTCGGTGAAAAAGCTCCCTTTTGCTCTGTTGTTTGTACCCAATGCCACTGCTGTAATAAACCCTGCATGATCACCGCTGTAACCACTGATGCGTGATGAAAATGGAATGCCCATGATGGTCAGGTTAGGCTTTTGCCCAAAACTCACTGAGAGAAACCGGACAGTGGAGAGTACCCGATTTTCAGAATGATTTGTACATGAAAGTGCAACTTTCACTGACTGTCACTCAGAGTACGAATTTGAAATCAGGCTCCTACCAGTGCCAATAGTTGCACTTGTTACAAAAAAGTAAATTACCGGTAAGCTTTTACAGAGCAGAGAATTCTGTAAGTTTTAAAAGGCAAATGCAAAGATTTTGCTGGCTAGAGTGACCAACAAAATGCCCTTCAACTTCCCCCGAATTATGTATGGCTGATAAACCACCAACTCTGAAGCACATGATGTCAACATTCCATTTTCCCCAAGTTGCCCTAATTGCTATGTGCGAGACATTCTATTCACAGACAAGACTGGGAATACCTTTCAAAAGGGGCAGAGCACCCCTGGCAGACTGATGTGATTTACCTGCTGGTCAAATGTTTGCCTTCAATCTATAAATGGCCATCCCTGTGGGGTCCAGTGAGAGCACCCTGTCCATGTTTAACTGAGCTATACAGGTGGGGAGCAGGCAATTGTAATTTGGGAAGGGAGAGATGGATTTCTTCCTTTTTCAAATCTGCACTCTCCCTGTTTGACGGAGCACTGATTTGGGGAAAATTCTTTTTAAGTTGAACTAAATTTCAAAAATCTGCTCTTGCATACTATGTACAGAAAGTCACTGCAGCTGGAGACAAAAAGGTCCCAAGCTACTGGTAGTACGATTCTTACATTACAAATTGAGAGAGGAAGGCTGGAAGCTGATTGGTCATTGTTTGATGTGCGCATACATATGTGATCAGCACGCATGCATGTACATGTAATTAGCATAATGGCTCAGGGTCCCCTCAGGCATGCCGCATGCATGACAGCATCTCATTTGCTAGTTCCCACCAGTGTTCTAGTAGAGTCCTTCACAAGTCTGGTCACATTTCCTTTCCCAAGACCACTCAAATGTGACAGGGTGAAAAATGACAAAGTGGTGTATGTCACCACCATTCATCTGGACACCTTCTGTCCTGGAGCCCAAGACTGGACGGCCTGTGACGGACTCACAGGCACATCAGAGGGACTACAACACCGATTGGCAGTGCCTTAAGTGGCCCTACAAATGCGGTGCTTGTTCACTAGTCTACCTGTATCGGAACTCGTGTTTTTAACCGCAGCATGAGACTTATTAAAGTGTCCTATTTGGTAATTCAGAATAAATGAATCCATTCACGCCCTCCCTTTCTACCTTAAGAGCACAAGAACGATGGCTTAAAGCCTCATGCAACTACAAATACAGGTATTAAGTCATACCTAGTCACTGCCAGCAGGGGCTTGTACAAGTGCGTATCAATGTACATGTACATGTACAGTTCACGTACAACAATCCTAAAGCTACACAGTATGTGTATCAAGAAATGAGGAGGTTTTGTTTTCTCATTACGCACCTACAGTTCCTTCTAGCAATGCCAACCGTCATTTCTTCTCCCGTATTTGAGAAGTTTTTCTTCTACAAACATTTTGGACCATTTCTAGAGCACTTCTAAACTTTGACTGCCTATATCTTACAGCAACGAAAGGAAACATCTCTGAGGGAATAAATAGAAAAATTAGAAACGTGTCACATAAATACAGAATGCAATTCAGGTTTGCGTTAAAGTGGTTGTAATCAAATTTCTCTAGTCGATTGTTTACCACTGGAAAAGTACTTAATCTTCACAAATTTCAATGTATATGCTTTCTACACAGGTACAGAATTGCAGATAAATTTACTTCCATTGTACAGGCAAAACGGGAAAAGGAGTTACTGAAGAAACTATGGTATCAATCCGTGCAATTTACTGTTTTTGAGGTTGATAATGTCTCTGATTAATTATAGCTCTCTGTGGCACTAAGAAAGTGACTGCAGTTCTCGTTCTCTGAATTCTCCGCCATAATTTTTTTTGTTATTCAAACTGAAATTGAAGCATGTCTTGCAAAGCCAAAATTCTTTCGAGACACACTGTAAGCTGTCAGTGATTTTTACTTGTCTTGGTTCATGGCTGAATTGCTCGTGGCTACCCATGGGGAATATGAACCTGACGGTGCCTGGAATCTTAGGGAATTGAGCCAACAAAATAGCAGAACTGGAGACTTGCTCTTTCCCGAGTACCGGAAGAAAAAAAAAAAAAAAGCTGCTTTCAAAGCTGTAATTCACACTGCAAGGGTTCCCTCACTGGCAGTCGGCCGTCTGCACTAACACTGCTGAGTCCTTCCATTACGCAGCACGCCGTAACGTAAAAAGCAAGATGCCATGGCCCGATTGCATTTAAGGCGCAGTTTTGCCGCAGTCTGCTAAGAGGGTTAATCCGGGAGATGCTGCACGATAGCGCCGGTCCCGCTGGGAGCGCCGTCTAAAAGCATGTTCGTCTCCGAGGCTTGATAAAGCGAAACAGCATTAGGGAAGAGAGAGAGAAAGATGGCAAGGAGATAGCGGGGCGATATGGCTGACGCGTGTGCGTGCTGGACAGGCCAACATGATATCTCGTTGCTGTCACTGGACGGGGTGAGAAAAACACTGCATCAGAGGGCCTGCTTTGTTTCAAGGACTTGTTTTTCTGTTGGTTCGATATCTTTCGAATGGACAAGTGATAGCAGAGAGAACGGAAGGCATTTTCATAATGGTAAACAATCGTCACTTGTAAGACAGCTTTTTCTTTTCAGCAAGATGCCTAACATCCATACTGCCCCAACTGAAAACATACTTTACCACTTCCTTCCTCCCTCCAAAAAAGCATTTAAAATATCGCCTATGAAATGTCTTCAAAGCTTTGATTTGTGTGTTGAGAATTTAACGTGTGCCTGCAGAGGGAAGGTTGACAAGAAGCTGATAATGTACACACTCGCTGAAAACGTTTTTTCCTTGCCAGGGGTACAGTTCTCCAGGGTGAGATTAGGAGAGAAAGACGGATCCAGGAAATGGTTGTGACACCACCCACAACACAATACAGCGCACCTGTGACCTTTTCAGAGCTCCTGATGGCTAACAAGGGATGAGTTCCTCCAAATGGCTGACACAATGCATATCTTAATTGCTGTTTTTTTTCCCCCGAAGTGCTGGAAAAGTAGCAAAACCTGAATGATGGAACACTTATATTCCATAAATTCCAGTCAACTTTTGGCAATAGATGGGGACACGACATGACCCACATCTGTTGAAAACATAGGGTCATCCTCGTGCCATCAACCTTGATTTTCTCTTCAACTTGTCCCCCATTCTGATCTCCAAAAACACTCCATTATTTACTCTCTTCGAAAAATCTGACAGACGAAACGCATACACAAGTGAACGGGATAAAAATAAAGAAAAAAAACCCCAGGGAATAACCTGTCTTGAAATATGAGGCACACTTTGAGGAACTCTGTGACCGTTTATTGGTTTTGGCACCTTCAAAATATAATCCAACTTGGTCCTGGGTGACCTCTTTTTTTTTCTGGGGGGAAAGGGAAACCACATTTGCACATGCACCACTGCACATAAATATTTGTATGACAAAAACTGTCGCAGTCTCCCCAGCAAAGTCTCCTTCATCGCCTCGTCCCTAATCGCGGACCCTTAGGGTCAATACAAAACATACAAACACGACAGAATTATAACAATTCCAGAAGCCAGGACAAAGTTGATGGCTTCCTTCTGTGGCTGTCCCGATTTTGGGGTGGGGGGGGAAAGAGAGCTAACAGTTGGGGTTCAAATTCTTCAGCTTCTGGAGAGCTGCCTGTCAGGCTGTCCAGCTGGTCTATCGAAAGACTGCAAGAGGAAGGGAAGATGAATTCTACTTTACTGAAAAAAAACCCTGCCAATCCGGCTAGCATGCTTGTTCAGTCACTGTCAGTGTTTTTAATAGGGTCAATTGTTTAAGTATTTCTCCCCCCAAAATCCAATTTGGTCAATTTATTGCCACGTTCAGTCAGGCAGTAATCTGGTGGGAGTTTCATCTTTCATATCTTTCCCTTGAGCATGTTTGCTCCTACCCAAGTTGTATGTGCTCACGTAGATGGCCAACCACAAAATGTTTCAAGAATTGTGTCTCCATCTGTATCAAGTCGAAAAGGCAAGGTTGCTCTGAAAAGAGGGCAAGACAGGCAACAGTTTCATTTCAAAGGAGGAAGAGGAGTTTAGTTTCATGTCGGCGACAAAAGAAATCCCGGGTACATCTGTATCATACGCACGCAGTGAAATTTGTTACAATTTAACAGAAACTGGCGTGTTAGGTTTGGTGATTGTGCACGGTCTAAATTAATACCAACATGTAGGGAAAAAAGAAGAAGCCCTGAGCTTTTGGCGTTCCCTATTCCGCGAACAGGGGTTCACACTGAACCAGAAACAGGAGACGGGAGACAGTGGCATGAGGCCAATAGTTAGGCCCCCTGCCGGCATGGATGTACCGATACACACACGTACAGCGCAGTGCATGACTGTGCATGTGTTAAAAAGCGACAGTTTGGAACGGGTTGTACCATCGGCAATTTGGTTTCAGTTCAAGTTCAGAAAGAGCTAACCGGGCTCTTAGTTTCAATCTGCTACTCGAATCAGCATCCTGATGAAAGTGGGTACCACACGGGTGGCAAACGGCACGAGTTAACTCTGTTAACTCACACAAAGAGTGGATTCTCTTAAAAGCTCCTCAACTCAAAGTGAATGTGGCAAGTTGTAACTCATTTCGTGCTCACACTGTACCGGTACCCATCTCACCAGACAGGGCCAGCACATGACATGTACGCACATGCAGAAAACTTTTCTCCTTTTCTTTTCAATATACATGTAAGTTGGCGAACAGCACATCTGCAGTTCTCTGTTTAGAGGATTGTATTCAAATAATTACATCAAGCATGAAGTTTTGTGTTAGAGATGAAGAACTTCCCGTACGGTACAGTCACGTAAATCTCCTGAAAGGTTACATCCGCTTATCCAGTTGGGCGTGTCAGGAAGTGCTCAGGCATTTGTTACCTGTAGTCATGAGCTCACTTGCCATTAGCCTCAGGTTTGGGCCCAACAATGAAGGCTGTTGCTGCTCGTGACGGTGAACCACTGATCTGCGATGTGCATATCATGCACTCTTCTTCGACAATCACCTTTTAACCAAAGCCAGGCTGGGTGTCAGTGTGACTGCATCACAGTCTCCCAGGACAGAAACTTACATACAATGGAAACAAGGGGGGAACACAGGCAGGCCTCTGTGTCTCGTGCCTACCTCCAGAAGTTCTCCTCACCTCCTGTCACGGCCGAGGACTGAGTCAACAGAGGATCGGAGCCGAGGTCAAAGGTGGCGTAAGCCCATCATTTATCCAATCTCCCCCTCCCCCCCAGACTCTGCCATGTATCCTTCAGGGTAGGATTGCAGGGACAACGGCAACCCAGAATAATAGCAAGAAATTCATTAACCGTGAACTCCCGGCTTCTTAAAATAAATTGTACAAGTGGCCTGGGGTGGTGTGTGGAAGACGAAAGGGTGGCGGTTGGGGGGGCAGTGATCAGGGAGATGGTTGTGTGAGTAAATACAGAGGGGAAAGGGATGGGAACGTGTGTGTGTGGCACTGGTTTGATTGAAGGACATGTGCCAGTTTTGGAACAACCAGGAACAGCAGAAGTCGAGTTTACAAAAACTACAATTACATGTACTTGTACATGTACAACTAATGGCCTGCAGCAAAATGTGCATTCACAGGATAAATATGTTGGGTTTTTTTTTCTTTTATGTTGTGTGTGAGGGGTGTGGAAACCAGGGTGGAAGTGCTGAATCTCTACACAAAATCTTAAAAGGCCTGGATTCTGCGGAACCCCAGAACAGCAAGGGAAAAAAATGGAACACGGTTGGTAAAATAGACAAGTAATTTCTGCCTCTGACCTAGTCAAGGTTTAGTTGAAATCAATAGGCAATGGAATGGAATCAATAGATAATGGAATAAAATCAATAAGCAATGGAATGAAATCAATAGGCAGTGGAATGAAATCAATAGACAATAGAATGAAATCAACAGGCAGTAGAATGAAATCAATAGGCAATGGAATGAAATCAATAGGCAATGGAATGAAATCAATAGACAATGGAATGAAATCAAGTAGCAATGGAATGAAATCAATAGGCAATGGAATGAAATCAATAGGCAATGGAATGAAATCAATAGGCAATGGAATGAAATCAATAGGCAGTGGAATGAAATCAATAGGCAGTGGAATGAAATCAATAGACAATGGAATGAAATCAACAGGCAGTAGAATGAAATCAATAGGCAATGGAATGAAATCAACAGGCAGTAGAATGAAATCAATAGGCAATGGAATGAAATCAACAGGCAGTAGAATGAAATCAATAGGCAATGGAATGAAATCAATAGGCAATGGAATGAAATCAATAAACAATGGAATGAAATCAATAAGCAATGGAATGAAAACAATTGGCAGTGGAAATGAAATCAATAGAAAATAGAATAAAATCAAGTAGCAATGGAACAGAATCAATAAGCAGTGGAATTCAAAGGATTTTTCTCTAGGTTAAATAATGGTGCTAACACCGTTGCAATGGCAATTTGGTCAAGGGTTGAGGCTTTGGTTTCAACCGTGCGACTTTGCTAAAAATCTGTCTCTGTTGTAGCAGGTCAAATGCCAACATCCAAAGAACACAAGATGCACCCTCCCCTCAAAAACCCCCCCAAACCCGAAGCACCATTTGGGGTATCTTTCTCGTACCCTCTCTCAGTTGCCTGCAGTCAGTCTCTACAGCTTTCAGACAGTTGAACACAACTTGAATGAGTCAAAATAGTGGAAAAGATGTTTAGGGACACACGGTGCGCTGCTAAAGTAATCTTTCATAATTGTGGGAAGGTGGCATGCTTTTCAAATCTCATTTTGGAAATAAACCCTTCATGTGGGTAATTCCAGAAATTAGGGGGGCCAATTTTCCTCCGTGTCCCTGTCACATCTGACATATGATTTTGTAAGTTCAGAACACGTTTTGTAATTTCCAACAGTGATGAATTAATGCAAATTTCCTGCCAAACAAATAGTAATAGTTTGAAATCCATTCCGGTGATATTTCCATGCCAAATAACAAAGGCCAGATGTAACGGGAACACGAAAATTTCACACTTTTGGACCCCTAATTTCTGGAATTACCCATACATGTATGCAAACTATAATAAAAACCTACTACATGTGCATGTACATGTATTTAACCCACTATAGTTGAATCAACAATCCTGATCCACACCCATATACATGTAAGTCTGTTGATTTGTGTGCGTTTGTTTACGCCCACGGAATGCAGACACTTGCAGTTCCTCAAGAGCACATAACAGAGATCTGATGTTCCGTACATGTACATGCATGTACCACTAGTGAGCCTATTCCATGCAAGCATATTTACTTTTAAAAATCTGAGCGTTATACATGCACGACTAGCATGCATCTTTGACTTTTTTGGAGGGACATGGTCTCTGATGAGATACATGTAGCTGCAATGACACACTTTATTAGCTCTTAGAACTGCTAGTATCCCCCCCCCAAAAAAAAAGAATGCGAGGGAAGCCTCAAGGAAGGAGCAAAATCCTCTCACAGATATGGTACCCATTCAAATTAAAGTTTATTTTGACAGTGCGGCACAATGGCCGTGCCTGCATTCCAATCTGTCTCCACAAGACGGCCAATTCTCTATCAACTGTGTCAGAGGAAAAACAGTCCTTGTCGGACAGAGAAAGGCATGGGGGAAAAAAAAAAGGGGAGCACTACGGCCACACAATGACAACAACCTCCCGAATAATAAAACGCGGCCCCCGGGCAGCCCAATAATATCTCGGCATCTATTGGATCAGCAACCAGCTCGACGGACCTAATCCTAATCAGACGGGGAAAAAAAAAACTCTCACACTCCATACCGCTCCCCCCCCTCCTTGCCTCCTCGCAAGAAGATGGGGAGCGATGATGCACTGCTCCTGGTGTATCTCCCACCGCAGTCCCTAATCCTGTTAGATCACAGAGGTGTATATATATATCTCGTATGCGGACAGAAGAGAAAGAGATGAGAATATCGGGGGGGGGGGNGTTGTCCCCACTGTCAATGCACAGTCTGAAGATGAAGGCTGGTTTGTGAAGGGGAGGGGGGGAGGGAGGAAGAGAAGACAGGAGTAAAAAGGATTAGGCTGGCATGTACCGTCGGCCATTTAGCAGGCCGGTAATCTCGTAAAAACCAGGAACACCGCTCGCTATCAGATTGTTGGGGAAATTACACGTTAAAGCCCTGTAACCCATGTGATCTTATTACAGGAGCACAGCGGGGGAGGGGGGAGAGAACAGATAGAGTGATATATCAGAGGTAAGGGGGTTTTACAGGCCGGTGGTTTGTTTCACGGAGTGCCAGCCGGAATTCTAATCATGTCGGAGGTAAAAGTGCAGGGAGAATGTGTGCTGTGATGCGAGGATCTCATTCCTTTTTGGCATCACCTTGATTGGTGTCTGTTTCATAGGTTTGTCTCTCTTTTTTTGTCACAGCCCCCTAACTAGCCAGTGACTCTTCAGAGGAGCGCTAACGGGGCAGCAGTATTCAATCTTGCTAAGCCCGTTGTTGGCACAATCACGGCGGTTGGAGTTATTTTACAGTAGCTCTCGTTGGGGGCCAATTCAGATTCCGGGGGATGAAAAAAAAATCTGAAATTGGATTGCTTCTTTCTCTGCGCATTGCACAAAGCCTCTGGTTTAATTTTTGCATTTTGCAAAATTATCATTTATTTGCATTTTGCGCCGGAGGTTTGCCCGTCCAGGCATAATGGGAACCTGTCTCCTTTTTCTTGTTTTTTTCCGCCAAGATCTGAGCGGATTGGTTTTAATTTGGGAAATGCACTGGGGGTGGGGGAAAAAAGAGAAGAGAGAAGGGCGCAAATTTACCGGATTGGTTTTAAAGCCGGGGAACGGCAGCCCCTAAGCTGATAATGAGATGTTTCACTGGTGGTTGGTTGGTTGGTTAAGAAAGCAGGGGGGCCCTCCGCAGGGGAATGGGCAAAATGCCCACTCATCTTCACTGGAAAGGTTTTGTGAGAGGGATGTTTTTACTCAGCACCGGGGGGGAAAACCGGCAAGCTTTGGGCACGCTACTCGCACAGGCAAAGACTGCTTCTTGTTCCTTGGTTTGTCCATAAAGGTAATTGGTTTCATGATGGAAGATATGAATGATTGAACTGTAAAGAGTGGGGGGGGGGAACCTGGAAGGTGAAAGAAGCCAAACTGCTACCGGTATGTATCTGTTAAGTTGGTGGTAATCCCTTTAGAACTGACAGTACCCAGGGATTCCTTCATCTCTCGTTGATCCTTATGGGTGATCACATACCACCATGCTTGTGCCACAGCAGCATGGGTGTGGCTAGGGTGTGGTCAGAAATACCGGGTGGGGTGAGGACGGGGCTAAGGAACACTTTATACCCAGAAAACTGGGTATCCTAGCACAATAATTTGGAAATGTGTGTCCAGCCTCCTCTTTTTTTAGAAATAGACTCACCTTCTCTAGTGCACTTGTGAGAAAATCCACTGACCTCTCACATAATCTGGATAAACTGTCTGGAATACCTCATTGGCCATTCTGTATACAAACAAGTGCAGCTGTACGCTGGTTCCCGACTACTCCAGTGGAATGTGCAGGGGGAACCAGCCTCAACCCCCTTCCGCATCATTAAAAAAACAATATTTACCAATCCATCATTTGTGGAGCATTTTGCTACAGGAGACCAGTGGAGTGATTTGCACTTGTTTACTGGTCCACTTAGTTTGCGCCAATGAGTGAACGTTCTGCCTTCAGCCGAGCTCAATAAAAACATAAGGGAGCAAACAATACTCGCAGAGGGCTAATCTAACTGTGTGGAAAAAAAGAAATCAAATGACTTAACCATACCAGAAAAAAACTGCCGTGTCGACTCAAATGTTGCCGGCAAAAAAACAAGGGTTTGTACAAGAGGCTGTTGATGGCAAACCACATGAGGGCGCTGTTTACATTTAACAGGTTGAGTCCAGGTACACGTACACGTGTATACAGTACTGTCTGCACAGTGTTAACACAAAGAAAACTGATACACATAATGTGTATTGTTCAGCCTATATGGGTGTACACTTTACGGCTACATGCAAGTCCCTAGGGTCTTACAGTAGTACTGTTTGAATCTAGTACAGATTGGTGCCCTACCTAAGGGAATGATTTAACATAGAAAAACGTGTCAATGTACACAAACAGTACACGGGGGAAATCTTTAGAATTTCAAAGCATCTGTGAATTGAATGCAATGGAGTATTTCGTACAAGGCCCCTGTGCTGATTTGTTCTCCATCCAAAATGGGATAACAGAGGACAGGAATGCGTGCAGACCGTGTGCACACCTTTGGGAAAGAATTTCACGTCGTCGGATCGTCACAGTTTTCGAGTGTCAAGACTAACAGGGGCCAATTTTCATAGAGCTGCTTTAAGCACAAAATTTGCCTAAGTGGAAAAAAAAAAACTTTGCTTAATAAACAAAGGTTACCAGGTCAAACTCTGTCTGCTTGTCCTGCTAACCAAAAAACAGTTAAACACAATCCCAAAACAATATACATGTACGTCACATGGAGTTTTGGCTGGTTACCTGATTTATCAAGTAAGGTTTTCTCGGGCTTAAGCAAATTTTGTGCTTAAGTAATTCTATGAAATTGGCCCAGGTTTAAAAAAGGGACGCCTAATACTACAGGGGGCTTGTAGTGAGGGAAAGGGGGTTCAGTACCTGGGGCGAACGAGTGGGGTAAACTTGGTGGTGTTTACAACACTGAGATATTATGACGGACGGTCACAACCGATGTGGCATTCTTTGCGGCTTTGTTGTTAGTGAATACTTCTCAAAATTTGTCCGCCTATCTCCTAAATTTCCATCATCTACCAGAAGCTAGTGTTTGCTTTCTTCCCGTAAAATTGTTCTTTCACAACAATGGCTAGCGGTGGGATTTCCAAAGAGCTTTAACCTTTCATTTTTTTTGGTGGTTTTGCGAAAGGACTTCTTGACGCCAACAGAGCAAATCCATCCATAGTGGATTATTTTTTAATTTTGATTTTCCTTGTTTGGTAGCCAAGCATACCTCACAAAGATGAATACTGAACATGTACGATCCGAAATTTTGAAACAGCTTCAAGGATAGAGCCAACTTCAACATGAATCAAAGACAATCACATCCCAGGCACTGTCAAAAACAAAAACCACAAGCATCTTTCTTCGGCAGTATTTACTCTTCACTACACTCAACAGAGCACTGCAAATTAAACAAATGAAGACAAGGGATGAATCCTTTAAGAGACTGTTTCGGACTTGCAATTAGCGTCTCATTTCAAACTTCATCAGCTCAGATGAAGCACTGACTTAACACCACTTACGACATGTACGGCACACATGTACTTCCCATTTTGTTAACAGCTCAGTCAGTTTGTTTTCCAAATTACTGCAAATGCCCTGACCAGCCTCGGAGGGTGGCCTTTCTTCCAAAGCCGAAGAGCCAACACTAATTGTTCCTCTGTACCGTTAGGAAAACAGGAATTGGCGCTAATAGCATCACCCGTTAGCATCAATAAAGACGCACCGGATTAAATCATTACTTTTCATGTCTTAATTAAAGAGGACAGCGCCATGCCGTGCTATCAAGCAACCACTCTGGAGACTGGGTGTGTCGTGCTGGTACAGGCAAAGTGATTAATTTTCTGGTACCCGGATTAATTTCATTCCTGGTAATGGGCGCCCCTTCAGACACAATTACGCGAAGTCTTAATTGTGAAAAGTAAGGGAGGGGTGGCGCGACTCCACTGGATGGATTTTTCATAAACCAAGTAACTCTAAAGTCTACTGATCTCAACTGGCGTGCCCAAAAGTTCGTGATTTGGCGGGGGACTTTTGACCCCTGTATACATGCAGTTTAGGGTTTTACCTGATCAGAGGGTTAGGGGTTCAAACCCAGCTGTTGGTAATATGTTGTGGCCTTAGGCAAGACACTTGACTGAGACACGCGCTTGTCTCTTTCCACCCCTGGATATAAATGGGTACCTCCTGCATGAGGGGGGAGGATGAATGTTACTGTAATAGCACACTGAAGTCGGAGGAAAGACTGGGTGAAATTTCTGGAAGGGGGGGGGCACCCAGGGGTGCAGACAGCAGATGAACTGGGACAAATGGCGCAGCCTGGGTTCAGTCCACGAGGGGCGAGGAGGGAGGGGCTAAGCTAGATGTTACTGTGGGAGTTACCACCCCCCCGTTAACTACAGCTTGTAAATACACGTACAGTTTGTCACATTCATTTCAGGATTTTAAGTGTGGAGACGTCCGGGGTGGGGGGGGGGTTAGAGGGAGAACTGCAAGTACCAGTACGCCACTGCTTGAACGAGTAATGCTAGAAATGTGCATTTTGTACACATGTAGGTGAATTAAGTCATAGTCTAAGTCTAATTAAGTCTAACAGTGTGATTTGGACTATTTGTAACTTTACACTGTACAGCATACCGTAAGTCAAGTAACTGTTCGTGTTTGAACAAACAACCCTGTCCCCTTTTTTATTTTGGGTGTCTAACTTTGTTGGCACTGTACCGGCAACCTCTGCAAGTCGGTAATTTTCATAAGACATCATTCTTTCAACGTACTGTACATGTGGTGCCTGCATGTTTACTGACAGTCTTTTGTGAGTGTATATATTCAGGGACCTGCATCAGCTAATTGATGAGACTTACGCCCGGCCCCTTAGCCATTCATGGTGCGGCGCTAACGTTGTCCGTCACCGACGTCCTAAGACAAAACACAAACAGTGCTTGGCCTCTTTAAAAATGTAGTCAACTCGACGCTCAGCCTGCAATACTTTTTAATTAATGTCCCTGCTCAAGATGAGGCCTCTTTGTGGTATTTCTCTGTAGAGGTCTCTGGTAGTTTCCAAAGCAAAAACTAAATGACTGGTACCTCTCTTTTACTGAGCAGACCTCCATCGAAGGAACATTTGAGAGAACTAACGGATCGGAACCACTGACTTTATGAAGCAGACAAATGAATACTGTACAATATATGATACGTCTTTTCAACAAATAGGTTCCCAACTGAAGCAACCTTCATATGCAATTTCAGCATCAAGCAGATTCTCAACTTTTTTAACGAGTACATGACACTAATCCTTCAGTTTTTCTTGTAGAAAGTGTATTGATTAGACAAGAATGTTCAGCTAACGTTTTGCACCATTACCGTAAACACTTTTCGAGAACGAAGAATACTGGGCCCTTTTCCAATACTCAACTTGGGCTCCGTCTCAGGCTTCGTTCCCAAAACCAATCCCCGATTGTGGGCCTGAAGCGTGTAAATTACATTGAATTACTGTAATTTCTGGCTCTCTTGCATGTTATTTGATGTTTTGTGGCACTGTTAGACTGATTACTGCGCTTACAGCTTCAAAGTCAGCTAGTAAAAAAATCAGTTGAAGCCTATTAAAGACGGAGCCGAAGTTGAGTATTGGAAAAACGACCTTGCTCATGCCAATCGTCACAAATGTACGAGTTGGTTTTGCTGATATCAGTGTTTTTATTTTTCAGGCAGGCTGTTTTCCAGAACGTGACAGGAAGCACACTCAACCCTTAGGAAGGACAAGAAAAAAAAATACAATTTGACACTAGTAGATTTATTCTCAAATGTAAAAAATAGTGGATCTGAAAGGTTATACAGGAGTAGTAAAAAAAAAAACATGCACAGCTGGGAACTTCCCTCTCAAGAGCAAGGAATGGACAATTCGGTTTGACAGGAAGCATGTGCACTGGAGATATCTTTGTCCGCAAAACGCTGTAACAGTGCTTGTTTTTCCTTTATCTTTAGTCTCTCTCTACAGCAGGATTGCGCAGCAGAAGCAATGATGTCGCTGGCGGGGCCAGACAAGGTATCGTGGGCCACTTAGCCCGGGGCTTGCAAGCCATTAACGGTTGGCCCCCGCGCACCGTCTCAAAAACCTGCCCGTGATTTCATCAGGTCGACTTGCAAAAAAGGGGAGGAGGAAGGGACGGGGGTTGAGGCGAGAGAAAGAGAGGAGAGGTTGGAACGGAGGCAGGTAGCCGTAGGCCAGCTAGCCAGCCACGGCCACAATTCCCCTCCCTTCCCCCTCCAACATCTCCCTGATCTGATAACCTAATTAAATCAGCATGAACATGGCCCTGGTGCAGAGAACCCAAAAAAAAAAAATGAGGAGAGGATAGTTGTTTTCTCGATCTGATATTTGAGGGGCAGGCAGGGGTGGGGGGGGAGAAAGAAGGTGGGGGTATAATTATTGCTGCCGAGAAAACTCATGGATCTTTAGCTTGATTCTGACAAGCAATCCATCATGGGGACTTCCTTCCTTCCTGAGTTGGGCTCGGCAATGGCCCTAAAACGGATTTCTGATATATATCTGTTGATGATGCCGCACAGGTTTTTTTTTTTTTAATAAATTTATAAGGAACTTTACATTTTTTTTCCTCCCATTTTTGTTGATGACTGGGAAGAACAGATCATTATTCGCTCGGACGGTCTGGCGGCAGTGCAAATGTTTCCGGCCTTGAGGGCAAAGGGGGTGGGAGAGGGGGTGTCTTGTTGGGAGGGCTCCTGTACTATTACCGGTGTGCATCGTGTCCATTATTAGGCACGTCATAATTACTGTCTTGCTCGTCTGTCCGACACTAATTAATGATAAACACGCAATGAAATGGATGCCTAAAGTACATGTAACAGTTTCCCTTTAAGCAGAAAGCTTTTTGTTGTGCTTTTTTTTTTCATGTGAACAATAATAGCACAAACATGGCTTTTTAAAACCTTTTTGAAAATCGTTGCCCTCCCCCGAGGAATTTAATCCCAACAACATGGGATTCCGAGGATGCCATTTGACTCTTGCACAATACACATGTTTCGATTTTTTTGAGTGGACATGTTGTCGGGATTTCTCTGATTTTTTTGGAGGGGAGGGTGAAATTCATTGTGTTGTAAAATATATTATGTACCAACGTTTCAGTGACATGCCATAATCTTTGGCAAGGGAAATCAAACAGGCATCCTCATGCAGAAGGCATGCCGAACTGGACGCGTCTCGTCACCCATCCACGGGGAGCACTTGCCTTGTAAATTTCCTCCCCTCTCCAAAATGTCAAAACATTGACTGGTCCCCCCTCCAATCAATCTGCGGTTTTATTATGGCAACAACCAATCAGCTAATAACGCGACATCCCCCCTACAAAAATGCATCCCCACTGCACCGGAACAATCACCAGAGGTGCGGAGGTGTCGCTACACACAGCCGAGAGAAACATCCGGCAGAGAACAGAAAAAGAAAAAAACCCAGAAATTTACTGAAAGAGTCACAGTTGCTCAGTGAGTTAACATGTGAGCGTTTGTGACAAACGAGCGCTCGACTTGGGCAGCCCCCACTTCGGGTCAACACCCATCAGATAAAATGCCTGCAAACCATCAAAAAAAAAAAATTGCCAAGCACCGATAAAACGGACAAACCGGACGCGTTATCTGGGCACTGGGGCCTCCCTGGATGGACCAACCGGTGATAAGGACCCTATCTTTATCAGCCGCCTGCCAATTACCTAATTGCGGGGCTACTAACTCATGACAAATACCCTCCTTTGGAGGGCCGTCGGAAATGGCTCCACACGATAAAGGCATGGCTTCATCTCCCAAATGAAACGAGCTGACTGTTGCTTGCATGGCATTACTCAAGAAAACAAGATGACCGATGATTTTTTTTTTGGGGGGGGGGAAGGTTTTAATAGTTCAAGTGTTCCACCTGCGCCCATGTGTACAACATGATACTTCAAAAAAAAAGATGCTTCCTTTCTGCTCTCTTTCATGGGGGCCGGGGACTTGAATCGATGAAGACAAGAGACCAGGGGAACGAATGTCCACACAAAGGCCATGGATACCCACGAAGGTCACCAACACTTGGGTAAGATGTAGAGTTTCTGCCAAAGTTGTTTACACTTGCTGCTTTCTAGCATTTCTAGGGACAGTCCAAGATCTCGTTCAAACATTGCAGACCATCACTGTGAAGTTTGCTCGCGGGGCGAGCGCTCTCCAGTAACGGGAAAGCAACAAAGCGAGGACAGCAAAATGCCTGTGTTGGTGAAATTTGTATTGCTTAAGTCTGTTGGGTGCATGTACATGCACCCAAACTGTGAATGCACACAAAGTTTGACATTCAAATAAAATAAAAAAAAGAAATTGGTCCTTGGAAAATTTGATACATTCTTTGTGAATATCATGTGTACAAATTTTGACATATCATCCTGGTCTGGAAATTGAAAAATAAAATCCAGAAATTTCCGGGGGAAAACATGTAGAACTCTAGCGTAAAAACAGACGCTCACTTATAAATGCTGGCCATGAGAAAGGGAAGACAGTTTCTAAAGAGAGGGCTTGCGGTAACACCGTGTGGGTAGATTGCTTGTGGAAGAGGTTCTGATAAGAACTGGTGAGTATGTACATGTACTTGATGTTTTGATGAGTGTGTTCTGGTCATCCTTAGGAGTGAAGTGAAATGTACAAAACCAGAACACAGTAGTCGAAACATTGAGTACACACTCACTAGTTTCAGAACCATACCTCTTCCAAAAGAGATCCATCCGCCTGGTGTTACCAAAAGCCCTCTCTTTAATTCAGTTTTAACACACAATTAATCAGTCAAGCATGTCAATTAGTCGATACCAGTTCCCCCTGTTACAAACCACTTTGTAGAAACGAAACTTCCCCTCCGAGTGGCAAGAGAACTGCCAAGCATCTCGAGCCAAAAATCTCAAAGTATCTCGGCACAAAGATTTTTCGTCCAATGGATGATCTCCACCATGCAACGCTTCAAGTCTAAGCGAAAAAAGTTTCCTTCTTTTCCCCAAAGTATGAGACTCTTCCCGAGGAGTAACCTGGCTAGGCCTGAGCTTTCAATATGTTGCGGGGGAAAAACAAATGGATTTAAGCCCAATTCCATTAGTGGAAAGTTCCAAGCTTTTCAAGCAGAAACAATGCCCCTGCTAAATGAAGAAGGGCTGTGTCAAAGTGCTGAGTAATTTTCCTCACAGGTAAACACACTGTATTAGACACTTCTGCTCCATGTAGTGCAGTACATTAGCTCATGTACTTTCTTTTCCTTTTGGCCGCAAACTTCTGACAGTGCGCATGTGCATGTACTTGCGCGACAATATCTAATAATCTTTTTCTAATATTTCTCCTTCTTTTTGGGGGGAGGGGGAGAGGGAAAGCCATTTACAATACATCCCATAAAAGCTTTCTCTTCCGCCTCAAAAGAGGGAGGAGCTTTCTCCTCAACAAAGGGGAAAAAGTCTACCCTCACGACTTTCGGCCCTCAGCTGTTGTTTCAGCCTCTTGCTAATTCAAATTTAAAAGCACCTTTCCGGCAAGGAAGGAGAATGATCCCTACTCCATCCTTTCTCAGGGGGAAGAAAAGGGAGGAGAAAAGGGAATTGTGTGGAATCTCATCATCAAGTTCAGGCGGGAGGCGGCGCGGATAATAAAGAGTTTGGGCCCTGGTCCCTTCTTGCGGCTCCTCAAAAAGAAAAGTGTCCGAGGGGTTTGTTGCTTTGGCGTGATGATAGCATATGTTTGAAAAACATCTTTCTGTTTTCTTAATCGATCGATACGCAGAGCTTCATGATCCTTTGGTAATGTTCAGAAGAGGAAGGGGGGGGGAAAGCCGGTGACAAAAAATCTGAAGAGGGTTTGTCCGGCCGGCCCGCATGAATGAAATCGCATCAGACGAGGGGCTCGGCCTTCATTATCTTGCCCATCACACCTCGGGAGATCTCCCCACGAGGGTGTTTTTTCAGGATGATGGGAACAACTTTTCCCGCAAGTGGCCTCTCCTTTTCATCCGGGCCGCTCAAAAAACCACCCTGCACCCTCATAACTATAAATCAAAGGCCACAGAAAAATTAAGATAAAAAAAGCCCCTCAATTTCTTTTTTTTTTTTCTAACGAGAAAAGGCGAGAAGGGCATACATTATCTCCAACAATGTGTCTTTGACAGTAGACCTCGGGCAGCGCTTCGGCAACTGTTATTTTTTGATGCGGCTTGAGGCCACGGCTTAAATGAAAAAAATAAGGAAGGGGTTCAAGATGGGAGAAGGAGAGAGAGAGATGAAGAGAGTATGGGATGGCATCAACCAATGGATGAATCTGGAAGACTTAGTTCTGGCTTGCCCATAAACTTGTGCCAATCCCAATTCGATGTCCCTAAAACTTGATACAGAAGCTTATCTGTTATTCGCTGAGGCAATCTGCACTTGCTTTTAAAAAGAGATAAAGGACACAGGGGTGTGTGGCCACTTAAAATCAAAGCTGAAAACAGCTAGCAAAAAAGCTGAAATGTAAAATGTTCCCATACTTTTGTACAGACCAGCTGTACAAAAAACCTGAAATTCAGGGTCAACATCTAAACAAAAAAAAGCTGAAATCAGCCAAAAAGCTGAATTCTCACATCCGAGGGCATTCAGTTCTACGAGAACAATAACCGTGCAGTGGATGGAACAAACACTTCATCCCTTTGAAGTTCAAGGTTTGACGGAGCCTACTGCTGACATGTTCATTACGAGGGGCTTAGAGTGAAAAAAACAAACAAACAAACGAGGACTTGGATTTTGGCTTCCCTAATATGAGACTTTGGAGTGCTGTTGTGCATTGATCGCACAAAGACGGGGGACTGCTGAGCCAATGATCTCCTTTGCATTAACTTAATTCAGCATCAAAATCATACATGCTGGAGTCCACGCAGGGCCGTGCAAAGTCGGGTCTTGCTGAACTAGCGAGGACTTACATTGAGATTTCTGTTGTTCGTCTAGTGTTGACTTCAACATTTTCATGGGCATGCCCCTAGGGTCAGTACATGAAGGAAAGTCTTCCGAGGACTTGGCCCAATTGCACACAATTGCTCTCTTGTATGCCTACCAAATAATCTTCATTTGTATAAAACCTGCATACGCAAATACATGAATGTTTACATGATATACGGTACCTGGTACAATGTGAGTACATACTATTAAACAGAAATGTCGGTTACCTGAAAACTCAGAGAAACTACTCATTTCGCTTGCTGCGCAGTGTACACTCTCAAGCTGGAGTTTTGTTGAAAGTTTCATGGACTGTTCTTCATTTTGTTACACACTCAACCCCCCCCCAAAAAACACCTCTTGATATCTTAATTTTTTTGAAATTTTTTTTTGTCCAGAGATGAAGCAACCTTGCATGGGCTCGGCTTCCTCCACATGAGGCTCGGGCAGCCAGCCGTGACGTAGACCTTTGTTCTCAATCGGGCACACGTGAGATATGCCGCAAACGAGCTTTTGCCGAGGTTTCGGCATACATTCTCATTCTGGCAGTCCCCCCCCCCCAAAAAAGAGACGCAATTTACTCTTTTGTGTCAAACTGCCTGGCTCACGTTGCTGTGCCAAGCATCTATAAATTACCCTCCCCTTGTCTCCTGCTAAGCACATGGGATGGCGCCTTATTAATTCTTCATGCCTCATGCCTATTTAATTGGATATTAATACGTACAGCGCATCATATTTGACAGCTCTCTTTTTCTCATCGAGCGGGTGTTTATGAGGCTTCTCCGTCGGCACAGCGCAACAATTGGCCGGAGCGTTCCAGTGAGTGCACACATACTGTGCCGAGACAAAAGGACCTGTTGTGCCGCTGTGCAGTCAAGCACGACGCCACGCACCAGCCGCCTCATCGGCTCGCGTGCTCTCTGTCCAATAAGCTTAATGGGTTTTCGACTGCCTAGATCCTTGCCTGTGCGTGTACCGTTAGTACATACTGCACAATGTACATTCACAAATGATGCCTCGTTCTGGAAGGACCCAAACGCGAAGCGCCAAAACAAAGCAAAACATAAACTACTTGAATTGCAGTGTTTGCCATCATTTGGGGGTCGCAACTGATGGCAGAAGTGAAAAGCTACACTTGGAGTGGTTGAAGTCTGCGAAGCGTGCACGGCAACACCAAAAATAACTTGGATTACAAGCAGTGAACAGTATCAAATGTCATCAAATATTCAAAGCCTCAAAAAAAAAATAAAAATACACAATGCTGATACAAACCTCGGACAGGCATCAGAATGCCTAAGTTGAATACAATCACTTCAGAGGCAGCAATTTTTGGAAACTTTGGCACAATAGATCAAACCCACACTGACATGACTGATGGCAACACACACGCTGGCATTAAGTGAGAGTTGAGCATGAGAATGGGTGAAGTGGTGGCACTGGAAGCCTGTTTCTGACACAACCACGAACCAGATGCTCTGAACAAACACATGCAGCTTCAAAAACCTCAAAGCCAGTCGCTCGTAAATGCTTCGTAAAGACAGGACAGGGAAAGGTTGAGAAAACTACCCGTGTTGATCATTGTTTCGCCTTTCATTTTTTGGGGAGGGGGGTTGGGAAATCCCTAAAAGGCAAGAGAGTATGAGAGTAACCTTAAATGCATGAAGTGCACACTCGATGCATGAGAGGTTACAACCCTGTAAACTGTGCACAAAGATATGTAATGATATACACGGACACATGTTGTTGAGCTTTCACAGGTGAACTTTTCACATGCGCACCTGTCGTACACCTGTGAAAAATAGTTCTCCTGTCAATAGGTCTTAGTGGGATTGGGCGCCTGACCCAGTGCCCAAATTGAGAAGAAAATGTGAGTACAGTGTACATGTACATTGTACATGTGACAGTTCACCTGGACACATACAGTCATTATACATTTGTGCACCTGTACCGGCAATGAGTAAGGCTAATGAATATTCAAGTTATGAATAGTCAATTGATTATTGAATATTTGATTTGTCTTTGAAAATGAGATACAGTCGAAGGACAAGACTTTCTGTTGCTCATTTAATGTGCCATTTCTAAATTCTAATTTCCAGTAGAGTACATGTACATGTGACCATTGTTCATAAAAATGAGAAGGTACAATGTATTTTACTGATTGCAAAGAATGGCTCTATGATTTCGTTCTTAATTCACTGGCCCCCAAACCTTCCTCTAAAATCACAAGCATATCTGGAGACTTGATAGCATGAATGCATTCAAATATTTGCACACTGAGTTACAAACTAAAACCGACTCAGACACTTTCCCGAGTAGGTTTAAAGAGTAAACACCTGCCTACATGAAGTTCATGATACGCATCTGCCTCGATGAGTGCCACCACCAGGAAGGAAATATAAAAAAAAGGTTTCAGTCAACAACAGAGTGCCGAAAAAACTGTTGTACCATAGAAAAGGGTTAGTCTTGTCTCAGTCTTTTTATTTACATGGAATTGCATTTCATCATCAAACATTCAAACAAGCTTCACAAACTTAAAGTCAAGACAGACGGCGTTTGAATATTTAGCACAGCTTTATTTGGTTGTCTACAAGCCTGCTGCCAAACACAAAGTGCGCGCACGTTGGGTGCCGTACGTCAAGCATGTATGGTAAATTACCCTGCGTTATGGCGGCAAGAGGCCAACACCGGCGTGAATAACAATCTCGTCATTGTCTCAGCACGTTATTCAATCTCACTAATGGCTCTCACAACGTGGTCATTGTCATTGGGCGAGGGCTAAGTTATTGCACATGGTGCCGAATTAATCAAACCTGGTGCTTAGCTTACCTCAAGGACTCTGTGCTTACTGTAGCAACTATAACTTGGCACTATTTACAGGTAAGCGTATTTCACAAGTTAACAAGGACTTTCTTGTTTTACATACGGGTATGTACATGTATGTACCTGGCTCAGTTTGGCAGGGTTTCTGCACCTACAGGACAAATAAATTCTATGACTTTTCCATGACCAAATTATAAAAAATCCAGGACCCAATAATCAAATTTCATGGACTTTCCGGACTTTTAAAATCGTGAATAAACTCCCGCATTGTATGCACTTACTGTATATCTGGTAATAGAAATCATACACTGTGTTTGAAAAATTCCACGACTTTTCCATAACTTGAGTCATTTTTACAAAATTCCACGACTTTTCCAGGCCTGGAAAATGAAACCAAATTTCCAAGACTTTCTCATGACTTTTTTCAGGCCATGGGAACCCTGGTCAGCTGGCTTGGGATAAAGACTGTTTATGCACACGTACACGTATGTACATGGAGATTTGCAGTTACAAGTAAATGTCACCTTACAGGGATCGGTAGTTACGCTCTGCCTTGAGGTTCTGGAAAAAAAGGGTGCAGAGGAAATGCAATGTGGCCTGCTAAAATCAAGCAAATATGAAGACGACTTTCATTTTTAATTATTGCAGTATTAGTCAAATCTGCGCAGGCCTTATCCCAAATGCTCCTTTGTTTTGTGTGTCTGGTGTTGGGTTGAAATTGGACATTCCAAAGTGAACTTGATAAACTTTGAAATGAGACAAGTTGAAATGTCGAAAATGAATAAAATATTTTATTTAAGAAAATGAAAAAAAAATAATTAAAAGGATAAAATTTCATTTGAAACCCTGACGATTTATTTCAACCATTACGTGCATATCTCACTGATTGCTAAATATCGCTTCAATGACATATTCATCTTTTTTTCCCCACATTCATATATGTATCAGATTCTGCCTGTTTTATGACATGCCATGTCACAAATGTTTCTGAGATGAACGCACTTACTTTAAACTACAACTGGGGTAGACTAGGCAAACACATCATCGACAAGCAAAACTGTGATTGAGCTAGAGTGTGACAGAAAAGCATTCTTTGCAGACACCACCAACGGAAGGGTAACACAGCATTTGCATGCAGGGAAGGTGCTTTGCATTCAGTGGGCAACAGCAACAACACAAAAGCTTCAATTGACTTCAAAAAAAAAAGCAATCCATTTCCCCGCTGAACAGGAGATGAAAACAAACTCCAAGCACAATTCTTAACTGAAAGGAGAAGAGAGAAAAAAAAAAATTGACACAAAAAAAAACCAACGAAAAAAAAAAAACTGTTGGGGCGACGAGTTAAATTTACTTCATCCTTTCCTCCCCCTCCCACTAATTTGTTTGCACAAAGTCACATTTCAGGGCTGAGTAATAGTGCAATCGCTTGGACGATGTTGACGCGCAACATTTGGGTTTCAATTTTCCACTTGTATCAACTCGGCTGACAATATGGCCACCTGCCCAGCATCAGTTGGAGAGGGGCATGCCGCCGCGGTGCGGCCGGGGCCCCGGGAAACACAATCAGGCCAGGCCTCTCCAAGCGTGGTCTAACGTTACCAGCCCCGGCGAGCGGGGGTAGGGTAACTGTCCGGGCCGTCCCATTGTCTTGGGGTCCCGGCGGACCGCGGATGCCAACTAGGCCCAGCGCGGCCCTGGTGTCTCGCCTTACATGTCATTCCCCCCCCCCCAAAAGAAACACACACACATACATACACACACACCTCCCCTGCACTCTTCTCATTTTGAGCATGTGGAGTGGGGGGGGAGGTGGACAGTGGAGACCAGGAAGCCAAATCTGTACCCGGGTGTGTGTGTTCAGGACTGTTTGCTTGGCACAGAATCACAAAGGAGCTGGTGGTTGGGTAACTGAAAACCCACACCAGAGAGAGAGAGAGATAGAGCTCCCTTTGTCAATGGGCGGGCTCATCTTGTACAGCGCAATCAGCGTTCCACACAAGTACATGTTTTTGGATGCTTGCATTGAAGGCTCAATTGGTGTTTACCGAGCATCCCTATTCAAGGCTCAGAAGCTACTGTTACCTAAACTCCCCCCCCCCAAAAAAAATCTTTTGAATTACGCTTTTCTTTTAATGCCTCACCATTTATTTCCTCCGTTGGTGAGTGTTTTACCATCAGTATTTTTCAAGTTTAAATAATGCATCTGCTGTAGAAAGATGTATCATATTGTGGGCAGAAAATTAAATCAGGAAGAGGCAGTCAGGCCAAGTTTGTGGCAGGCGGAGTTTAAGATTTCAAAAAACCTACTGATTTGATAGATCTCTGGGTTAGATGATTAAGACGAGATGCACCTTGAAACAAACTTTGGACTTTTGCCGCCATGTGTGGCTTTGTCTTTAAAGCTTCCAGCGCAACTAGACAAAGACAGAAAACCTAATTTTCAAACAAGAGTTGGGTCTAAACGGATAAGAATACATACATACATGTATGTCTCCCCAAAAAGGGTAGGTCACTGGCTTTGAAAGGAATTTTTACGCCTATGGATGCAGCGACACAAATCCTTTTTGATTGTATTTTTGAAAAGCTCTCCTTTCCAATGAATATGTACGTTCTGATCGGCATTTGGCCATTTTCTTTCATCTTGGAGAGAGATTTTTCCGTTTGTTTTGCTTGAATGAGCCCGCCTCCAGAACTGTACCTCTGTACGGATCTTTCATTCCGTCAGATGATGAATATCACTAGGTTTCACGATTGCCCCACAAGCTCCTAGGAAACCGGCAACAGTGTACACTGAGAGTTGCCGGCTCGTCTCCTGGGTCCGGGGATGTGTCGATCTGTGTGAATAATTCATGGCCTCGGATGAGCCCGTCAGCTAAGCCACTGCTTAAAAGCATTAAACATTCAAACGGGGGGGGGGGGGGAGATGTGAAAGGGGAAAGAATGATCTAACGATTGTTACATGCCCATGTACGCAGAATGTGAAGCTGATTTAATGGTTTGTGAATGGGGCGGGATACAGACGAGACTGGTTGCAAGGATTTTAGCGGTCGGGCAAAATGGATCGGGGACTACCCCACTTCCTATGTTCCAACTGCAGCCTTTCCTAGAGGGTTCCAGGTGTGAAACCCTGATGGCAGTTGGGCGGGTACAGGGTGATCCCCTGCAGCTTCTGTTGAATGGTAAATGACTGGAGCCATTCAAGAGGTACTGTGCACGGGGACAGATCATGTTCGGGCTAATGGGGCGACCGAGTCTCCAAAATGCAACCCCTTACACCAAATTTCACCGGGGGGGAGGGGGGAGAAATTGGAATGCAAAAAAAACCCGGGATCTTTATGGGGGACAGAAGACCAAAATGTCGAGAGGGAAAACTGTGAGGTGACTATTCTCGGCTGAAGACATCAGTGATCGATGAAGATCGCTGCAGAGCGCCCTCGTGCAACTGCTACTGATGCAATTTTGGGGGGAGTAACACTCTAAATGCACAACGCAGGATCAGCAATAAATCTACTAGCATCTTGAACCGAGACCAGGAGATGGTAAGTCACACGGGAAATACTATTACCTCCCCCTACGCACTGCCCCCCTCCATTCTCTCCTGTACATGCACTGTACTCCTTCTCGGGGAAGCCAAAACAAGATGCCGTGTGTCAGCAAAAGGCTGGTTCATGATATTTGGCGCAGTCAGACATGACACCGAATTGAAATGTGCAGCCTCTGAATGACCCAAAGCTTGAACACTGTCTTAAAATTACAAAAAAAAAATGGAACTAAAACAGGGCCGTTTACTTTTGTTGCCTGAAAACACAACGATTCTGAATTAGACTCTGGTCTAACGTCCTAAAACTTGATACTCCACAAACACAAGTCACAAACTAAGTACATCAACCATCAGAATGTTCAGCCACCATCACCGAATCAGAAAATGAAGTCTTCTTTTTCTTTTGTCTCTCTCTCTCTTTCTTTTTTTTTTTTTTTTTAATTAAGTCGATTTTGTTCGCGACGAGCTGTTAATATTGCAACTCCAGGCTGGTCGTCAAACAGAGACGGCTCGATACCGACCGACCGCTGTTTGATCACCTGACCCTGCACAGCATGCGGGGGCGAATATGTTCTCCGACTGCGCCTGTGTGCTGCAGTTCCTTTCTCTTCTTGTCAACCTTTTTTTTTCTTCCTGTTCTTTGCCCCGATGGAGCAGGACAGTCGGGATTGATTCTGCCCGGATTAGCTGGGACGGAGACTGGTGCTCAATATCTCATCATGTGTTTGATGACCAAACAGGCATGTCGATACTAAATTGTTATTTCTTTTCTTCCTCTTCGTTCATTCACAGCACACGATCCAGCGGTGATCATAAAACAAAGTACAACATGCCACTGCATATTGGGTCCTGTATCCTTAGAGGGTACTTGTTTTTAAGGGTAATTCCAGAAATTAGGGCTCCAAAAGTGTGACATTGTCGTGTCCCTGTTACACCTGACCTTTGTTATTTGACATGGAAATATCACCGGAAATTGAATTCAAACTATTACTTATTTGTTTGGCAGGTAATTAGCATTAATTCACCACTCTTGAAAAATTAGAAATTGCGTTCTGAACTTACAAAATCATATGTCAGATGTGACAGGGACACACACACACAAATTGGACCCCCTAATTTCTGGAAATAATTCTGGAATTCACATTGCACACATGTACTGGTACATGTACATGAATTGTCCATGTACCAGGTTGTATGCAGGTCTTTGATACCTGAAGATACAGATAGGGTTGCATGTATTCTGTGTGATTTCCCAACAAGTTTTTGGCTTTTATGGGGGGGGGAGTTGGATTGTGGGGGTGGGGGGCAGGGGGACCAACTGAGATTAATATTCAACTGGAGTTGATTACACAGAGAAGACGCTGTCAGTCTATAACTGCACTGGGCATTTTTTTGCAGGAGCCTTTGTCATTACCCTGCAACGGTTTCCAACCCCTGGGATTAAAATGTTTGGAGCTCAGTTCTGGAAAGAGTCCGCCTTTTGTCCTTTAGGCTTTAGGAATGCTGTCTGATGGATGTGGCCTACACAGCTGGCATTTCTGTGGCAAGATGTTTTTTCAACAAGAATACCATGGACGTGCACTACATCTTTATCATCTATTTTTATCGTTATTGACTTCTTTGTTTGCATCAAACAAAACTCGGTTCTGCATGGTAGAGTGTCTCTTGGTTTTTCAGCAACAAGCGTCGGGCGCTTGGCAGACCTTGCAATTTTCCAGAACCACTGCCTAAGGGAATCTTTTTTTATCGGTAAAAAGAAATTTAAAAAACACGGCAGTGAAAACATCTGTAAACTATACGGCCAATTTGCATGGACAATGGCTGATTAATCTACTGCCTCTGATGCCCCCGCGCCGCGCGGGGCTCTTTTTTTTCCCCTCCCCTCTTGTGTACAGGCGATCCCTTCCCCGGCACGTAGTGTTTGCCACCAATCGGCTTGCCTGATTGATTCCGCTGCACTTAGGCCTGTTTGCCCCACCAGAATGCTCATTAATCTCCATTAGACCCCCCTTCTCTGCTGGCTGGCTCTTGCTCGTGCGGACTTGCAGGCGAGGAGGGGGCTGTTGTGGGTAAAGTGCGTGAGGCCAAGTCAATTTGAATACATTCAAATGTTTCACTTTTCACTCAACTGAATATTTGGGTGGGGAAACCAAGTGTGGATTTGTGTGTGTGTTTGTGTGTTGTCTACCCGGTTGAGTTTTAGGATAGAGATCCAAGGAGAAGGCTGAAGCCCAAATGTTCTACTCCAAATGGTGCTTTATGAAACCTAAGTCCCACTGAGATGACACACACCGAGGAGGGGGGGTTAACGAGCTTAAGTTTCATCTGGATTCTGAAAGAAATCCTGCTCAGTGCAAACTCAAAAGGAAGGTTCCCCCCCTCTGACATTTTTCACCTGCTTATAAATGTCTCTTTTTCATCCAGATGTGAAGACCGGCATGATTCATCGACACAAAGAGCTTCGTGAGGCAATGTGTAAACCAGAAAATTGTGGAAAAGAAAAAAAGGAGGCCTTGAGAGTCATTTTGTGGGATCCTCGCTCGCATGCTGCGGACCTGTAGACACTGTATTCGCATCATTGAAAAAAAACAAACGATTTACCGTCAGAAAACAAAAGACGATGGGCATGAAAGATACAGTATGCTTGAAACAAGAGGACTGCGGTTGGGCGTTTTGCCCTTGGCGTGTATCATTCTACCAAATTGGTCGTTGCGTCGTCACAATAATGACGATGCCTAATGGTGATGACTCAATAATAAAGGTTAAACACAGAGAAGAAAATTTGCCATAATATGCCCCCCAAAAAACCAAGGTGGCAGCGAGTCCGAAGGCAGCAGTGCGACTGAAGTACAGGCATCAAAGACCATGAGGTATAGGGGTGATGAATGTTGGATGGTCATGCCTGTTGGTCGGCTGTCTTTTAGGGACCGGGGGTCGGTTAGGTAGATGCTATCAGGGTTGGGGAAATCGAGTGCTCAGCTCTCGGGTAAATGAGGCTCGGGCAATTTCAGAGCCATTATCATGACAAGGGGGCTGTTCCGCAAGAGCTGTCAACAGACACTTAGGCTATTCGATATAAATTATAAAATCAAAAATAAAACCTAACAACAAGATAATAACAAGTGTGCAAATTTTTCAGAGGTGCATGAGTACAACTGAGATTATGATGACAGTAACAATCATCATATACTTTGAAGTCTAAATAGCTACTAGAGTCATTCCTGGCATTACATGTACATGGACCTCATTTATGATATCCTTCTCAATTAAATAGAAGCAGATGGAAGACAAATCATACATGGCCAACAATGGGATCTTAGAAGACCAGAGAGACTACAGTTGCAAACAGCACAGAGTTCTTACCAAAAGTTCATAGCACAAGGACAATTTCGATCAGCAACAATCTGTTGCCTGGCGCCCCGTCTGTACCGGTATTTAACGCACAGAGCTACCAGTCAAAATCGACCGCTGGTTGACAACTTGTTGCTGATTGAACGTGCTCCAGGATGAACAAGCTTGGTATCTTTAAAAGACACAGTTGCGGTCAATTGCTTACGTCCACGTGGATAGTAAGGTCTGTTTAATTACAAGTTTTAAGACGGTCTTTAGTCCCAGCAAACTATTCTTCTCCTATCGACGACTGATCAGAATATGTACTGTACTTGAACTGCTTTTTGTTTGTGCATGCAAGTGATGTGGGCTTGACTGACTGGCTACAGGAAAAGACTGACTGCCAAGCACAGGCAGAGTTGCACAAGTAACGGTAGAACACTTTCGGTTACCAGTGTGCATGAAATGACCACCTCAGCTGCTGCGTCACTGGCAGCATTCAGTCACCAGCGGTAGCTTGATCCCAGATTAATTGGCAATCAAGCCCACCCATGCCACACCTCGTTACTCAAGTTGTGCTAAAACAAAGTACAATATACGTCAAATTTCATACAAGTTGGATAACAAATTACTGGGGGTTTAAACTTCCAAAGGTCTCCTTTACACTTGGCTGGGCTGCACTGCACTGCACAGACCGTACAACCTCACCGCGGAGTCTTCTATGGGTGATGCACTGCCACCCTGCCGTTGAAGAATTTCAAGATATCGGTTCCAAGGAAACAAGACCAACTTTTTTGGGGGTCCGAATGGCCGGTGGAGCTACACGTGCACAAAATTCATGCGCTTTACCAACATGTCCAAAACATACACACACAGCCTTCAGAAAAGATGAACCAAGTTTCTGAAAACTCTTGCAAGTATACAGTAACAGAGCGGCACCAGGTTCGGGGAAACTGAGCATATACGTACATGTACACGGTACATGTATCTAGGTAAGTGCACCACACTTTACTGAAACTCAACAAAGTTGCTTCTGATTAAGCATGTCACAGTGTACTGATTGGTGATACAGCCCTTAAGTCACCTGTTGGTGGATGATAAAATATCAGCGTGCTAATTACATGTAAATTGTCCTGGCAGGAAAAGAACAGCGAGAAAAGTTCACAGGTGAAAAGAACTGACAGGTGAACATCACGAACGTGCCAATTTACCACCCCCCACACCTCCAGTCAGGCCCAGATGTAAACATCTGGGCCTGACACAGAAAAAATTAATCTCTGGCGCCATGACAATGGCTCGAAGCACCACCAAAGAAAACCTCCCTTCAAAAAACACCCCCCCCCAAAAAAGTGCATCTTGCATCCCCCCTGCCAAGTTCCAGCTACATGTACATCAACAGTAGTGAAGAGAATGTAGACACATGTACTGTAGGTTGCCCCACACGTACCTGTACATATGTATGCGCCACTTGCATAATTCAGAGTCCAATCTCCCTAATGATCAGCTCTCCCGTCTGACCTGGAACAAGAGGGCCTCGCTTCGCTAACCCCCAACCCCCCCTCCCCCTTCCCATCTCCTGCTCCCCTCCACACGATTGAACTGATTATTTAATGCAGAATGCATATTTCATGCGGCTTAATCACCCTTCTGGGAGAGAGAGAGGCAGCACTGCAGACTGCCGACCGACTCATAGTCTATGGAAACTGCTTTGTGTGACAACAATCGCCGATACATGGAACAGGGGATCAGGGTTTGTTGCATGTGGTAATCTATCCACTAACTGTATTGCTCGGCCCATGGCTGTCTAGATTTTACCCCAAGAGAAAGTTGAATCCCCCCCCACTAGAACAGGAACTAAGCACAAAACAAAAAGCAACCAACTTGAATGGCAAGAAGGTGGAAATTGAATTGACTTTGATTAAGTACAGTACACATACCTAATGTTTGCTCTAAAATATTCTGAGGATAGCATGGCATGTTACATGAACATCTGACACTTTGCAGAAAAACTTGGAACGATTTCTTGTAAAAATCTCAAATTACTGCTTGAACATTATACTCAGTTTTTTTAAATCGTTTGTTTTTGTTTACAGTCTGAATAGAGAGGACAGCAGACAAGCTGTGCAACTGATTGTTAAAATTTCAATTAAGTGCAGGGGGCTGTGAGCTTCGTGAGCTTTTTTGTTGACCTGGTAAAAGTGGACGGAGCTAATAGGGATAGGGTTCTCTAGTGTGGAAACCTTGCTAGGAAAACAAACACATCTGCTCAGCAAAAAGCAGGTCGCTAACCAGCATTCTGTACACTTTCTGACTGGCTCACGGCTGATATTTCGCCTGGCACATAATATTGCTAAGCAACATACCGGTACATGTACTATGCTAAGTGGCTACAGTCCATCTCTGCTTCAACTACTAGCAACTCCCCCTCACCCCTAAATATCCCTCAAAAGCAGCACACAATTCAGGTCCCACGAAGGAGGGATGGAGAAGGCCAGTTTTTACTCAAACGTCCTTTCAATAATCCAAATCGAAAAACCAGTGTCCTTTCATACTGACTAAACTGGCCAACCTTTGGGCCTGCAACGGAGAAGGGCTTAACCCATTTTATGCAAAACGGTATTCATAGTCCATTTGTATGATTATCCGTCTCAAAACTTTGTACCATGGGTGCGATTAAAGTTGTTCGAGAGTCCTATCAAAGCGAAAACACGCAGAAATAAACAACTGAAAACACATAACTGAGGTCATCACAAAAACCAAAGCCGCACTGAATAAATGCACGCTCTTTCCGTCGACTGCTGACTTACAATCGCTACTCGCTACGGGTCAGAAGTTGAACAGGACACAGAGTTATCTTTATACTGTCAAACCTAAAACTGTTATTTGAAAAAGTGACTGCCAAGACGCAAGCCCCCGGTGCCAAGTCACGATATGCAAGTTTCGGTCTTTCTGTCACTCTAGACTACAGTTGCATCATCATCTCCGACACTCAAGCCCATGTCCTTGAGAATGCAACTGCAAGTGGTCATGTGCTAGTACCTACGACATGTAACTCCCCAACTACCGTACAACCAATGGGCCAGCTGAAATCTTCAAACTGGTCTAAAATTCACTACACGAGTGTGTGCGTGAGCATCCTTTATTCTTATGATATCATGAACAACGACCGCAACTGACAGTGGGGAGAAATGCTGAAACAAAACCTCACATCTCGGGTTACTGTCCCCGTACCCCGTCCCTTAGATATACCGAAAACTAAACAGAATGTCATGCATTTTGCAACTCATCACCAATGAAAAATTTCCCTCTGTCTTGTAAAGATACCACCATGCGTGTACAGAGTCAATGAGCCACCATGAGTTTTGTGTCACTGTTGCTCCACAGTCTCATTCAAACTTGACAAAATTGGCCACAAGATGGCAGCATTCTCATTTCATGTGAAGTTAAATTCGACCCTCACTAGAACAAGCGCTACCTCTGCAAACAGTTTTGTTTTGTTTTTTTGGCATCGAAGAAAAAAAAAACATCGCATCAGCTGAAATTCGAAACACCACTACCTCACAAGAAGCAATTGGGAATACTCCCTTAATTTGATAAAAGTAGATTGAATAATGTTTCAAAAGGGGCTGGAGTTTGTTTTTAAACAAATCACTGCAAAAAAAATGGAGCTGTTTACTGGGGCAAAGGATTCTTTCAAAGGCAAAAGAACCGCAATTTCTGATAGCAACAACTGGACGTAACTCTGCACTGCAAACTCTGCCATTATCCTGGTGAGTTTGCTCCACTCAAAGTTCACACTAAGGATCTTTATCATCCGTCAAGTTAACAGTACGGAATATTATTTACAATGTCGGGGTTGTCCGATAAGCGTGGCTATCTGAGAAACCTTTATTCATGAATCCAAATATCATCTGCAACCCTCCCATGTGCATTGGGGGGGGGAGAAAGGGAAACGAGAGGACTCCTTTCAAAACAGGATCAGATCGCTTTATATTCATGGAAGAATTAAACCGGTAACTATCTGGAGCACAAAGCGATTCCACTCATGGCCTCCAGCTTTCCACAAAGCCAACTGCCTTCAATTGCGCATCAGGCAGCCCCCGTTTTTTTTTGGTTTTACAGCTTCACTTTTTGAAGTAAATATGTATCTAGAAGATAAATCTGTGTTTTCCCCAGATATGACTGCTCTGAGCTCCCTTTAGGCTTGAGGAATACTCTGCCCCAGAATCAAAACACTGGGCCCTCCGTTAATCTTTGCATCGGAGCACCAGCTCCAAACTTGGCATTCATGAAAATTAAATGCCCCGCACTTATCAACCCGACGTGTGGCCCTCTGGCATTTTTTCGATTCAAATTCATAGATTTCACAAATCTGGGATCTGGAGTGAAATTTTGTTTAGATTAGGATGCCCCAATAACAAAGATTGTTGCATCATTTAAGGCCGAAAGAGTTCGTAGTAAAGTTTGTGTTACAGGACCTCCTGTGGGAGAATGTGCATATAAAAGGACCATGACCGGGCGACCCTTTTTTTTCTTTTCAAGTTTAGGACAGCGTAAACCACTCCCTCTGGGTATACTTTTGGGGCGCACATGAAACGGATGGAGGGGGAGGATTATGAACCCGTATTTGCTTTATGATTGTGAGGATGTGAGGAAACAACCAGGAATGAAAACGGTTATTTACCAGAGACAGTTAGGATGTCACAATGGACGCTTGTAATTCCACAAAGGCAGGTACACAGAGGACACAGTTCATTCAACAGGTAATTATTGCAGACACATCTCACTCAGCTTATGATTTATATCAGATGATGATAACGGCTAAACGACATACATGTACATGTAGGTCAATCCGAGCTGATTCCAACCATACCTTGAACAATTTTCATCCGGGTGCCGTACATTTTATGAATGACCACTTGTAATCTAATTTTTTATTTTTAGCTTGATGGTTATTTCTGTAAATTTGTACCCTTGTATTGAAATCAATGTTAATGGGGGTTTTAATTGTTTTGTCAGTTTTTCAGGTTTTAGTTTAAGTAAATGTATATTTGATTTTAATTTTACGAGTCTACTGTAATTAGATCTTACTGCTCACAAGACCACGAGCTTCATCATATGTTTATACAGATGACAATCAATGCATGAAGATATGTTTTGCCACACCATCAAGAAGGGGACACCGAGAGGTTTCCTGTTTGTGCTAACAACATGGCATTCAACCACAGACGAACCAGGGACTCTAACAACCGAGGACAACAGACTGACCCCCGAGGACAAGGAACACTCTCTGCTCCCTTTGAGTTGTGCCGTAAAACCTTCGGCATTTCGACAAATGTGACACACTGAGAACTGCGTACACCTACAAATTACAGCCCTGTACAAATGAAGTTGACTATCACCAGAAAATAAGCATGAGGTCAGCAAGTAAGTTTGTCTCCGATACTTGATACTCTGATATCCATGCAAACACTGTGTACATAGCGAAGCAATGACTAAATATGTATTTAACCATGGAACAGTTGTGGCTTATGAAAATTCGTCGTGGGTCACCACACATGTTGTATGATACACTGGGGTTCCCAAAATATTCTGGGGGGAAAAACAAAGACCGTGGTCCAAATTGTCCAAAGCACTACAGACCAATGAACTGTGGACACTCGCACAACCGCACTCCACCGTGCTGAGCCAACTCCGTCAACTCATACGCCCGTCTTGTCTTGGCACGAGGCACGTGCTGTGCCAGGTAAGGAACGCGGACCGGTGACAATGGTAGCCGAGCCCACAGCGCCCTCAGCAGGCAAGGCGCACATCTAATAGCCCAGGGAGTAACACAACTTCGTTCGGTAAAATCTTTACTGTTTGAAATCGACATTGCGCTCTAATGTCTCAGTCAAGGGCAACTTCTAAACGAACACGATGGATTCATTTTGGTCTTTATATTTCACGCCGTGGGGAAAAAAAAAATGTTCATCTTGTTCAGAACAGGACAAATCTACACACAGTTCAAAAAGAAAGTCCAAAGTGTTGACTTACCCCTAATCTTGGACGTTGTGGGCGACTCCTTCACCTTCTTCTTCTCTTGAATCTTTTCCTACGTGTTTGAGTGGAAAAAACGTTTTGCAATGTATCAATGTTGATACGTTCCACTGGCGAGCAGTCATAAACCATCTCCGTAATTACAGAGGTTGGCATGCACCTGGCACATACTGCGTGAGGTGCTGTACCACCAAAGGGTGCCTCGTCAACCGTTTAAGGCCAGTCACTTGATGGACCATCGACTAAAAGGTATGGCTAAACCATCTAGTGTACTTCTAAATGTGAGTTTACAGGCCTACTTTCTTTGTCAATAGTGACCCACATGTGTTTTGTGTCACCACTGTGTTCTGCGCGGAGATGAGTGGATAATAAACATAAAAATACATGTACAAGGTTAGAAAGCAGATGAGGAGCTGATGTGTTCATGTTCTCTAAGTCTTACAAACGAGACTTTAAGGGAACTGACTATATTCGGATGGAGCCTTACCTCTAGAAAGCAGGACAGCAGCGAGCAGCTCATCTCCTGCTCCAGGATGTTCTTGTTCTCTGCGTTGTTGTAGCAGCAGGCCATGAGGGTGGGAAACAGCACCGCCATGAGACGGGGGTCGCTGAAGTACTGGAACGGCAGGCCGCAGAGTTGCTGCAGGAGGGTGGGCGTGTTACCAGACTGCACCAGAACCTGTCAGCAAGGACAAAGTACAGATCCTCTATAATCGCCAATCCTTCAAGTTTGTCGAGGAACTTCTAAAAGGACTGTGTAGGATTCGAGAGGCAAGAATACCATCACGGTTACTTCAATATTAATTGGCCATTTCCGCGAGTCGGCCACATCAGATTGAAAGCAAAATTAACTTTTACCTCGGGAAAGTGACCATAAAAACGAAAGCACTGAGACAACAAGTTCATTTACAAGTTCACGTCGTTTACACTTCGCCTTTTTAAGCGTACAACGTCCCTACCTGGTTCTCCGTGTTGAGTACGGTGAAGTAGCCCACGATGAGGACGACCTCGTGGAGGAGGTCCTCGCAGCTGGCAAAGTGGCTGCAGTGCCACAGCAGGTAGGTGGCAATGTGACGGAACTCCAGCGAGATGCCTTCAGATCCCAGGGCACTCTAGTCACGAGAATTAGAAAGAAGTGACTTCTGTCCATTACGATTTTCTACATCAAAGTGCAAACCTTTTTTATCAAATTGTGACCGGAATAATGGCAAACGAAAAATGGCTTCTCGTATGGGTTTTCAAAAGAATGGAAAAGGGCAGCCCGGCGTTAGGTTTTTTGGTAAAGATGGAAGATATTTTCAAGATGGAAGGACAGTCTTTGACTTTTTTACTTACTCTTTTAATATTTAACAGATCTTAAACTTGCACACAGGTTTCATAAGAAAGACAAACAGCAGAAATTTGTGGCAAATTTTATGAAACATAACAAAAACAGTTCAATGAAGGCCAGCAAGAAAAAGGGAAACAGAGGTGTGATCAATTGTTTGTTTTATTTTGCCTGACAAGAATTATACTTTCATTAAACCTTCCGTTACAGAAACCTACATGAAGGACACAATTTTGGCAATTTAGAGTGTATTATAAACAACTCAATAACGTATGCCTGAATTTGCAATCAATGTGCACCTTCGCTGTTGAAGGCCAGGGAGCACGCCACGGACTGAGAGTGCCCAATGGGTAATACGCTGTTTCCACGTACCTGCATCATCTCCAGGTCCAGCGCCGCCAGGCTGCCCAGCATGCGGATACCGGCTGTCACCACGCTCAGCGTGTGCTCGGGTAGCTCGGGGGGCGGGGCCGGGCCGCCCCGAGCCGGGTTGCCCCCGTGCAGCAGCACGCCGTACAGCAGCGACACGATGCCGCCCAGCCCCGTGGCCCGGAAGGCAGCCAGGAGCTGGGTGGGGTCCTCCTTCTTGCTGGCAAAGACACTCCCCAGCCTGCGCATTTTGAAGAAGAAAAAAAAGGAATTCACAATACAGAACGGTAAGGGGGCCTGTCCTCCTGACTTTCCTCGTTCAAGTTGTTTGCATTATATAAAATGTTTGTCAGGTCCACTAATTATCCTAAAATCAATCCTGTACCACAAACTAATATTGCACAAATCCTACATTTGGTGTAGGTTCATCAAAAATTTTTTTTACGGCATCAAAAAACTCCATATTCTAGTACACAGTGCTGAAAACATGGCCAGCATGGACGTCAAAACGTCTCCTGTTTTATTGGGACTGAACTGGGAAAAAAAAATTTATCATTTCCGAATGTCGGGCTTCAGGATACCTGCTGGAGGCGGCGGAGACAAACTTGGTCATGGCTCCCAGCAGCCCCAGGCTGTGCTGCAGGAAGTCGGCCAGGGCCGGGTCCTCATCCACAGTCCCCCGCACCCGGTTGAAGCAGGATGTGAGACTGTCGATCACACCGCAGCATACCAAGTAGCTGTGTGCATAAGAAAGGTCAGGAATTCCTGCTAACACTTTGGACCATTTGCGCATGTTCTGCAATATCTTTTACCAGTTTTTCCTCTGCTGATGTTTTGTGCTCATTATGATGGAAAGTTTTAATTATGATGGAAAGAAAAGTCAGGAATTCCTGCTAACACTTTCGACCATTTGCGCATGTTCTGCAATATCTTTTACCAGTTTTTCCTCTGCTGATGTTTTGTGCTCATTATGATGGAAAGTTTTATGTAAATCATACAAAATATTATCAGGGAGAGCTGTTCTTGAATACAGAAAAACAATTTCTGCTTTGCCAGGAGCACTCATGAATCTCGGGGTTTGAAACAGGTTGAACAATACAGATTTTGGACAGTCTGGTAAACTGAATATCTCTGAAATAAATAAATCAAATTATCAAACAGCCTGCATTTTTTCCTGAATAACTTATTACCAGGTACATCTGGATATGCAAATATTGCATGGTGTGTGCAGTGGTGACAATGATTTCATGAGGTGGCAGGGAGAATGTTCCATTCCATGATGTGAACTGAAACGGAACATTCCATCTGTCACAGAAGACAACTATTTCCATTGCATGAGAGTGAGGCATCCATTCTTTTACACATCTCCCAAATAAATCCTTCAAAACATCCGTGTATAACCTGAAATAACCCAGAAATAATACCTGCCTGAATGAATCTCTACAATGCCAAAGAGTTCAGAAATATTTTGCAACTTTTGTATTTTTTAATTCTATTTCTGGGCATTGCACAGGGTTACAGCACCTAAAGGACAATGAAAATTCCATGACTTTTCCATGACCAAATTATGAAAATCCATGACCCAATAAAGAATTTCATGGACTATTTACACTTTTCAAATTGCAAATAAAAATCACGCCTTTATGCACTTATTTCTGATAACAGATATCACACACAGTGTTAGGAAACTTCCATGACTTTTCCATGACTTTAGCTATTTTTACAAACTTCTGTAACTTTTCCAGGCCTGGAGAATGAAAACAAATTTCCATGACTTTTTTCACGACTTTTCCAGGTCGCGGGAACCCTGGATGTATTGAGACTAACATGTCGGCCACTCGCGATCCATGGCTGTATTCACAATAATGGCTTCTCTCAGATTGGTCTCCATTGAAAAAAAAAAGGATAGCTTTACAAGTCGAAGGAAATCTTCCGACGGTACCTGATGAGGTCCTGGCCGCACTGGTCAAAGGTGTCCATCTGCTTCTTCTGGGCCCCCGAGGCCCGGCTGTCGGACGAGGGGCTCTGAGGCCGGTGCTTGACCAGGCAGAGCAGGACGGCCGACAGCAGCTGCATCAGGCAGCTGGCCACGGGGTCCGACAGGGTCTCGGGGACCGGGGCCGCGGGGTGGCCCGTCGAAGAGTTTGGGGCCATCAGCTGCGTGCAAAGAATGACGCTCGGTGATTATTGATGATGGGTGGTGTCACACTCCGAAAACATCCGATTCAATGAACTTTCTTATCCTTTTTTTTATTTATGAAATCCCATTCCCTACATCTCAAAAAGTCCTCAAAGTTCACCAGGATTTTAGGGAGATTTTTAAGGTTCGAGGATGGTAGCGCCGATCACACACCAGTGTTGAAATCGAGCCATTTGTCTGCAAGGTAATTCAAGTCACAGGCTACAACTCCCCAATCATTTTTTTCAAGTCTACCTAAAGATCG
Source organism: Acanthaster planci (assembly GCF_001949145.1). The sequence continues at coordinate 669,184 of NW_019091470.1, read as the reverse complement.
AAGTCCGTGCAGCACATGTGCATCTTCTTTGACATCCTTTACCAACTGATGTGGCCTGTGATGTTTTGCAAAACGGATCTGGCTCAAGGCCTGTCTCATATTTTCCCCCAATTATGCTATGCACAAAGATGAAATATCGGTAAGGCAAAAACAGACAGGCTTGCTTTCACACGTAGAAGGTCCACCTTTCTTTCCACAGCAAAGTCAGTAATGTCAATAATTCCACTTCACTCAGGTCAAGTCACAAGCCATTTTGAACAAGAGAAGTCTCATATAAGACTTAAAGAGAAGTCTCGAGTCCAAACTAATTGTGACTCTAATTCTAAAATTATTTCCTCGAGCACCGGCCAGTTGACAACACTTTTCAGATACCACTTTCCCCCCAGGGCGTCGGGGAAAAGATCACATCGGAGGCTTCTTACGGCGACACTATTTTCAAACTTACCCCCAGTTGATGGACCAGCAGCTCCACGATGGGTGCCAGCTTGCCGCTGTACAGCGCATACTGGCAGTTGTCGAAGCAGCCCTTGCAGGCTAGCCTGAACGCGGTGGCCGCACTGCACACAGATCTATAGGGGGGGGAGATACGGGGTACCGTCAAACAGCGTCAAACGAACACAGAAAGCTGTCGCGGCCTTCAGCTTCAATTTTGCATGTGTTAAGGGGGCGTGGTTCTGTTTTACTCCAAAGGTTCATGGTTGGCTTAGCATTTTTTTTTCTCTCTCTCTCTGGTAGTATTTTACCCAACTACAGGGACAACAGCTCAACAAATTTACTAAACTAGCAACTCAAACTAGAAGCAAATACTAGTCTTGCATTCAGTATACAGAGAGGTACTAGCATGAGCCTCGAGCTGGACCGAGAGAGGGCGCACTTTTCTTAGCAACGGAGGCTCCTTTGGTCAGAACTGAACTTGGTTGGTTCACGAACGACTAGGAAATGCACACGTCACAGTCGCATCGCTACCAACAAATTGAACGCTCCGACCAATGTAGCTCTTTTCAAGGGGGTGCTTTTGCTCGAGACAGAGTTTGCAGATACGCCATGGAAACAATCGCTTTGGGGGGGGGAGAAGTGTAAGGAAAGAAATGTATGCACATGCATGGAAAAAAAAATAAAACAAACAGATCGACTAATGATTAAAGAAAGCGCAAGACAACAACTGCACGAGACAAAAAACAGAGGGAATGTCCGAAAAAACTTGAGCTGAAGACGGCAGAGATGCCTACTCACTTGGCAGGGACAATGCTGCACGGTGTGGAACTACCAGAGCCACACAGCATCCGCAAACGTCAGATAAGAAGAGGACAGATGAAGATGTGCGAAGACAAATAACAAAGAAAAGGGGAAAAAAGTTCAACGCCAGGAAACTTCTCAGTATAGATTTGATAAGACACAGACAGATGCCAGATGAGGATACATACAGCCGACAAAAGCTTGTGGGTAATTCCTGAAATTGGGGATCCAAGAGTGTGACATTTTTGTGTCCGTTACATCTTGACATGGAAATATCACCGGAACTGATTTCAACCTTTAACTATTTGTTTGGCGGGCAATTTGCATTAATTCATCACTCTTGGAAATCACAAAATGTGTTCTGAACTTAAAAAAATCAAGTCAGATGTGACACGGACACGAAAAAAAATGGACCCCTAATTTCTTGAATTGCCCACTTATCAAAGATATCCATCATTCGCAAGGCTGCCAAAGGCAGAAACGCTTGCGGTAGCACCATACGAAGGAATGCATCTCTTATGAGTACCGGGTATGTGTGGTTCTGAAAAGAACCAGGAGTATACTCAACATTTCGGACTGCATGCTCAGTCCGTCGTTCGGAGACTGACGACGAACTAGCTGTCTTTCACTATAAATAGCCTGGAATTCCGGCTGCCGAAGGCAATTCACAGAACAGAAGTTACCCAAATACTGCTACAGTTGCTTATTACATTAAATTAAAACTCATTCGTGTCTCCTGTGTCTCCTGACGACGGACTGAGCACGCAGTCTGAAACGCTGAGTATACTCCCGATTCTTTTCAGAACCACACATACTCATAAGAGATGCGTTCCTTCGCATGGTGCTACCACAAGCCTTTCCACCTATTGCTGTCTTTCACCATGAACAGCCTGAAATTCCAGCAATGCATAGAACAGAAGTTACCCAAATACTGCTGCACTTGTTAATCATATTGAAGTTAAAACTCATTCGTGAGTGAATTCATGACTTCAAGACGACAAGGTAAAAAAAATGAATATGAGACAGGTTGAGTCCGTCCGCTGTACATCCTCTCACACTGCATCATCGGTTATCACACACTGAGTCTTAGTATGAGTTTTGAGTCTTGCACACATTTGGCGACCGACTCAAATATACTGCTGGTTATTTTTTTCTTTCCATGGAGCGCCAAACTTTTTCACACAAAGGGTCATAAAAACTGTTTGTGGTGAGGACAAATAATGTGAATCATCAACAATTTACTCTTTGTCCACAAGATGCGAGACGAATGGATATATCGTGAGGTGTGTATCCAAAGAGACATGTGAGGCAAGACAAAAGGGCAGAGGGGGGACAAAGATAGTGTTGATCCCAAGCTTTGGCTGCCAGAAGGCATTAACACAGCAGGCGGCCATTTTAAGGGTTGAAACAAGAAGAGAGAGAGACTGTTAACTTACCTGGGAGGAATGGCGTGGGACGGTGCGTTGCTGCCCGTGTCTATCAGCATCAGGATGCGGCTGAGCGTGGACAGGCCACCGCAGGTCCTGAAGGTTATCTGGTCGGCTTGTTCCTGGGGCGATCAGAAAGGAAGTCATTGCTGTACATGTTAGCCCGATTACAGATAAAATTGCTTCTCATTTAGGGTTTTGGTTTCAAAGGAGGCAGAATTTTTTTCCAACAGTGGATTTTTCCAATGTGGCAGACGATTTTCTCAACTCTCTTGCCGGTCAGTGCTTTCATGTCTTTCAGCAAATCTCACAGGTTTTAAACATGAATTAATAAGCTCCATGTTCTGTTACATATAAGTTTTAAAGGTAAAAATTGTGTTGGAACTTTCACAAGAAAATAAAAAATGCAAACAAGGAAGAAAGCAGGAGAGTAGGAGGCAGCTCGGGCACAAACCAACCTTCTTGGCCAGGATGCGGTTGAGCTCTCCCAGGGCCCTGTCCATGGCCGACACTTTGCTCTGCTCCCAGGGACCCGTGGAGGTCTGGGACTGCAGGTACTTGGTCAGATCCTTGATCAGCTTCTGCAGCCTGGAGGATGGAAAGGAATGGGGGAAACACCAACTGAAACAAAAAGGTTCTTGCCACGTAATTTTTCTCGGGTCTTTGAATTCCTCTTCAATTTGATATCATTTTGAGGTTAACTGTACTGATGAGTGCGCTGGTTTTTAAGAAAACTGTTCGAGCTTTTCGGAACAAATGACAGCCCTCTTAGCATGATGATGTTCGGAGAAGACACTCTTCAGTTTACGCGTTTTTCTATTCAAATTGTGAACCCAAAACTTGCTCTGGGGAAGTATTTCTGAGCAAGGCCTGCTTGTTGACTCCTTGCCACGTAGACAATGAATAACCAAGGAAAACGCCAGGATGGCCTTGGCGCGAGGGGTGGAGGGAAGGAGGGGGGGCAACCGACTCACTTGGCCCTGAGCTGCGACTCGTTACCCTGGGGCTTAGACAGCAGGTTGTTCTCATACTCCTTGCCCTTGGCGGCCATCCGCTGCCGCAGCTTGCGCGCCCGCTTGCGGCACCCCTTCTGTCGCTCCTTCTCCGCCAGCTCCTGGGGGTCGGGTCGGTCGGGCGAGGCCTCCACCAGCATCTTGAGGGAGTAGCTCTCCTGAGCAGCCATCGCGCAAAAAAAAGAGCAAGCATCGGTCGGGTGAAATGGACCAGAAAAATCGCCGAATTGACTCAGGACGACGACAAGCAGTTCCCGAACATAATTTGCATAAAGTGTCAAACTAGAAAGAGATGTTTTTCCACAATTGTTTGGAAATTACTTCTTTAATTTAAAATTTGGAGATCTTTTCAACTCATTCAATTTAAAACCTCATGAAAGCGTTACTTTAGAGCAGTCTCTGCTGTTTTTTCCCCAGTCAACTTGAATACTGTACAATTTGTGCACAACTGGCTCGCCTGATAAATATGCCGTGCACACTACACAAATTTCCACCACGGCTGGCAGTGTTTTATGAACACCTCGTGTAATTTGTGCACGAATTTCACAAAGAACATAATTTGATGAAGAAAGTGTGTGGACGGACAGGTATGTATGGTCAGTTCAGAAGTCACACACAATTAACTGTTTTTTTGTTCACAGTTATAACTACAATGGTGGCATCTCAACACGACGGATCAATTACATCACACACCAATGGTACATGTAGGAACAATACCTATCTTGCTCGGACAATGTTGATATTCTGAAATTCGTATCACTCATTGGCAAATGGAAAGTCACTTACTCTGCGAACAGCATAGGCCTACTATTCATGGATTAGAGGTTAGAGTCATTTCTTGACTTACAATCTCTTCGTCGGTCATGTGCTTTCCCTGGTGCTTGTCCAGGACGGCCTCTTTATGTTTCTTGCCTCGCAGGTGGCTCAGGAGGTACACCTCTGACGGAATCTGCGGACGACGGGAAAGCAAGATTAGAACTGGTGTCCCTTCGCAGGAGGCCTCAACAATCCTCGGTCTGTTGGCAATCTCAAAACCTTTCTTTCGTTTGTTGCCCCCCAGGCTGATGCAGTGAGTTGCCCAATCTTTCAGCCGGGAGTTACTCCTCTTTGACAGGATTTAAAACTAGGCTCTGGTTGGAACTAAAGAGGTGAAAGGGTTTATCTGAACTCATTACGTGCAAGTGCTTCAAGGCTGTTTCTCTCTTTTTGTATTAAAACTGTTCTGTGCTCATGCATAGACAGTTGCGTGAATAGCAAACGACAGTATCAACAACACTGCGACCAACTCAATTGGAACGCGCAATAAGATTAAAGATGAGATGCGGATGACTGTTGTCATGTAGGCAATAAATTCACACAAATTTGTCAACCGGGTCATCCACTCTCCCTCAACCTGGACCAGACTGTAAAACTGGTGTGTCACTTTTGGGAAAAACAGGTGATACAAGAGAAACAGTTCTCAAGGAATCGTTACATGACGAAAGGGAATTAAATGGGTAATAGGGCTCTTCTTGGAATTTCAATGTTTCAATATTTCAATATTAACTCATCCAATTAAGAGGAAAAGGAACACGTACACGGGCTCATCTTACAAAAATTGTGACAAAATATGCAGAACAAAGCACAACATCTAACAACAACACATGGATCAATTTACAAAAATCACACATCAAAGAGATTAAAAAGACAGATGGCATGAAAACGGCAAAGAGACATTGTATTTTGAAGTCTATAAAACTGAATAAACCTAACAGTATGGGTGCGCTAACCTACCATACCTAGTGTGGACTTGTGAACAAAAGATGTCCACACGATGCAGGAAAGGAAGACGTTTTGTGGACTTACACACGTCCACAGGACGTTTCCCCTTCTCTGGAAAAGAGGTTCAGAGGCGTTTTGGGGGAGGGGTCATCCATCATAAAAGGAAGAGGAAAAGTCAAGGAAACCTTGTACAAAAAAAACGGCTGAAAAACGTGTTCCCAGTTCAAGAAAAAAAGGGTATTTTCACTGAGTTTTCTTAACTGCACGAAAGTAAAGGAATGTCCACAGTAGGTATGTAAGGTAAGTACGTGGGAATGGGCATGTGTTGGGCGGGGGAAAAGGGAATGAAGGAAAGAGGGAAGGGAGGGGAAAAGCAAAGAAAGGGGGAAGGAGACACCCATTAGGCACTGTCAATGTCATTTTTTGGCCAATACCGATATATCAGGGTTGTTTATATCGATATTATCCATATATCAAATTTTATTCCTTATAATTTTCAAGGTATTATAACAGGCATGAATTACTGGTGAATTGTTCTCAGGGTACACCCCTACACCACAATGGTGTGATCCAATTCACTTTGGCTACATGTTCTAGTGTCCATATTGCCTACGTAATGTGACAATGCACTTTTGTATTTTTTAATAAAGTTTGTTCCTCGGTAGCGATATTTTCAATATAAATTTCAATATCAATGTTTTTGAAGTTGAAATGTTTTCGATATTTCTCCAAAATCCGATATTTTTGATATATCGATTTTACCAAATAACAAACATCGGCGATATTGATATCAAACCCATATCGATATATCGATATACCGACAGTGCTTAATAACCATACATATACATTGTAAAAAATGAAAAATATAAGTGTACTATTAATACAATACAGGAATCGTCTCATGAAAAATAAATACTGCACACTATACTATAATGCATTGTAAGTACTCGGCAAGAGAATGCGTTCAAAACAATGCGTACCATGACGCTGCACAGCGAGCACATCTTCTTGTTCTCGTAGGGGTTGTGGTGGGGGGCGACGTCGGTGGTACGATAGTGCCTGAGCATGCTCAGCTCGATGGCCTTCTCGCGCTTCTGCTCGATCTGCTGGTTGTGCCGCCGTGTTGTCTCGTCGTGCTGTCGATAGAAAGGGACCAGCGACACTGAGGGATAACCTCAAGATTCTTCTAGCAACAGTGATCACCACCGTACTGTATATTTTTTCCACCGATGTCCTGTGCACATTTTAACCCCAAATCTATTAATTCAGGACACATCAGTCTTGTGCAATATCACATCTTGGAGTCAGGTTGGCGTAGTGGCTGTGTTTCCTCGCCTTCCACCTCTGCGACCCGGGTTCAAATCCCACCGAGGTCAGCATGTGGATAGGGCTTTCATTCCCTGCCTCTGCCTGATCCTGTGGGTCTCCCTGGAGTATTCATCATGAGTTTTCCTCCCACCTCTAAAACTGAACATGTCTTCATCGGCTTCCTAATTGTCACTTCATCCTGTACTTGGCACCAAAATGCATTATTGGAGGAAAATAAACAAACAAAATCATTCAATACAGGGTGGAAAAGTCATTTGCATAATGCACAGCGAAATAAGCTCTGTGATGTTTTCCTAACAGGATCTGTAGCCCTAGTAGAAATGAACGTTGCTTTACTGAACCCCAATTTCCAAAAAAGGAAACAATGATCACATTTTGTCATGGTAACGAAGATGAACATCTCAGCTTTCAACATCTGGTGACCATTCATCAAATGGAAATCCCATTTTGGCCCTTGAGATGAGCCATACATTTTTTTCCCCCCTACCTTCTGTTGGATCTTCTTCTGTATTTCTTCCTCCTTGGCCTGCTGGGCCGCATTCAGCGCAGACAGTCTCTGCTCTCGCTCTCTGAAGAACGAAAGAAAAAACCCTTGTTATTCAGCCATCATGAGAAACACAACGCCACAACTTGGTTTTATTTGAGAAAAAAAGATCTCCAACCAAGAGGGATCAAAGTCATTTTCTGCCCTGTAATTGCACAGTATTTCTTGCATTCTACATCACAAGCAGGTAGCTTCTTTTCAGCAATTTTGTGTTTTTTTAGTTGTACGTAAAGAACATTCCACTCAACCCTTTCGCAACAATCAATTTACGAGGATTCAAGAGGGTTCTTTCCAAACACATCTGGGGAGCTGGGGTAAATAACGTGATGGCTTCAGTTAATACGCGTGGCAATCAAAGAAGTTGACAGTATGGTGGTCGAGTCCATCACGAGTTCCCCCAAGTCCCTCACAAGTCACATGACACGGGCATTCCTTTGTCGTGGATCACCCTGCGGCTCAATGATTGGTCTCATGAGAGGATGTGTGGCTGGACTTTTGACTGGGCTTTTGTGATGGCCAGTAGTGTGCGGAGGCTGAGTAGCTCGTCCCTTACTTGGCCCGTTCTTTGACGGCCGACTCCCTGGCTTTCTCCCTCTGTTCCTTGAGGACATTCAGCTTGTCAGCTTGATTCTGCCGATGCTTCTGCATCTCCTTGAGGCGGGCCATCCTCTCTTCCTCCAGGGCCTTCCTCCTCTCCTGGAAATCAAAGGGGGGAGGGGGGTACATGTATGTCATGTTTTGGCTAGGCCTACTGCATAAATACCTAAAGAAGAGAGCTCAAACATGCAAGCTGCCTCTCCAGCTAATACCTTTGGCCCCTCTCAGTATCGAACACTAAAGATGGAAGATAGAATTGCAGAATGGCCATTTTGAGTCACACTCGCAACAGCCTCTTCTATGGCCGCCTTCTCCGGCCTGTCTTGTGGCTATGACTTTGAATGTTGCCACTGACACGCTGCCATTTAATGGACATAGCCGTAGCCATTTCTCACCTGCACAGCCTCTTCCTTAGCCGCCTTCTCCACCTGCCTGCGTTGTCTCTCTTCCATCAGGTCCTGCAGCCGCGCCTCGTGCCCCTGGTGGCGGGCCAGGATGTCGTGCCGCTTGTTTTGGGCCTCCAGGCTGTTGATGAATGCAATCTCGTTGGCCTATTCAACAAACGAGAGCCAATTTGAACATGACGATGTGTAACTATGGCGTACAGAATCACAATGACAAGTGGTCCCAAAATATTTGTTTTCTTAGAATTAGAGCACCCCGGCGTCAATTTATTAAAATCATGCGAACTGTTCTCTGGCAATTTAGAATTCTCGCAGTATCAGGGATGCAACAATGAGCCAAGTCAGCATTTCAAAACGGCAAGGGTGCAAAGAGAGCAAATAACATGCGAATGAGATGTCACAGCGGCTCAACCGATCACAAGGCAGCATGCTGAAAGGCAGGCACTTTTTTGGAATCTACGCTTCCAGGCATGACAACCAGCAGACCGCTGCATGGCCAAGGGGGCAACCTGCCACTGCCCCCCCCCCAAGTCTAGTTCCCCATCTCACCTTGTGCTCCTCCTCCTGCGCTTTCCTCCTGACCGCCTCCAGCTGCATTTGCCTCTTCTGCTCCGCCCGCAGCTGCTTCTCCTCCATCTCCTTCTTCTTTAGCATCAGGAGCTCCTCCTTCCACTCCCGGACTTCTTCGATCTGCGGGCGATCGACCACATCAAAACATTAAAGCCGGTTTGCACTTGGCAAGAAGGCGAACGCAAGCGCAAATTTGGGACACCTTGTCAAACATTCGCACTGCGCAATTCACAAAAGTTGAGCGCATTTTCAACTTGAGCGAATTTTTGCTGCAAGTCTTTCGCGACGTCAAATTCGCTTTGCCTTTAGACACATGTCAGACTGGAGGTTTTGTGCTGGTCTCATGATGGTCCTGCAGGGACCATGGATTGGTCTGAAGAGGTTTTGACTGCAACACTGATTAACACTGGCTTGATGAGCCATAGCAGCTGGGGACAGACTTTGTGTTTTTTTGCTCTCATAGCTTCTAAGGATCACTCCCGGATGCACCAGCGGTCATCTCTTACCCTCTCATGAAGCATCTTCAGCTTGATGGCCTTCTCGTCCATCAGGGTGACCCGCTTCTGCTGGGCCTTAGCCTGCCGCTCCTCGTGGCGTTTCTGGGCCTCAGCTCTCGTTCTGTGTTGGCGGAAAGATATATCGCAAAAGTGTCATGGAAACATTCACTATTAACCACTTCGTGCCGGGGTGCCCGGTAATTGGAGTCCTTACGTTTGTTACACATAGCCCAGGTGCCCGAAAGGAGCTCAGCCTTGTAACAAAAGATCATACTCGGAACAAAAGATTCCGCTGCTGGGAATTGCCAACATTTTTTCAGTTGTCAATAGCAGAGGTGATCCGTCATTGTTTTGAAACAGAATACCACTATTTGTGGCATTAAGTGTCACAACCGGGAACAAAAGCGCTCCAGCAATAAAATACCGCTGCACGCTAATCCACATTCACCTTTTCCTGGAGGGAGAGGAGAGCTTCTCGTGCATGTGGAGGGCGTAGCCCGGCGGCCGCCCCTCGATTTCATTGATCTCCACTAGCTCCCCCCAGCTGACTGGGGACTGCTGCTGGCGCTGCCGCTCCTCGAAGTCCAGCACCATCTCGTTCCAGTCCAGGGTGCGTTGGGAGCTGTCCAGTGAACTCAGGGTGTTCTGGTGACAGTGGCGAAGAAAAACGATCAAACTTGAGACGGTGAATGTACACTGAACAATCACAGACCCATTCCTAAAAAATGGTCTATGAACGTAATGACAAAATGGCAGCTGTGGGTTCATCTGCACAAAGTCTCAGTTGAACTGACTCGAAATAGCATAGTAATGTGCAAATTTGCAGCCTTGTTGGACTTGCAGTTCTCAAAATAATGGACTTAATATAAAGGACCTTTATGATAACATTATGTGACCACTGACATAAAATTTCAATACTCCTCTTCAGATGATGGCCAATTCACATTCAAAGAATGAATACAGCTGGAAGGAGCCTAAAGTTCTAATTAACATGATTAAGGACCAAGAAGGGAACATGTACATGTACAAAACATATGGAGGAAGGTGAAAGAAGAAAACAAGAAAAAAATCATATCAAAACCAATAGCTGTTTGAAATCATCTAAAAAGCATTCAACACAGCCCAATGGGGATGAATTCACCTGTGGGTTATTAAGTTTAACCACTGAAATTCTACCCGGACATGAGGGTCATGCAAACAGATTTTACAAGCAATTCTTGTTCACATTTTGTCTTGATTTCTCACCGTGCTGAGAGCCAGGTCACTCTCTCCTTCGTCCGTCTCCACGATGATCTCTTTACTCTCCTCCTCCTCAATCTCCTTGGTCAGCTTCTCCTCCTCGGCGATGGCGGAGGCCAGCGCCTCGTCCTGGCACTTCTCGATCTCGTTAGTCAGCGTCTCCTCCTCATCAATGGCTACGCTGACGTCCTGGAGGGGGGGCCATTAAAGGGAGTGGTACAACCGCACATGTAATACAGTACAGAATCTACGATGCAAACTGTGAACGGTTTAAAAGTGTTGCCAACATCCTGTGCTGAGCAGTATAGGGGTGCTTTGGGCACTGTCTGTTATAAAGGACAGTTTTCTTTTTCCTTTCAATCTACTCCTTGTACCTCATCCAGTTTGGTCGCCAGTTCATCCTCGGTGTTATCCTTGTTACTGCCACCTTCGTCACCAGATGACACCAGAATGTTCTCCTTCCCTGTGAAACGTAGACACGAATTCCAAATCATTTTTTTTTTTTCCATTTCCAAAGTTGCTTTGAGGTGGCACAGCGTCGTTAAGCAAGTTTTCACGAGAAAATTTGTAAAGCTTAACAGCTGCAGCTTTCAAACCCAGCCGGATCTTTCTCAAAGGCAAACTGACGAGGGAAAGGTAGTAACCACAGATGAAAACAGGACAAAAATGGCGGGGGGGTGCAGGGAATTTCAGACAGTCTTTAAAGAAAAATGTAAACTTACATCTAGAGTAAACTTACCGGTACACACAGCAACAATAGCTGGATCCAAATCCTGAATTTTTGCCTTGTTTGCAGTGTAACCTGATATCTTCTCATTCTTGTCCATCTGAATTTCCACCTTGACCATTTCAGACCTTTCACCTTCGACCCTGGGCTCGGTGTTTGACCGCTCCCGGTTGACTAGGTTGCTCTCCAGGGGCCTGTTCTCCTTCTCGCTGTCGGCCCTGCTGCGGGAGCCCTCCTGCCGGGCCTGGTTGGCCCCGGCTGGGGGCTGCTGTGGGCTTTTGGTGTCAGAAGCGGGATTAGGCCCCGGCTGCGACTTGGCCGAATGGTTGCTGCCGGCGCTATTGTGGTGAGACCGGCTCTTGGCCGAGGAAGGCCTGGAGCGGTTGGGCTTGTTCCGCTGCACCGTCTCCCAGCCTTCTCCATCGTCTGTCGACGGAAAACATTTCCATGGAGGGATGACAGGGGTATCAAAATCCCTCACTGGACTGAATCCAGTGATTGGACGCGGGTCTACTACTTTCTACAACCAAACTCAGCCAGTGTCGCAGTGGTTTTAAAAAACGGCTAACATAAGTTTTACACGATTGATATCAGACAAGGCAATCAATATAACTCACCTTCCACCGTATTTAGTGCTCCGTTCACAGTGAGCACGTCCGGTGTTCCGTTATCCTTCTTTCCCTCCACTGTCCGTTTCTCGTCCGCTGGTTTCGCATCGCCCGTTTTCACCGCTGGCACCTTGGCGATGGGCTTGGCAGTATGACCCTTGACCCTGTCGGCCCAACTGGCCACGGCCACGGTCTCTGCTGGCACTGGTGGTAACGGCACGGGGCTGCAGCGGTTGGGAGAGGCAGTGATGAAATGAGCATCACCTGCTACCCTATCAGCGACATCACTGGGAAAAAGGAGTCCTCAGAAAAAGCACCTTGCCAATCCCAGTGAGTACACTATACGCACAAGAGCAAAACGGCTACCGCATTTGAAAGTTGAAAGCTGTGCGACTCGTTACCTGTCAGAGACTAGTCTTTTATACAATGCCTCATCAGGAAGCTCATAAACCTATCTAATCTTGAAAAAATTTCCCTCTTTTGTGCCACGCTGGATTTGAATTTTTCCTTGTCAACTACTCAGGAGTCTGGCCCAAGCTTGTATTTCCTATTCCGTCTGTGGTCGTGACTGACCACTGGAATCCTGCTCCAACTCTGATGGTCCACTTTCTGTATTTCACAGCTTAAAGCCTTGCAAATGATAAATTTGAAATTATGCAGACTTCCCACTATCAAGAATTCAGAGTCCTGCTGCCCAAAATTTAGACTTTTTCATGGAAATCCAGAATATTATACGCAACAGGAGTCAACGGGAAATAATGGTTGATACAGGTATTCCGGAAATCTGCATTGCTGCAGTACATTCACATGAGGTACAATTGCTGATTGTACATGATGTCATGAGAATACGACCTATTGGACATGTGACCATATTCAAAATGGACACTGGTGTACTGGTGTCAGAATCCATCATGTCAGGTTACCATGAACAAGGAAACATCGGTGCTGCATGGTACAAGACTTGAGTCTGAGTCCATGATAAGGTACAGTACCGCATGTACTCACTGATAAATAAAATACTCACTCCATAAAATTTTGATTTCCGCAAGGGTTTACATCATCTGAAATGGCCCTGCAATAATTTTTCATCTCCTAAATGTGTTGATTCACTGCAAAATTTAGTGCAAATTCAGCGTGAAATTCAGTGAAAAATTCACTGCGTGGTGCTTGCACACATGATCGAGGTCGATTTCACGGCAGTACTTAGTATTGGTTCCAGAACGTTCTTAGCTGTGTCCCCTAGTGAAACAGGGCACCACGCGGCGCATACAGTGTCAGTTACAATGTAGCTTGTCGATAGAGGGCGTTTTCTTCCATGAACAATTTCAGTGTCACATCCATGATCACATCCATCTCGCGGCTGGTACGCGTCAAAAGAGGGCACTGCCACGGATGTGGTGCATGCAACATGCACTGCACTGACTGTTCGGATAAGTCAGATAAGTCGTATTACGGTACATGCATAAGATTACATAATACATATTACGGTAACACATAGGTGTGTCAAAATTGTCATTTGGCGGAAATTTTAGGGACGAAATTGGAATTCCTAGCGTTAAATATTTTCCAGTCCTTTTGATTAAATAAAAACTCCTTGATTCTTTTTGCAAGGATTACGGATTCCTGGGGGTGGGCCCCTCACCTGTTCCTGGCTTTGGCAGCTTCCTGCCCACTGAAGTTCAGACTCCGATTGATGGGGCTCGGGGTGTCCCGCCCCTCCGGGGTGGGGCTATTGATGAGGCCACGCCCGGGCGAGGTCTTCCGTACCTCCCAGGCCAGAGAGTTGGGCCTGAAAGGGACAGGAAATGAAGCCGAGTAAAGCTGTGTCTGAATCAACCGGCTATGGCTGGAGCAACACATGTGCCTATGGGAAGAGGCTGCAGCCACCAGTTACATGTAGTGGCTTTCATTCGTGCATGTGTCATTTCAGCCATAGCCATTGTTTCTGGATGTGGACAAGCCTTGAACGAGAAATTGGTCACTTGAGTTTGCAATACTCACTCAAGGAAAATGGTATTTGTTACTGGTGAGTAAAACAAGTTAAATCAAACAAAGCATTATAAATGTGAAAAGAAGTAATAATGTGGACTCAAATAGTTCCTACTGTCAACAGCTCGCATCTTTTCCATCGAGTGAACTATCTTGTCTTTGAAAATGTCTTCAAGTTCGAATAAAGTGACAAGAACATGAGAAAAAAAACAGCAGCTTGGGAATTGAGAGAACATAACGCACCAATAGCAGTCTTTTGATGAGCGAAAACAAAACACGAGAGAAGAAGAAAGTCATTGCTGGCCCAAAATTTGTTGCAAAATTTAAACGAGGAACAAAAAAGCCTCATCAAAAAAGTACTCTGGACTGGTACACTGTAACCATTCTAATTAATCCCAGAGCATTTGATCATGTTTGCATTTCCTACAGCAGGCAAAGCCACTGTACAACACTGTTGTCGTCACAGAGACCATTACAAGATGGAAACAAGATCACTAGTCTTTATTCAAGCCGCAACATCTTAAGTGAACTGCAACAAAAGTACTCCTTTGTCATTGTTCACCCCTGTTACCTGTTGCTTTGTGGCCTTGTGTCTGGTATTCCAATGGTCTTGACTACAACGCTGCTTATAAAGTGACTGTGCAATTCCCACATCTGATTTCAATTTTTTTTTGTTTTTAGCTGATTTCATTGGGAAACTCAAAAAATTCAGTGCTTTTTCAGTTTAATTATACTTCGCAAAGCGTCTACAAGACTTTCTTGACATCGAACTAGAATTGAGCCCAAAGGTTTCAAAGGTGCTTGACACTTTTCAGGACAAATACTGGTACTACTCGCTAAGGCCTATCAGAAAGCGATGGTTATCTATGGCCCTCAAAAAAAGAACTACACCCCTGCAGCGGGTAGATTGCAGAGGGGAGGCAAAACGCACCGGCGAGGCATGGCGGCCCTACTGTCCGGGGGCCAGCTGGGGGTTCGGTGCTTGGCCGGTGAGGACGACTTCCGCACCTCCCACACAATAGACGTGGGCCTGAGTTGTCCCCGCCCATTGTGTGGTGGAGGTGGTGGTGGTAGAAACAGGTGGCGGATGTTTATGGAGTTAGTGTGCCCGACGGTGGCGGCAACGCAGCCAAAACACACACGATGGACAGTCATTGGAAGGCGGAGACAGAGCGAGAAATAGAGAGGGGGAAAGGGACGGAGAGAAAGAAGACGAGAAAGGGTGAAAGCAGTAACAGTATCAACAAACAGGAGGGGCGATATGAGCTGACAATCTACAAGTCCAAGTCTGTGCAAAACTTGTGTGGACAAAACGCGACGCACCATTCTAAAACCAGGCCCGTGTTGGTTAATTCTGATGTTTGTCAAATTTCCTCTCTCCAATTGCTTCACTTTTAAACCTCAATACACCCTCGAAGCTGAAACATTTTGCTAGCAGCAAACTTTGGTACCGACAGGTACTGAAAGTTGTGCAAATCTGCATTGTTTTCCGCTTACTATTCTCTAGCCTGGCTTTGGAACGGTGGGTCAAAAATTTGACTTTATCCTTTGGGCCAGGGACAGGAGTACCAATTTTGTATTACAAATCACAAATAAGCTAACCCAAACCTGATCGGAAGGGCCAAAGCTATTTGGATATCATTTGATGACTCTCAGTGTACAAGTAATAAGGTTAAACACTGGTTCCTTCATCCACCCACTGCATACATATATCAGCTGCTACATGCAAAAGTGCACATCGTGTGAACATGCAGACTGGGTTTTGGATTGTAAGCTCATACCAAGTAACATTTTGAGCGCATCAACCATGATAAAAACTCGATTCAAAAAGGCAGTAAACATTAATAGTTAGCCATTCACAAACACTGTAAACTGAACCAGCACACACACACAAAATGAACATAGTTTCTGACGTCTAACAAGCGGGGTGAACTTTGTGAAACACTATTACATGTACATGTAGTCAGTACGAGTAGGTGTTAACGGTAATTGGACGGCCTAACATCAAAACCAAAAACAGAAACAGAGGAAAACTTGTAAATATTATTGAGAATACTGGTGAAGTAACGCACACATACATGTGCATGACAAAACTGGTTTCTGGAAATGGGTCACATTTGCAAGAAAGTAGCACAGGTGTTTACACAAACACCTGACAAATCTTTTTTTTTTCTTTCTTTTGCGGGGGACGGATTGGGCTCGTTGCTGCGGAGGCACAGCAAAGCACTTTTTCGTTTTACGGCATTAATATGCATGCATTTGTAGGCTAAGAGAAATTGCATTCTGTTGCCAAAAGGGGGAGAGCAGAGCAAATGCACTTTAAGCATCTTTTTGTTTTTTTTAAAGACTGTACACAAGTGGCAAAAAAGCTTGCACGGTGATCAACTCGTACACGGGCTCGGACATGCATGTTATTTCTATGTACATGCAAGCAACTGACATGCACTCTACTTTGTTCATAGTAGGAGAAAAGCGATCAATGCGTATCTGTCGGAGTTGTGTCCATCACAAGTCCATCGCAAGTCGGGTCGCAAGTCTGAGCCCAGGTTCGGGGAATTGCCTGAGTGGGAAATACTGCTTAGCGAATTTAGATATATGTGCAAAGCAACAAGCAGCTGCGTAACCGGCCGAGACTGTACACACTGCATGGCATTTGTCGTTGGTAGCCTGTTTTCACTTACATGTACGTGTGGCATTTATTGTCCCGGCAACTGGCACAATGCGGAGCTCCACGGCTCCCACAAAAGTGGCCCCTGGTTGCAAGTAACAGAAGACAAAACAACGGCAACAGACATGCCTTTGTCAGAGTTCAAACAAACAGCTTGTGATGTGGCTTCAGACTGGACGACCTGTGGTGGACTTGCGATGACTTTTTAAACAACTTGTGAGGGCAGAACTACAAAACCCTAGTGTGCACAGTATTCTGCAACAGTTCTGCAGTCGTAAGAGAAAAAAACGGCTGCTGGTGTCGGTTAGTATCAAACGACAATCCCAAACCGTACTGTCACTGCAACCAGGCAGAGAACAGGGCAGACCTCAGACATACCTGTTCTCAATGTCGCACTTCTCGAAGTCCTTCTGGACGTTGATGCGTTTGATGAGGGACTCAAAGTCGTGGGTGGCCCGCTTGAGTATCATGATGACTTCCTGTTGGGACAAAGTGGTCAATCAAGGCAACTCATGACCTCTGACACTTGACTTTCCGTGTTTTTTTTCCAAATTTCACACAGTACACGTAGCTCAGAAGCTGCAGATACAGGTAATGTAACTTAATGATACAAAGAAGACAGGCCATCTGCTTCCTTGCTTGTGATTTAGGGTCCAAGAAAACCCTATCACCTGTTGAGTCCCGAGCAATGCGTCCAGTATCCCGGTTCATAACTTAATGGCTGTGGTGCAACACTGTACCTTGCATTCCACGATGCTCTCGTCCGCTTCACACGTCTGGTAGATCTCGTCCACCGCCCGCTGCAGGTTGTCGAAGAGGAACGCCCAGTAGCGGGCCCGCAGGTCCACCTTCTTGGCCGCGGCCGCAGCGGCTGCCGTGCCGGAGTTACCAGGCGCAGCAGTCTTGCGGTCGGGCTTCGAGGCCTCGGCGACCTGCGGGGGGTCTCTGGGGCTGTCCCTGGGGCTGTCGCGTGGGCTGTCGATGCCCTTCTTGCGGGGGGCGGCAGCGATGGCGCCAGCCCGCGGCGTCAGGCACGCGCTGCGGGTGCTGGCACTGCTTCTGGCTTTGGGTTTCCGGCGCCTTTCGGGCTTACCTGAAAACCACCACATTATAATTGCCAACAGTCAGTCATTTGATATTAAGCTTTTGCATGTGAACTACAAGTACGTATAAGTTTACACTTGCTTCAAATTGCAGGTGGTGATTACCACTAGGTTTCTATCAAGAAAGACTTGTGAGGGTTTGGCATAGAAAGCTATGAATGGGCAAAAGACTGTGAAACGCCTGTAGGTCTCTCTTAAATCTCGTCACCTCCCACAGATCAACAGGTGCATCAGCATTTTGGACATTAAAGTTTCATAACGCTGCACTGCATGTCAAATGCATACAGATGGATCAACACGCACACGTATACAGAATATTTGCACACCGTAATCTTCCTCCAAAGATCGGTGCCCTATGAGAGAGATCTCTTGGAATGATTTTTTACACCAATCAAGCATGCCACTTTCAAGAAGTGACGCAAAAAAAGAGAGCAGGGGGCCTACACTTTGGAGGGTAGAATGATGCGGGTTTTGACTTTCATTATCTGTTAAATGCTCACCTACATGTACATGTGCATGGACTCTTTCCGTGAACCTCCGAGGATGAATTAAATTTACAGCCAGTGAAACAAGTCCATACATGTAGGTTACTAACAATAGCTTACAATGTTGAGGGCATTATGGGCTGGTCGGTGGGAAGGTGTAATACGAAGTGTACATGTATAGGTACATGTACATGCCTACAATTGCTTACAAGTGTACAGGAGGGCAGAGTAATAAACAGGCAGATATTTCTTAGCCGTTTACATGTATCTTTTATCGGTACTTGTCAAAAAAAGTGGATCAGAGTGGTACGTGCAACACACTATGCCTCTGAATCCAGACCTACATGTATGATTTGCAAAAACTGTGGCTTTTCTCCCCCCGCGTGGAGGACACAAAATCTAAATTCCGTTCTGGGCCTGTCACATGCCGCACCGAGTGGCAATTCCTCACCGTCATTGTCACTGTCGTCGCTGTAGTCCACGGGTACGTTCCAGGTGACAAGGTTGCGCGCCTGCCTCCCTTCCTCGCTGACGATGCGCCGCACTTTGTCGTAGCTCTGGGAACGTGTGTAGGATGCCTGCAACCATACAAGAGAAGTTACTTTTTGTCAAGGCATGCAGAGACAAAGTGGCTCTCGGTTCAAAGAACGTATTTTAATTAAGATGGAAAGCTTGCGGTAAGCACCAGGCAATATCTCTTTTTGAGTCTGTATGGTTCTGATAAGAACCGGAGAGGCTCAACGTTTCGGACAGTGTGCTCTGTCCGTCGTCAGGAGACTGAAGAGATGCCGACAGGGAGTGGGGCTTATACGCTGGTTGGAGGTACTGGTTCAGTCTCCTGAGTTCACTGTCCGAAACGTTGAGCCTCTCCGGTTCTTATCNTCTTAGTCGTCTGTCACCATGAATAGCTTGAAATCCCATCTGTATTTTAATTACCAAATAACGAAACAAAAAATGTATTCACCTCCATAATGCAATGTCACAGTCAAGTGCTCGTTTGCTGTCACTGCAAAATGTTGCGGAAAACGTTATCTAGGCAGTACGTGCACAAGTACTGTGTACATGTATCTCTGACGGACAACTGCTTGGACTTTGAAATGCTGCACAGTAGCTGCCAACATGTAAACCTATACGTGGCGATTCAAGGTTTCCAAGGTAGTTTTTTGGGGGTCATCATTTATGCACAACCATATCTGAATCTCCCAAGAACGGACACGTGGTGACTGCACGTACGAGGCTCATGGATGCAAAGCTGGCATGTGGACATGTAGGAAAATCTCCAACTTCTCCACCTGACAGAGTTGCAGCGACGTGAACGTACTGTACATGTGTGTACATGTAGTGGTACTGTTCATGTATCTGCACAAAGTGTTGGCTTGTCTACTGATCTGTTCAACTGTGACGATCGAAAACAAACGTCCCTGGGCTGGTCTCACTTCCACGTCTCCCCAGATTACAGCTCCATGAGTCACTGGAGATCAAGGTGAAATATAGCTATGACATCACCCATGCTGCACAACAATGGGACAGCACTAACAGTCACGGAGCATGGATTGACTGTTCTGGAAGTTGTGAGACTGTTAACCGATCAGACTGAAGAATTCACCTCTGCTTCAAATTTAGAGTACTTTGCTGCCGATTCCACAAAATAACAGAGACTTCAGAGAAGACTGGGACGCCTCAGTTCTTTCCTAAATTCCAACGAGTAGCTTGGTAAAAGATGTGATGAACGATTGAAATGTGTTACATGTGATGCATGCACACAGCTTCAACATTTTCAAATGGAAGCAACTTGCTGCGCTTAACAGACTGTTGAAATTCACAGTCACTTCAGAGATTGTAGGTGTACATTCAGAGATCTGACGGCTGTCCACATCACCATGACCATGATGACCAGTGCTGATGGCTGAACATTTACTTCATGCATACTATACAATGTAGCGCTTCTCGTATGCTAGGTACTTGAGTAGTCACGTTAACATTACCAATTGTTTGAAACATACGTACAGTCTAACATACAGATGTGTATAAATGGGTCATGCGCCAGCACTCTGTACTTTAATACTCAACAGGTACCACACCTACATGTAGATTCATTTAGTGCTGTAATTGAGCAGGTCTTATCATACACATGTACCAAATGAGCAAACAGAAGATCTAAATCCATTGTCAATATGCACTGCATCAGATATCACAGCCATCTACAAACATGAGAAAAGTAAGCCCGCTGTCTTTTTGAAGGTCAACAGACAACTGAAGGATCCAAACTACAGCATGATCAAACTGATGCAGTGACTTTTGTCAGTTCATTTTAGAAACAAATGAAAGCAGGCAGACTACAGAATGCTTCATACCGGTACATGTACATGTAGGTGCCCTGGAATACACACATGTAAATGTACATGTAGGTGCCCTGGAATACACACATGTACATGTGCTTTACTGTTTTGGGCATTCTTTTATTTTTCAAACCAGGGAGATTTTTTTTCCCTGAACAATGTCGATCGGGTCACAACAACAAAGTCAAGACTTGGAAAATCCACCTATCTACATGTATACATGTACATGTACATGTACGTGTCATGACAGTAAAATGCACAACGGCAGAAATCTGAGAGAAAATGTTTCACATCCATCCAAACATCGGCCTGTCAGCAGGTTAAGACTATGACTTAAAAACAAATGTACCTCAAACTGGGGAATAAATGAATTTCTTTTCAATGAAAATGTAAGCAGTCAGTGTGACAAGGTAGGCCTTCCAGTTGACCGGTACGAATACATGTACACGTACATGAATTTCAGGCAGATGGCCGTAGTTTTTGGCCAAGAATGACATCTAACTTAGGCCTGCTTTAAGCTTAATCAGTTATACGGAGTAACTGCAGAATACCCAGCCACACTAAAAAACGACCCCAGGAATGACTGGTTACGCGGGTACAAGGTGAAAATCCCTTGAGAAGAGTGTGACACTTTGACCTGTTCCTGGCTATGAGGTTGATCCTACAGGGTAGGGGGGTATTCTGCAACTGAGCTGGTTATATCCTAGCCCAGGTTGGACGTTGTCTTCATTTCATTACGACTGACGTCCAGGGCATAAAAGTTGTGAACAAAACAACCACAACTTGGGTTCTAATTTGTTCTAGGTTTATCTTGTTGAAGAAACTAATTTTTCACGCTTACAACAAGTTCTTTGTGGCCTTATCTATGCGTCTGGCATGTCTGGGGGTTTAGGAATTTCAAAACAAACCATGGACTGCAAAATTGAGGAAAATAAGTTAGAGAAAACGTTACTTTTGTAGACGTAATTCATCCTTTCTTGAGTCTACTTGTAAAGTGCACGCACCTACAGTACACGAATCTGAGCTGCGTGCACGAACTACAAGTGCGCGATTTCCAGTGAAGGTCTGTTGCTTGCCTGCTACACTGAGGCTGTGACTGGTACTTTAACCCGCCTGCCACCGAGCAGATATAAAAAATACAGTTCCGTTTTTGTCGGATTGGGGGCTTCAGACTGACCATTTAACCCACTATCGGTTACCCCTAAAATGTTCATATTTTGCTCTGCTTTAAATTTCGGTTTATAAACATAAATTTGCAACACAACCTGCTCTTTTATAAGCATAACCTTGGTTAGTGAAGAAGGCTTTGTATATGCAGGGTTCTTGTCCATGTACATGTAGTTGTATGGGAGGAACTTCATCAACAATCTCTCTTTGAAGTGTTGAACATGTTTAATTTGTTTGTAGAGTTCTATTGGTTAAAGATATATACATGTAAATACACAATATTGTAGAGATCCAGTTTTTATTAAAATGAAACAGTAACTTATCTTGATAATTGAAGAATAAAAAGAGGATTACATTGCGGGCATGATGATTGTGATGAACAGGCGAGAGCGATGCTATACTGATCGGGAACACAGTATGCAGAGGCAATACTGGTGTGCGCACGTGCGGTAAGTAGCGATCACGCACAAATCGTTCTGTTGATCGGCCTTTCCTTTTCTACCAGTGGATTTGGTCAGACTTCAGTTCTGCTGGTTCCAGTCAGAACATGTAGTTTTGATTAGTGTGTACGCAGCTTGGAATCTCGTGAGCCAGGTACATGTAGTTGCGCATGCACACCGTACGAACTGCACTCGAGGATGGCTGAAAACAGTCCACAACAATGGCCAGAATTAACGTTACGTCCGACTTTATTTTCCCGTTTTTGTCTTTGGTGGTGATATGTCAAATTGCTTAACCCACCAGCCATGGAGATAAGGACACATAGGAGTTACAGACGTGAACTTGGCTCCTTGGAAAAGGTAGAAATGTTGCAAATTTTAGTTATAAATTGTTCGCCCGATTGTGCACCTCCTGGACTCCCTCCATAACGTAGTAGTCAGGTTGGCAAGGTAGTTCTTTCCTTGCCTTTCACCTCTGTGGTCCCGGGTTCGATTCCCGGCCCGGTCCACATGTGGATTGGGTTTTCAGTCCCTACCTGACTCCGTGGGTTTTACCTAGAACATTCCTCTGGGGTTTTCCTCCCACCTCTAAAACTGCAACTGCTTCTTACTGTCTCCTCTTTACTGATGTTGGTGAATATGGGTCATTTGGCGGCTGCCCGAGGCGCCCTTGTATGCCATCGGCTCAACTATATTCATTGTTCCATGCTTAATGTCTTCATTGAACAGCGCATTTGAACATATATCTATATGAAATTTGCGCTTTATAAATGAATAAATTATTATTATGGTAAGGGAGTCCACCTGGGCCTCTGAACTTCCAAAATTATTTTTTTATGCCTTAGTACTAGGCCTACTAGCCTAGGCCTAAATGCAAAGAGAAGCTGCCATGTTACGTTAGTCATGATACATGAATATGTGCAACAATGACCAATTTCCTGTTATTTATTGTTAAATGACCATTTTACATTTACGTCAAAGCAATTTGAATTATCAATTAAGGGCATGACATGACATTTTATTATTGAAAACTTTTGTCTTAACCATTTGTTAACAGGTGTTTAATAATGGCAGCTATTGACGAAAGGGAGGCATCTAACCTTTGAATTAAAGGACTTCCCTCGAGGAGTCGAGGGGGCAGAACTGCCCGACTTGCCAGAGTTGCTCCTTTCACGTTCACCGGACATGCCGGACCTACATGTACTTGACATGCTCGACGAATTTCCCCCACCATGCCCACCACCAGCATAGGCATGGCCGTGCCCAGGAGAAAATGGAGGCTTCGAACTCATCCTGTCATGCCTGTTCCCAGTTGTAGAGTCTCCTTCGCTAGCCCCATTTCCGAACCTCTGCTTCGCCCCGTTACTGCTCCGTCTTCTCCGACTGTCACTCATCCCACTCCTTGTCTAGGGTCCTCAAAAAATTACAGTAAACGATGAAATAATATATTAACAAAACTCGGCATGCCCTGTTCACGCTTTCACTACACTGCACGCCAGACGTAAACATGACATTGTCATGGAGCTTTTACCGAGGCCTTCTCTGATTGGCTTATTCTGGCGAACTGACAGGAATTGCTCGACAAAAGCCAATAAGATCTTTCGTTTTTTAATCTTTCAGTTTATTTCGCTCCTGGCGCAATTTTTACAATACAAGTGGCAGCTAATTGATTAACTCAACTGAATAATATTTGTTCTTTTACGAAAGGATTAAATTTTACTTATACATACACAAAACACGAAGAAAAATTTAAATTTGTTGTTCAGTGTGTAAATACATGTATCACCTTTCCAAATCGATGCAAGAGTTTTGCAAAGTTGTCGAAATATTGGTGGCGCTCTATTTTGCGACCAGTTGCGACCCCACTTTGGCCGTTTTCCAATACTCAACTTCGTCTCCGTCGCAGCCTTCATATAGGAAACCAATCTCCGATTGTGGGCCTGAAGCGTTTAACTTAAATTGAAATACTGTAATATTTGGCTCTTTTGCATCTTACTTGATCTTTTGTGGCATTATCAGACTTACTATTGCGCTTACAAACTCAAAGTCTGGAAGTAAAAAACATGTGAAGCTGCGACGGAGCCCAAGTCGAGTATTCGAAAACGGCCTATGATGTCTGGTTGCAACCAAGAAATAATTAGCGCCCGCACTTTTATTGTGCCAGCTTGGAACTAAATGAATTTCAAAAACCAAACAAAGCCCAACATTTTCTTTTGGTCCCTGTCAGCAAAACAACAAACATGTTCTTTTTGTCTTCCTAAAACAGTTCTTGAATTTCTTTCTAGATTTTTCAAAGCAAATGAGTTTGACAGCTAAAATCGATTCAAATAAATTCCAGTTTGGCAATGCACTAGTGAGGTCTTGTACATGCGTAGCGCCTCTTAAGTTAGGTGGCTGCAAATTGCATGAAACAATCTAACAGAAAGGATACAAAAAAAGCCAACCAGAAACAGAATGACCAAACAAAATGCTCCACAAAACTAAAAGAAAAACTCAAATTCAATTTATTAAAGAATAAACATATTGCAGTTAATAAGTTTTCACATATGAAATAGCTGTTTGTATAATTTAAAAATAAAATTTTAAAAATGGAATATTTCTTGATAAAGTATGAAGGTATATCGGTACAGCTTACACTAATTTGTACAAAATCCTCCATCCATACTGCTTTAAATTTTTAATATTGGTTGGCAACTTTCATTCTCGCAAAACTAAGGGAAATAATAAATATGTACTTGGCCAGTCTTATTCGTAAATGTTCGTTTAAGACTTGGTTCTCCATCGACCAATAGGAATGGCTAAACTATTTTAGGTATTTATGAATGCTGAAGAAAGTAACAATTAAAATGTTTGTGAAGAAATGACAGTCAACAGGGCAGAAACGGAGGGCACAGATGTCCCGCTGATGACATCTTCGAATAGTTGATTGTTCTTCTAATTTCACTTAGTGTGGATTACAGTCAAAACTCGTTAACACGAGGTCCTTTGGCAAATTACTTTGATATAACAGAAATGAAAACAATGAAAAAAGAAAGAATCGGGACTTAAAAACGTCCTTGTCTCAAGCAGAATATTGTATTAACAGTGCTCTTATTAACGAGGTTCAACTGTACATGTTGCACAGCTCTTTAATTACTGTTTTACAAGTCAGAGAACTCCCACTCTTTCAATTTAAAAAAAAAAATTCAATGTCTTTTCCTTCTTCCTCCTTCTAAACTGGTTATTTAAACACTTTACAGCGGGAATTTTTTTCTAAAAATGCCCCCATATACATGTTGAGGTTCACATCCATTTGAGGCAGCTCTCAGGCCTCCCACACTGTCTGTTAACACCGCCTCCTCCATCCTTAGTGAATGTGTGATTGTGTGACTGCCACCAGAAATTATCAAACATTAGAAAAGGTCATCAGTGTTTGACACCGTTGGTTAACGTCGTTCGGCTGCCAATGGCCTCCTCATACGTTGGTGGGGCGTCATCAAAACGGGAGGCCAAACCTATGAGGACATGATGGACATAGAAAAACAGGTCAGGACTTAAATCATTTGTTCAATCAAGCATTTTGGTTGATATCTTTCATTTTCCCCGTGAATTAAAATACCTGTCACTTACAAATCAGCTTCTCTATAATATCTGCCTAACAATCAAGCTTTTACAATGTGAGGGGTGTTTTTCAAAATGACAACTCCCTTTTGTCAAGCTCACAGTGACATATTGTCACATTTCCAAAATCCTTTGCAGTCCATCATCATTCTTGGATCAGGTATTTTGTGGCTGCGACAGTTTTTGTCATAAACACAACCCCATCAAGGAAGATAGCCATAGCCGCAGGCAACAATGCCTATTTCAAATCCATTACACAGACCCTTTAATGCTCATGTCTTCTCACCATTTACAACTGGAGGACATGGAATCTGATGAGCCCCTGTGTTTGCTTTGTCCAGCTGAGGTGCCGATGGTATTGCATCCACTGCAGGTGGTACTGCCGGGGCAGCCACATCACGGAGTGGTACCGTGCCAACCGTTAACCGGAACAGTGTTTCAATGCAGCCTGATGTATTGCACTGGGGGGGAAAATGTTGAATTCGTATCCACTTTTAGTTTGATCTGAACAACTTGATAATATGCACCTACTCCTACACAGGCCACCTCCATGCAGACTTCTCAGATTTTGTTCGAGTACAAAATACATGGGGTATCAGCTGAAGATGAGCCAAGGCACTCATCCACAACGGCAATGCCACATGTCCGATTAAGTTAAAAATTCACAATGGTACTGATAAGGAGTGTCTTCACTTGCTTGCTAAATGTTAAAATAATCATGCATGGGACAGCCGAGTTCTTGGGGTACTCCAACTGTGATATGGTCCCAAACAACCCGGCTCTTTGCGGGTTACCTACCAGCTGCACCTGCGTACAGCCAGATCATGTTGCTAGATCTGGTGCTTAGTGGTTTGAAAACCACAAGCCAAATATAACAGACAAAATTAAATTCACCGTGCTCATAAGACAGAGGGCTCCATCTTGATAGGTTGGTTATTTTTTATGTTATTTTTTTACAGGCTATTTTCCAGGCTGTAAGTGTTGCTTACCTTGACGTAATACTGGACGTTAATCATCTGGCAACCAGGCATTCCCGAGGCCGGCACGCTGGGTGGGATATGCAGGGCCTTCATTCTGAAGGGCGTCACCTTGCCCTGAGGACACGCGACACTGCCGAATGACCTCGACAGTCTCCTGTTGTGGACGTTTGTGGCATCCACCAGAAACTCCTTGACTCTGTAGGTCGTTTCCTTCAGTCATGGAAAAGGTTCAAGAAAATGGAACGAAATGAGAACAGAAATCACTACACAACCGTACATTGAGATTCAGTCAGAGGACGGGGTGCACACAATGTCGTGGGAGTACAAGGGTGGATCTGGACGCAACTTATCGGGGGGGGAGGGCCAACTTTTTTTAAGAGCCCCAAAATTTGGGAATTTCTTGAACTTTTGCGGCCTTTCTGAGTGCGAGGTAAAATTTTGACACTTTTTCACTTTTTGGAAGGCAGGGAAATGATATCTTTCCAAAAACTGCCTTTCATTTTTTTTTTCAAAAATAAAAAACTTGCCACTTTTTTGGAGGGGCCATGGCCCCAGTTGGTTCCTCCCCCCCTAGCCTACTTGTGAGTTCGAGGGCCATTTTCAAGAAAAGGCCTCCTTCAGAGGACAGTGAATCCCCTAGTGTTTTATCCTCGATTTGAACGCATGGCAACTTACACACTGTAAAGGGGTCGGTCGTCGGCAGGAAATCACTTCCATTATCTTGTACAACAAGGGTTTTACACAGCATTCGTACATTGCCAATGATTATCAGATGGTCAATTGGCTTTTGGCCAGTTTTTGTCTCGATGCAATACCACAACTTACCTGGATAAGGGCCACTTCGATATTTCGCTGCTCTTTCCCGCTTGCGTTGTTCACATGACCAGTCACAATGACATTCTCGCCGGGGATGTAGCCTCTCTTGGGGAGGCAAAAGGTGACGTCCGTGCCGGTGGTCATGCCAAGTCCGAACAGGTTGCGAACGTCGGTCCTGCAACTTACTGGAGCCTATGCGAGAAAAATTATAAGTAAATGCTGGACACTGATTGACATTTGACTTTCCCCTTGTGCCCTACTTCCGAAAAACTAGTCTGACTTTCTTAGAAGGAATAAAGAATCCCTGTTGATTTCCTTGTTTTGGGTATAAAGAGTTCTAGACGATTTTCTTCTGGAATAAAAATCAAGTGTCTGATGCAAAGCCGATTAACGCAAAACCTACACTAATTGTGAACATCTATTCCTAAACATTTAATTCTGAACAGTTTAAATTTGCTTTTGAAGTGAAATTACAAATCATTCTTAAGAGATGACGAACTAGACAGTCCCAATTTGTGACAGAAGTAATAGGCTTTCTGTCTTCTAAAAATCTGAGTTCGAGAGCAAAAGAGTTGAACTAAGAAAACATAAATGCAACTGTACCACGTTAGGGCGCATTGGTGATTGTTGAGTAGTAAATGAAATTTTTTAGGACAAACCTTGAGATTTAACCTGGGCATGCTGTTGAGGTCCACTGTCGGTCCATGCATGCTGAACGCTCTCTCGGTGGAGTGCTCCTTATTGAGGATTACCCGATTGATGCAGAGGGTCGCCTTGGCCCGGTAGCGGACATAGCCGTGGACGCCCTCGAAGGGGGCAGGGAGGGGTTTGTCGTTAGGGAGGCGGAACTTGAACGGGAAGGAGTGATCTCCTGCGGACAGAGTCAAGCCCGGTTTTGCCGATTCACTTTTTCCTATCAGAGAACAAAATATGGCTAACTTTTGTGTGTGTTTGTTTCTTTTTATTACAGAGTTTAAGACTAATTTTGCAAAAGAAATTTCACGTGGAAAGTTCAGTTTGTTATAACACTTTTTAAGGCTTGGAAATAGATGTGCACAAATATCAACGGTTCCAAATGCATATCTCCCAATAAATGATCTGTTAACTTAAAAATGGCATTGTTTATTTATAATACGTGAATCCAATAAAAAATTACACGTTCAAAAGCAAAGAAGAATTAGTTCAAAGACCAATATGACAAACTAGAGACAGCAGCCTCTAACAAGTTCCCAATTCACTTCAAAGGCAACAGAAATTACAGTAGTGATAAAATGAATTCAAGGGTTCGGTCAATTTTTGGGGAAAGCCCATCAACTTACTTGCTCCAAAAACACAAAGAGTGGAGTTGAGGTACTGATGCCTCTGCTCGTGGTCTTCATTGTCATAGCTTGAACTGATTTTCACCCAGGCAGTACAGGTGAACTGAATCCACACACCTGAGGATATCCATACAGAGGTCATTTGCAGAGAAAATGCTGAAAAGTGCCCAATTGTGGTGAAAAAAATTGCCACCGAGAGTTCCATTCACATCGCTAATTTTTTTCCCTGCCACTGCGTTATCAGAAAGTGATAACATGTCCTAACAAATCAATTCTGCTGGGAAAGTAGTGGAAAATATTTACTCGGAATGCACTCGCAATGCTTCAGACCAGTTTCACAAGGGTTTATGCAAAGCTTGTCAAGTGACGTCCGTGTCTAGAACTCGTTTCAAACGGCCCATGTTCTCAATGGGGCCATTTCAGAATTTCTTGGTTTCACCCAAGGTAATAGCACCTGTAGACTGTGGGGCTCATCGCTCCAGAATTTGAGTGTTAGGCAAAAAAATGGGGTTCAGTATCAAGTTGACACATAAAATGGTCCCCTTTGTATTGCAACAGAGGAGTAAACACAGGGTCCTGTTTACATGTTTCTAAGTACCAAGTTGCAGGAGTGACAAGGGACAGACAGGGAAAGGAAATTGTTCCATAAACGTAAGCCATGTGCACAAACCATGTGAGCATGGTGAGACTGATCCGAAAAATTCTAAGCCTTTTTTATGTTGAATACCTCAATGTCTTCCCTGCTAAATTTGACTTTTTATGTCATTTTATTGCTTCCAAATGGCAAACAGGTAACTGCAGGGAAACATCAGTGTGGCAGTGTCTGTATTAGGAATTCTTTTACAGGGAACAAGCAGAGGTGAGGTTAAAGCAGGGTATAATTTGTGGAATTTAGAATGCTGCTTCCTGCCTCCACTTTTTTCATCATATAATATGATTGCAAAAATGAAGAAAACACGTGAGTTTGGGACTGAGCAAAATTTCCAAGTTTGAGAGGAAATTGACTCCCATAGACTTTGCATTCAACCGCTGACGTGCAGTCAGGATACAACATTCTCTTCACATGCATGATGTACGATTCTACCATTCTACGGGCTTTAAGTAATGGTCCAGGCAATCCAACTTGTCCTACCTTTAATGTTCTCCAAGCCCTGGTTGCCAACTTTTACTTTCACCTTTCCTGAAATGATGTCATCACGGGAGTACACGGCTCCCACCTTGTCGAAAAATATGCACAGACTGGGTTTGCTCATTATGTCATATATATAGCCTATTGTTCCAGTATTTCTGTCTTAAACTTTTTATGTATTACGGAAGTGACGGAACTTTGCATCGAAATCACCCGCTAAGTCAATCACTGAATCAGTGCTAACTAAGCTAAGCTACATGTACTTGATGTAGGCCTACGTCGCGTCTGAAGGTAGGAAAATAATTAAGCACGACGTAATGAGACACCAGGCATCATACTGGTTCCTTTTATAGCAAACACGGTGGAATATAACAGACAATCAGGGCATGGAAGTAGGAACTTCCATCGTCAGGAATAGCTTTCCATAAGCATTTTGTCTATTTTTTACTGGTACAAACTCCTCCGGTCACGTTGCAATACTCACATGACTTCATGACGTAATGTACTAAAAATAAAGATTAAAGAATGTCAGGTGATCACTTGACGTAGGGAAGCACTGTCCCAATTCAAGGCGAATTCTACGCCGAACGGGGCGCTCAAAGAGTACCCCTACAATTTCTTTGAAAAGAGGAGTTTGAGTGGCCCAATAAATTGTGAGATTATGTAAGTATGGCCCAAAATTAACTCCCTAGATTTAGCTGCTCCCATCCGAGGGCACAGCAGACACAAATACTATTGAAAAGTTGTCCGAAGAGCCTGAAAAAGTGGAGGAACGTCGTTTTAAAAATGGCTGCTGACGGACTTGGAAACGTTCACTTTGGGCAGGGGTTTAGTGTGGTTTTGGTGGGTAATAAAAATTTAACTGGTTAACCTACTAACATTTGAAAGTCCAACAAGTGACACCCGAAGGGCATAACAACACATTATTTTTTGTGTGAGAGGCCTGAGGGGCTCCAAACACTGTTTTCAATGGGGCTTGAATTATTCAGTTCACCCTGAATGACCAATGAACTAGCGTCACGCATCTCGCCAAGGGATCAGGGGAATTTTTTCTCTCTATAAAAATTTAGGCTATGAAGACACTGGTACAATAAATTTCTGAAGAGAGCACGAATTTAAAATGCCTTATCAGTCTATCGCAATCCCGAGTTGCACTTACATCATTTCGTGTTATTCTCGACATCAACCGCTTTCTCACTGGTATGTAGACGTATATCGGACTTTAATTTGTATGACACAACGCGCACCAGTGTGTCAAAACTCATTTCAAGTCACACGCAAATAACAAGGTGTACTTTGGGTGTGACTCAAACCGTGGAATGATAATCACGCGCGAGTCATTTGCGAGTAAAGCGGTCATTACAGAGCGGAAATGGTAATCAGAGTAAATACATTTCTGAGCTGGACGGGACATATCTGTAGTTATAAACACGAGGTAACCGAGCGATATCGATTATCGGTATGAAGACATCACAAAATATTGATTCATATCATCAGGAAATTATATAATATTATCTCCAAAGTACGTGCCATATCATACATGACGAAGTCAAATAAAAACTACCGATTCTTTGTCTGTTTTAAACAGAACTTAGAGAATCAGCGCAATGGGTTTTTTAGAGTCACTTTCGGGTGCAAGTTCAGGTTTTTTCAACAACGGTTAATATACACTCATTTTGTGGGTGAAAACTGAAACAGAAAGCAGTTCTCAACCCAAGTTGGGTTAACACAGCGCATATTTGGGTAGTTGCAGTTTTCACCCTTCCTTGGGTTAAAATTTAACCCAGGCAATTTTTCAGTGTAACGGTGCACATTTAAAAAAAAAACAGGAGCACACTTGTCTCAAACAAAATTCCTCATTGGATAGTGTCAAAGGAGATTTCTACTCTAACAGATCTGAATATACAGAGTTTTCTGGTACTCTCCAGAATATCTGCGTAAGTTTGGTCAAACTGTCACACCAGAAACGTAATGAAGAAATTGAAAGACATGCAGGAGCACCAAGTTTAACAGGGGACGTCACTTTGTATGCCGATGAACTTGAACGGGCGAGAGAAGTAAGATATTAACTAAGGATTCGTGCACTGAAAGTTTTGCTGTTTTTTGTCACAATCCTTGAAAATGCACTTTGGTGTTTCAGCTAACTCTAGTTTTATATTTAGTTTGTTATTTTTCAACTCATATCTTGGCGCCTCTTTGATTGTTCATACTGATTCAAATTTCCATATTCAACTGTGTAAAACTGCCATGTGATCCTGAAGAGAAAAGCTCAAATGTTGCATGGATTTGTGCATGAAATACTCCCGGATTTTTATATATATATATTTTGTAACGTTGCTTTTTTGTTATAAAAGTGTACTTTTCTATACACTTAACGCATGCAATACTGAGAACCAAGCTTTAAGTACAAATTTTGGTTTCCAGTCCATACTCGCTTTAACAGGTTTTCTCCGGGTACTCCGGTTTTCTCCTGCCTCTAAAACTGGACCTTCTTCCCAGTCTCCGTAATGAGATAAATAAACGTATAGTTATTGGCGCAAATAGCCAGAGTAGCTGAAAGCGCCATTTAAAACAAATCAGCAACAACTGGGACTTAACACAAAAGGACCCCAGTTTTCATACATGAAGGACAACTGTAAAGTTACACAAAGAGTGAACCTTGGAAGAGAGTTATCGCGTGGACAACTTACCCCGAGTTTTAATTGGGGAAAGAGGTTGGGTTCACCGTCGGTCCGCTCACGCCGAAAGCGCTCAACGAGGAGCGCTCCTTGTTGAAGATTGTCCAGTAGACGCAGAGTGTCGCCTTGGCCCGGTAGCGGATACAGCCGTAGTCGCCCTCGAAGGAGGGGAGCAGAAGCTTGTTGGTAGGCAGGCGGAACCTGAATGGGAAGGAGTGATCTCCCGCCGACAAGCCCAAGCCCAGTTTTGGTAGCTCATGTTTTCCTGTACACCTAGCAAGAACAGTCGCAAGACGTTAATGTTTGGTCTTAAAATTATTGTTGAACTTTTTTAAAGTGAATATTTTAATGACTCGAGTCGATAATCTCAACTCAAGTCCGACTCAAGTCACAACTTTTGGCGCTTAATTCAATTAGTAAATGACTCGACTCGAGTCCCGCATCTGCAGAAGACCTGACTCGAGGGAAAGTGTATAAGACTTAAGCTAAATCCAAAACATAAAAGCAAACTTCTTTGCAAAAAAAAACATATTTCCATGGACTTAGAGTGGCGGCTTATAACGTTCATGTGATGTTTTAGTATCAGAAAGAAACTCAGAGGTAGATCTTAAAAATTTTCTCCCTTGTTTTCACAGTTTTGTGTTCAAATATTTGTGACTCGGATTGACTCAAACTAAAAACTTGACTCGACTTTTTTGGTTAGTGACTCGATTCCGGTCATTACGTTAAAATGACTTGAGAAACTACAAGTATAGTTGAAAATATAATCTTCTTCAGTCTTTTTATTCAATTTTATACAAAAGTTTATATTACCATACACATCCCATCCATTTCTTTACGTTACAAGTGTAGTTACGGTGGTTGTGAACGGACACTGTTATTGTCTACACACTAAACATTATGTGGTCTTGAAACAATCAAAGTTTCGCAAGTGAAAGACATTGAAATAAAAACAATAAGTTAGTACTGCCATGCATCTCTGGGTGGATGTTTCGAAAACAGAAACATGCTGTTCCTGTTAGCTACAGAAATCCAGGCATGGTACCCATTGGTCAACCAACACCCCGATCCGCCAACTGATGAAAGGATCCTGTGGGAATGTCCCCTTAATGCTCAGGAAAACCAAAGACATTATTGGGGGGGGGTTACCGTAAGACATTTTCGTAAACCGATCGAATTAACATGTTCCCTCTCAGGTTAGCTTTGGTAAGTCGGATTAAGCAATATACGACATGTTGTTTCATGAAGGGCCTTAGTTTGATGTTTTCACGACCTGTCCAATTTACCTGCTCCAGATAGGGTCAGGGTGGAGTTAAAGCAGATGCCCTTCTGCTTGTGGGCTATCGTGTCTGAATCTGATTCAAACGACCTTAGCCATACAGGTAAACGCGATCCACACACCTGGATGTGAAAAAAACTTGCAAATTAAACCATGTTGACAGAAAGTTATTAAGGCGAGTGTATTGCCCGTGTTAATTTGACCTTTTCTATGTTACCGTTATTAATTTTTTCCTTATATAATATATCACGCGGTGATTTGTACAATGCCCACTCTACGGGTTGCCATCAGCAGAAGGAAATTGTGATAATTTTACAAAATGTTAAAAACACTCTACAATTGAAGCTAGCAATACCCCCACCCTTTAACATTTAAACGTTATTCTTTTATACAAAATGGTGGGACGACGTCGTTGTATTCTAAAAATTACTAGCAATGAAGTCATCGATTCGCATGACTGTGACTCAAAATAACAGACAAAAAACAGTCTGTGTCTTTTTACGCGCTTGTATGCACATAAGGCCAAAAAAAACCCAAAACAGTCGGTCTCTGGTCAGTGCGCGTCGATTTTGATCAGTGTTTTGAACATGCGCGTCAATTTTTTTCTCAATTTTTTTCCTCAAAATTTTCAAAACAGCGCCCTCTATTTCCGTATCGCCTGAATAGACTGATTCCCGGCCACAAATCCATAAGTCAGAAGGGAAATTTGTTCAAGGAACCAGACTAATTAGTGGGTCGCTCGTACCCGGTGATAAATCCGTTTCAATTGCTTAACGTTGATGTCGAACACAAACAGTAGACCACGGGTAGGCTACAAAGTGGCAGTCAGCTGATGATACCGTGCACGATATGGGGCCGATGGGTACCCCCCTCACATGTCCAATCCCTATACACACTCTAGACTATTGTCAACTAACACATCCCCCTAGAAGTCTGTACATAATTCCTGAGATTCCGATCAAACAATGACCAACACAAAGGCGTGCCATATCTTGCATCATACGGAGCTGATCAACAATGGCGGCGCCGGCGTGCGACGTGCAATGCCACTCATTTCCGTGTTCGTTGCCAGTCTTAAAAAGCCAACTTAAAAATAAATAAATAAATAAAAAACAAACAAAAACGCATCGTCGCGTCAATTCTGAAACTTTGGTCTGACCCGAGAAGTTTTTTGGCCTAATAGGCCTACTTGGTTTACATTACCCAGGCGTGCTTTGCTCATTATGATGGTTTAGTCTTTAGAACTAATCTGGAGTACATTAGATTGACCTTTGTCCAAATACAGGTAATTGAACATTGATCTAACATGAGTGTGTACCTTTTCCTCAAGCTGATGTAAAATGGACGCCGACTGCTTAAAAACAACAAAACAAACAAAGCTGATCAAATCCACAAGCAAATTATAATGACACTGCGGTAATGGAAATTTTTGTAGTTATTACTGGCCTCTGTGTCGTCGGCAAATTTGTTTCGGAAAACGTGATCGAAGGTAATCTTTTTATCACAAGCGATCAAATTACACACAAGTAAAATAAAAGGAATATAGTAACGCATAAATTAAAAAAAATCATATTTCTGCCGCGGTCGTTATTACTGGTAATGTGTTGGCCGCAGACTTGGCCTGACAGGAAAAAAATACATTGATACCTGTACGGTTTTTCATAAAAATCGCATCAGACTCTACTGGCTCCCAGACTGGTCGGATGCTACTGCGTGTCAAAATATTACAAAAATGTTATTCTCATGAAGTAATCAAAACGCATGCTCTGAACCAAAGATTATATATAGCGCCGCGTAGCGGCGCGCGCAAGATGGGTAATATAATAAAGGTGTTATCACCGGTGGGCGCCATTCGAGTGCGACCGTTAATGTGGCATGTACGAGCTGTGTGCCTGTAGCAGCGCCTGCGCCTGTGCATTAATATGCACTGCGCAGGCGTGACGTAGTCCAACCAGAATGGCGCCCATGCGATAACAACCACTGATCTCTATATTAACAACGTTTTACGCACATTTACGATGGTGGTTCCCCATCTTGCGGCGCTATACGATCTTTGCTCTGAACACCCAGACTTTTAACTGAGAAAAATACAAGTTTCATTTCATACACAGTTTTGGTGGAAAAAAGGTATAGAGAAACATCAAAACATCTCTTTCTCTTGTTCTCCGGCTACTAACTAATTAACCCTGATCTCATCAACATAACTTTTTACTATTTTAGGTAATTTTTCATTCGAAGAATAAAAATAAATATTTAAAAGACACTCTGGACAAGAAACAAGTATTGAAACATTGCTTTATTACAATGGCACAGGGCGCGTGGGGGAATAAGATTGTCTAGTGGGCGTGGCTAACTCGATAGGTAAAAAATACCTGGCGGGGCTAGCTGCTCAAACTCACATCGACCGCTTGCTAGCTGCGCTCGCTCACTGAGTAGCTAGCTAGAGAGGCGTAGAATATTGATGTCACTTGCACACGTGTGTTATTTACGTAGACGGCGAGGCTGTACTGTACATGTACATGTATGCAGCGCTCGGGCGGGTTGCGACGGTCCCCTTTTAAGTTTGCCTGCCAAAATTGGCCTCCTCTGTGGTGATAAATTTCTGTTTCTTATCTGCTGGGGGCGTAGGTGAAAATCTGTGAGCCAGTAGTGCAGCTGCTTTGTTGGCACTGAACGCGTATTGACAGCGTGTGGTGTTAATTATACTATAGCGAGGTTCCTCGCCAAAGGACATCGAGAGTGCACGAATAACTGAAAAAAGTTTAACTGAACGGAGCCTAAAGTGAATGATGATGTTTTTATCACAACCAGTCGCAGTTGTAGGCCTATTTGTGCTCCTAGTCGGCGCTGTGCCGCCACTCATAGGCACTCAGGGCAAGAATTTCCCCTTCTGGAACGATTCCCTGCCGTGGGACGAGCGACTGGATGACCTGTTGTCCCGGCTGACCCTGGACGATGTGACACTGCAGATGGCGCGCGGCGGGTCGGGGCCAAACGGTCCTGCCCCACCCATCCCCCGGCTGGGCATCGGGCCGTACGACTGGGACACGGAATGCTTGCGCGGTGATGTCGAAGCCGGGAACGCGACGTCGTTTCCTCAGGCGCTGGGTCTGGCTGCAACATTCAGGTAAAAAAGAAAGAATTTTGGGAAAGAGTTCCATTAAATACGGACAACATCAAATGCCCCTGTGCACAAACTACAAGTATGAAACTTGTCTGAAAAAGTGTTTTCTAAGTAAATGTTTTGGAATTTTCTCACCTAAAGTTCACATTTCAGGACATGATGTTATCACTTTCTGGAGTGTTATAACATTTTAAGGGAAAATTAGTGTTGTCGTTATCAGTGTTGTAGTCGAGACCACTTAAGACCTTCAAGACCACACAAGATTAGCACAAGACCTCTAAGTCTGAATTCAAGCCACAAGCTATTTAAATGAACTGCAACAAAAGCATTCTTTTGTCATTGTTCACACTGTTACTTGCGACTGGTTTGTGTCTGGTCTAGTGCATGGTCTTGTGTCTGGTCTTATGATGGTCTCGACTACAACACTGGTCGTTATACAGGTATGGAACTCTTTCCGAATTTAGAAAGCAGAGCTCAATTGCAGCATACCCCGCCACCCCCACACGATCAACCTCATAGCCAGGTACATGTCAAAGTGTCACTCTTCTCAAGGGATTTTCACCTTTAACCCATGTAACCAGTCATTCCTGGGGTAATTTATTAGAGTGGCAGGGTATTCTGCAATTACTCCCCCGCCCCCCCCCCTTTTTTTTTTTAAAAGGAAGACTACATCCTGCCACTATTTTTATCAATTTGTAGAATTGCTGAAATGCCATGAATCTGGGACTACTGCGATTTCAATTTTGTTCGGAAATACTTTGAATGTCTTTTTAACTCCCTTGACTTTGTACACAGCTGCCAAAGCAGAGTCAGGATGCAACTTTTTTTCATAATCTTGCTTTTCAGTGTTTTTACATTGTTTTTATCATTCTGTGCCGTGTTGTCACTGGGATGCGATCAGTGATGTGACGGGCATGTCGCCAAAGGGGAGGAAGGGGTGAGGGGGCCCGCCGCCCTGGCAGAAGCTTCCCCCTATTGGTAAAGCATAGTATATTTTGTTCCTGTGATGTAGCCCCCCCCTTGCTGGTACTGTGGCCCCCCTTAATGCCTGAAGCTGGTGATAAGGCTGTGTGCCTGATCAGTGGCTCGCACTGAGCGATTGATTGATCCTGTGGGAAAACTTGGACTTCAGTTTTCCTTTTCGAACAACCTTCTGCAGCTTTAAATAAGAAAGAAAAGCTAATCAACATATAGCAATTGGATTGGCAGATTTTATTCGTATTTCACCAGCGTAATCGTGTGATCATGTTGACCTGTTGGTTGTCCCCAACACATTCATGCACATGCGTTGATGGATTAAAATTGAGGCTCATCGACACTAAACTTGTCTCCTGGGGTGTTTTGTCAATACCATCTGCAGTACCCAGTTGCTTTACGATGTTGCCCAGGCGACGGGGGTCGAAGTCCGAGCCAAGCACAACAACTTCACCAAGCACGGAATCTACAAGACCCACGGAGGCCTCAGCTGTTTCAGCCCGGTCATCAACATCATGAGACACCCGCTGTGGGGCCGCAACCAGGTAAGCAACATCAGAGCTACATGTATTCATCAGAACCAGGCTCTCAAGTTACCTGAGGATTGGCCAAGTTCAAATGAGGACCACTTTCTAATGCTGGTCATTTTTCCCCAGTAACCCATGCCCAAATATATCCTGGTATTAGGCAAAATCAATTGTTAACATTAGTTAACAAATGCTCCTTGCTTGAACTTTTGAAGAAGTGTTCCAAATTACAGGACTGAGCTCCTATTATCATCTTGATAAATTGTTTCTAAACTTTTCAGACAAAGGAAGAAAAGCTCTCAAAGGTTTTTGTGGGGAAATTGCAAAGATAAAAAAAACCGGGCTACACGGAATGGTAGAACATACATGTATTTCATATTTATGTCCAAAGATTGCATCCAAAGACAAGCAAGCAGTCTGAACATCTCAGTGATTTATAAATTGGATTGGCTGTCTTAGGAAACATACGGCGAAGATCCCTTTCTCACCGGGGAAATGGCTAGGGCCTTTGTGACTGGACTGCAGGGGAACGACCCACGCTACGTCCTGGCCAACGCTGGCTGCAAGCACTTCGACGCCTATGCAGGGCCCGAAAATTACCCGCAATCACGGTTTTCTTTCAACGCAGAGGTAAACCGAGGCCAACGGCTTTAAATGTATGAGGCACTGGTGTAGCATTTGAGTGGTTCTAGGTCAGTATTTCCTGCCTGGGGGACATGAAGGGAACATCTGAGACCCATTAAACCGTAATCCTGAAATATGGCCCCAGCTTCCTTGGTGAAGTCCATCCACAGCCATCCATCAAGCCAGTGGTTTTCAGTCTTAGTTGATGACTGAGGATATTTCTAGTCTCCCTGGGTATGAGGCCGCTTTGTCCACCACAAGTTACTAACCCCAGCTTTTTAGTGCCTGTTTTTATACTTCTGGGCAGTTAGTTCTAAGAGGATACCACCTCCCCGTCCCCATCTTCAAAGCCTATGTACCGCCCACCCCTCTTTGAAATCTGCCCCACCTCATTTTACCCAGCTTAGAATTGGAAGGACACATGACCAAGAGCTTTTTGTATTCTTTGAAACTACAACCAAACCTATTGATGCCCCCATCCAGAAAACTGGGTACCACCCCCCCAAAGCCCTGCCTACAAAGTGGGCCCTATGGGAAGGAAAAGAGTACATAGGGGATTAGCAACAAACTAATTGTGATGAAATCTCAGAAAATAGAGCTTTTAGCTCTAAAAATCTAGACATAGGACTTGTAAAGACCAATACATTATCAGTGACAATTGAGGGTTTTCTTTGGTACTCAGTGACTCGATTGTCTTTTCCCTCAGGTGTCAGACCGCGACCTGTTCATGACCTTTCTACCCCAGTTTCATGAGTGCGTCAAGGCTGGAAGCTACAGCATCATGTGCAGTTACAACAGGTTGGAAGACCAGATCCATGAGTGATCTCTTTGATCCTTTCCGTATTAGTTACTTGAAAATGAACCAATGCAATTCTCTGCTAAACCAAAGTCTACTAATTCAGAGGACATGGTGCACTAACACTCTGTCGCTGGTGAGAAAGAGATCATGTTCAGGCTTTGTCTTTGTCTGGGACTCGAGAATCAAATTCCAACTTATGTTGTTGGAGCAAAGTGGTGGTATTTGAGACTTGTATGGTCTAGCGTTAGACAGTTTGTTTGCAGGAAGAAAATGAAATACACGGCACCACCAATTTGTGAAACGGAATCCTGAAGGGGAACAACTAGAAACTGTAGGAGAAGGTTAAGGTTTGGACGTGCGTTCAGTGGGATCACACATTATGTCCAATTTGCTAAATCAAAATTTTTTCTTCACTAGCATCAACGGAGTACCAGCCTGTGCCAACACGAGATTCCTGCGAGACATCCTCCGTGACCAGTTTGGCTTTGAGGGTTACGTGGTCAGCGATGAGCTGGCCGTGGAGTTCATTCGCCTTGCCCACCGCTACACCAACACCTCCCTGGAAACTGCTGTGGCCTGCGTCAAAGCGGGGCTCAACTTGGAGCTCTCCAACTTTAAAGTAGAGTACCACCTCCCCCAAAAATTTAAATCAAAATGTGACACGACAATCTCTGAATCGTATTACAATACCCAAAAATGTTGGTACACTTTCTTGAAATATACACTACGGGTGTATAGAGCTAAAACTTCAGGCTTATTGGTTGTTAAGCAGCTGGCTGAAGTTTTTTGGCAATTTTTAGCAATTTTGTCGCTCCAAATGTAGTAGAGAAAAAACGAATGCCCAAATGAGAATGGGTCCAATCTACCTTTAAAGAACGTGGTTTACCTGCACATCGCCGAGGCCGTGGAGAAGCAGCTGCTCAGTGCGGACGAAGTCTTCGCCCTGGTGCGGCCCCTGTTCTACACCAGGATGAGGCTGGGGGAGTTTGACCCTCCCGCCCGGAACCCTTACACCAAGCTCACCGTGGATGACGTGGTGGAGAGCGAGCGCCACCGGAGCCTGGCCGTGGACGCGGCCGTCCAGAGCTTTGTCCTGCTCAGGAATGATGGCGTGCTGCCCCTGAAGAGCATCAATAAGCTTGCGGTGAGTTCACAAATTTCCTTCAAACTCATTTCTGGGACGCTATTTTAAGAATGTTTGTTTCCCCTTACATCAACACATCTTCTCTACTAACTCAAAATTTCAAAATTCAACAAACCAATCAAAATTTTGGCTTGTAGTTGGTAACTAACTGTTGAAAGTGTATAAACATTTACAGAATTCCTTGAAAGTTCTTTACCACCAGTGAAATTTTCCCAATAAAACTTTGCCATCCAGAACAGACATGGTAGAAACAAATTTTCAATCCCCACAATTCTAGAATTGAAGTAAATTAAAATGATCTATGAGGATTTACTTTGGCCCTCCAATGACATTTTCCATTCTTTTCCTTTTTGGACATTGACAAAATTTCCCCTTGAGATTATTTTGTAAACATGGCGTAAAAAATATTGTTTTTTTTTCTGTTCTTGTCCTTCATCATTTTTGACGTAGGTTGTTGGACCCTTTGGCAACAATTCAGAGCAACTCTTTGGGGACTATGCTCCAAACTCCCTACCCGAGTACATCACCACACCACTCCAAGGTCTGGCCAGCATTGCCCAATCCACACGCTTTGCGGCCGGCTGTAACCGTTCACTGTGCACTGAGTACAACCAGTCCAGTGTCCTACAGGCTGTCAGCGGGGCTGATTTTGTTATCGTCTGCCTGGGTTCAGGTACAATGTACTTTGCTTGACCTGTGATCAGTTGACCAGGTTTTACATTTGCTATAAATTATGAAGGTGACCCAAGAAATTGAATGGAGGGGATTTTGAACATGCGACCTCCGGAACACCGCATAAGATGCCCTACCAACTAAGCTATCCAGCAAGGGGTGTGCCCAGGGTGCAGTAATATCCACCCCAACAGGCTGTGGGGAGCGTTCTCATCCTGCGGAGACTTTGCCTGACTTTGTATGTGTGCAAAACGAATGGAGGAATAGCTCGTTTGTAGCAACATCAGCTAGAATTGAGTTGAGGCATGCTTGATGTTTGAACGCATCGATCACACCTGTGCACGCCTAGAGCCTGGATTTTTTTGGTAACTCCACTTCAAGCACTGCTCAGAAGTAGCAAGTTAAAAAAAAAGGTTTCGTTTGATTTCTTGCAGGTACATCAATAGAAAGCGAAGGACTGGACCGGAGAAATCTAGCCCTTCCCGGCCACCAGCTGCAACTTCTTCAAGATGCCGTGAAATATGGTAAGCAATCTTGTGTCTTAAACGATGACCTCAAACGAGCCTTTTCGTTTCACCCCCTCGA
This sequence comes from Acanthaster planci, assembly GCF_001949145.1. The sequence continues at coordinate 626,790 of NW_019091470.1, read as the reverse complement.
AGCTGGCAGAAACCCCCCATAGATCTGCCCCACAAAGACAGATTTAATTGAAACTTCAATTTAGAGGGAACATATACAGTTGCTATATACATTTGCACATCTGCAGCGATTAAGCCCAGTCTTTCAAAGCAATATGTAATTGCAATAGTTACCTTGAATCAACGCTCTCACCTATGCTTGATGAACCCCGGCCTGCAAACGATTCTACTGCGGGTCAGCTATCTCCCCTTACAAAAATTTAACGACTTGGAACCCCATCGAGAAGAATTCATAGGTGTGTTCCTGTGCCTCTTGCAATCCGCAGCTGGTGGCAAGCCTGTGGTCTTGCTGCTCTTCACCGCCGGACCGTTCGACATCTCCTGGGCCGTCAACAGCCCCGACGTCCCAGTGATCGTTCAGTGCTTCCTGCCGGCCCAGGCGACCGGTGTGGCCATCAGGAACATGTTTACCAACGAGCAGGGTGCCAACCCAGCGGGGAGGCTACCTTACACATGGCCAGCATCCATGGACCAGGTACATACCTGGCAAAGATTCCAATTTAATCGGAACTGTTCCCATTTTGAAGTTTTCCCCACTGTTTGACCCATAGTTTCACAATTTCACCACCACCCGAATACACCGTCAGTATACTTACCCATATTTTTCTCTTTGCAGGTGCCCCCAATGACAAACTATACCATGGTGGACCGGACCTATCGCTACTTCAGTGGCACGCCGCTCTACCAGTTTGGCTACGGACTCTCCTACACAGTGTTCCAGTACAAACAGCTGGTGTTGAAACCAGACCGCATCATGCCCTGTGACAACGTCACGTTGACTGTGACGCTGGCAAACGTGGGCAAGTACTCAGGAGATGAGGTATGTCTTTGACTTTTCCAATAATTTTTCAGCTCGGGTATGATGTAGTTGCTTCACAAATTCTCATGTGGCACTTGTAGCCTGTGTTCTTACAGTCGTTTGCAATTTGCTTTCTGAGGTGGTGCAAGTATACATCAAGTGGGCCAACGCGACCGTCCCCGTGCCCAAGATCCAGTTGGCGGCCTTCGAGCGTGTCAGTATTGCCACTGGAAAGATGACCTCGGTCACCCTGTCCATTCCCGCCCGGGTGAGGGCGGCCTACACCGACCGCTTGGTCCTGCAGCCGGGGAGCTTTGGCGTGTTTGTCGGTGGTCATCAGCCCGGGCGGAGCGTCGGGGGACATCCGAGCTCCAACGTGATGACGGGAAGCTTCCACGTGGACGGGCCAGAGACGGACCTGGCGAAATGCCCCAAGTAAATATGCCGAGTTTTATTATAAAGCGTCTTCCTCTCAACGCAAAAGCCACTGCGACAGCAAATTTGTGAGGCGTCACAGCAAGTGTGGGTCATTGCCTGTTGATGAGATCTGAGTCACTCATTCACCAGCAAACATGAACACAGATCTGCTCCACCTGGGCAAGCTTTCACACGCCCAAGTTTGCTAAAGTTTAATGCATTTGAGGTGTGACAAATTTACCGTTAAGGGCTTGTGAAATCAAACATGCGTCGCATTCGCATTTGCCTGAAGAGGGAACCATCCTTGAAAAGCAGTAATTTTTAAAAGAGAGAAATCCAGTTATTTTTTCCTCTTTGGTGCACTGCCAAGGCTGTTCATTTGGCAGGATATTGGCCTAATCTGGCTTTTAAACTTCAGTGTCTACACAGTTTAATATGAACGCTGTCATGAGCATACGCAAGATAACTGCATGCAAATTTTAATGAGATTTTTCATATCAGCACGAACATTTTAGTTAAATTGATCATCTTGAAATTGATCCCGGGCAATATTTTTGAAAACTATAGAATATTTGTAGCTGCTGTTTTTATATCGGTGTTTTGAAATTTTGTTTATTGTGTTCCTGCTCAAGCTTTGTTTTATTGCAAATTAATGTTTTTAAACATCAAGTCGTTAAATGTACCTACTGCCCCTTCTCTGCAGCACCAAACCAAAAAACTCCAAACACGAAATACCGAAGACAGTGACTTCCACCTTCATCAATTATCATTTCAATCTGTCCTTGGCTTTGACATCGGTCTTACAAACAGGGGCTATTTTCTATTTGAAGCTTTCTTTGTTAACAGTGCTGAGTAGTCTGATCGACTGAATCGATGGATTACATCAATTCACAGTTGACACTAAGAGGTTGTCATAGAGACACCTTTTTGTAGTGCGTTATGGGATAATATTCGACAAACCATGGAGGAAGGAGGAGAACTCTCATTCGCTAAGTGCGCTCTGCGCAGGAAACTTTAAAGTGCGCTCAACCGTAAACTTGAAATGTGGCCTGTCTGCTGCGTACACTTGGTGGCGCACTGTATTGTGAACTGCCCGTATTGAACATGAGCCAGGACGGCAGCCCTTGACAAGGGAAAAGGAACCAGCTGAGGCACTTTTAAAAAGTTGAAAATGTACTTATTCATCTTTTGCTGAGAATGGTGGATAATATTAATATGAAAATGTGGGTTATTTTTTCACTTCATGCATTTTTCAAGTCCTGCACTTTTTGTACTTAACATTTGAATGAGAAAATCTTTTTGTATTTAAATTATGTTCTGTTTGGGTTTTATTTTTGGCACTCTTTCTCTTCTTTAAAAAGCCATGAACGCCAAACAGAAGGTTTTTAATGTGCACCTTTCCAAGATATTATCCGTAAAAGGTTCTCTCACCTAACCTTCTCCACGCATTTGCCATTATTTATGCAAAATCTTTATGCGTGTTAGATTTTTGTCTTGCGCGGTTGGCGGAGAAGAGGTATGGCATTCCTAAGAAATTTAAAGCGCTGAAAAACTAATCTTTTAATGTTAAATTGTCAGTACGCAGAGCTACAGTAGATCTTTAGCGACGATGTCAAGTGCTCACAGGTGCACTTTCGTAGGGGAACGTGGTGGGGCGCGATTTTTCGAGCCCCCAAAAGAAAGCTTGACTTCATTGTTACTGCTGAACGCGGAAGCCATCTTGCACGACATTTCTTTTGTTCCACAGGGATATCCTGTGGAACAAAGCACTGGCGTGCACTAAGATGGCAGCCATGCGAACCCTCTATAGCGTAGCAGTTATCCGCAAAAGGCCGAGCTTTAATATAGCAGTATTGTGCCGGAACACTGCTCTCTAAATCGGAAAGAGTGAAATTAAGGACAAGACGTTTTAGAGTGAAAATCACTCTGCATTTAGACTGAAAAAGGCTGAAAATAGCGCCGTCCAGAGGAAGCTCGAGTGAAATTTCAATCTTTTGGAGTGAAGAAATTTCACTCCATTTCGTCTGGTCCTTAACTTCAATAGGAGGGATTGAATTTTCACTCGAATAGAGTGAATATTCACTCTTTGGAATCTAGAGATTGATAGCGCCGTACACCTTATATCGATCTGTAAAAAAGGGCTTGCCATGTCGAATGCAGTTGCTGTGCCGAATCGCCTCTCAACGCCGTGCCGAACCTTACACTTTTAACGGTAAAAGAGTGAAACCCTCGTGTTGAAAAAGAGTTTCCTTTATGAAATATACTCCATAAGACTGGAGGCCACTCTATCTAAGAAGGATGAGAACCACATCAAGAAAGTGAACAATCACTCTAAAAGAGGAGCCGTATAAAGGACAACTCATTTTCGAGTTATCCTTTACATTGCTCCTTGCGATAATTGCCAGGGTGGAAATCTCACTCGCTCGGAGTGGTTTTATAGAGGGCTCACTCTGAGAGTGACTTTTTGATTCTTTCGCCTTCAGAGTGTAAGTTCGGTACGGCAGCAGCCCGGCCAATTCTGCCCCGAGCAGAAACACCCCCTCGTCGGTTGAAAAGAGCCATGTACGTTGGGAGTGTTCATTTTGTTAGTACCGGTAGCGACGAGCTTTCAGTGCTTGTGTTCCGATAATCGTTCGTAAACCAGCGATGAGTGCGTCATCGGAATGGACTGAACAGCAGGCATATATGGAAGCGCGAGTGTGCAGGTTGCAGTAAAACTCGCCTCTGCGTCATGGAGGGCACGGTGCGATGAAGTACATGCCAACGAACACAAAACACGCCCAAAAACCTTGGGCCCCTTTCAGGACAAAGGGCACGTGACGTAGCTTTCCTTTTGCCAATTTATTGCTTATCCTTCTGGGAAAACGGGAAGAAAGGGAAAGACATTTCTACCCTGGAGAAAATACTAACTGCGGAAGCAAAAGTCCTGTTTAAATATGGTTAACTTGTTCCTGTAGAAACAGGAAGAAAGGCGTACAATGTACGTACTTCAACGCATGCCAGCTTGGCGTGGTCAGCGAGAGGTATCCACCGTCCCAAAGGTAGCGAGCAAGGCGTGTCTCTGTTCGGCCTGGTTTTAGTTCTCTCGTGGTATGCATCAGCAAAGCTTTGTCCTCTCTTTGTCGCCGCATTTACAAGACTAAAGTGCCCTCCAAGAGGGCTTATCGTGCAAACCCTGCATTCACCATAATCTTTAGTCTTCATGTTGGTTTTGGCGATTTCTGCATGTTTAATCGAGGTTTTAAAAGGCTGTCACTGTAACTAAGTCGTAGGCCAGTGGTCAGCTTCCGTCATTCCGTGCATTGACCGAAGTCCTGCCCGCTTTTAAAAAAATGAATAGCTTTTTGGCATTTTACGATAAGTGTTATACGCCACTGTATACACAACATCCACATTTAACTTGAATGTCCACTAAACATCCTCGGTTCTTATTTTGTCCCATGCTTTTTACCGGGGGAGGTTACGGGTTCCACCCCTTCCCATGGTTAGCAAAATATTGAAAGGACAACGGTGGTTTTGATTTGATTTCTTCACTATTTCCACAAATTATTATTACAAAAAAATAACTAAAAAAAAAAGCAAACTCAACAATTCCCAAAAGTGGGAATAGTAGGGATAACGCAAAAAGTTAACTCATTCCCACTGCGGTCCCAGATGCATCTCAACCCCCCCCCATCATGCATAATCTGGGTCCGCCCCTACGTGGCAGTTGGTGCTGGTGAAGGGAACGCGGAGGGCGTGAATTGCGGGGTATATGGGGGTATAAGTGTATATTCATCCGTGCGCTTTGGATGGGGCTGGACTTTTGGATCATCCCTCCCCCCCCCTTATTTGGTGACGGGAAAACTGTCGGGATTTGAAGTATTTGTCGATTTTCCCTGCAATCCAAATAAATGTAATGCTGTTTGATGCAAGGCTAAGCTGGGGTGTAAGAAGTGGCGTATCCGGCGGGGGAGGGGGACTGGGGCCTGGGGCGGCAACCTGCCCCCTGAGGGATTTCTCTCATTAAATAATTATGAATAACAATAGGCCTATGGTAGTTATCAAATGGAAGCACTAAAACCGAAACAAACAACACCACAACACAAAAACAAGGATGTCGGGACCACAACATAAAAACAAGGATGTCGGGACCGTGACTAAGGCTTTAGACAGTTTTTTTCCCACAAGCTTATTGAATAAGCCCGAAGCCGCATTCGCTTTGAGTACCCCCCCCACCAAAAGCTGGATAAGCCACTCCGTGTGAAACAGTATATGATACATGTAGATACATCTGTGTCAAGCCCACCAACCTCGTTCCCATGGGTACGATCTTGCCGCGCCATGTAGGTTCCACCATACCTTGCGCGATCAGGGAACGCGTACGCAGCGCATGGAGTCGAGGATCCCCCCGTCCCCGAAACAGATTTTATTTAATTGATCAAACTGCTAGAGTTCAACACCACGTAACAATGATAAGGAAGAAAATGAAAGAAAGGGTTTTTCCATAGCGAAACATAATAGCCACCATTTTACTTCCTTGTCCAACGTGATTTCCGCACATAACGAAACTAGGTTGAGTAACACAGGAGGCCCCGACACGCCATCTGCCATCACGAGCGACGTCAGATGTCTTTATAAAAGGCGGGCGCGCCACGTTCTCGGTATCAGACACCACGAACTTAACACCGACTTCGCAAACGATTCTTTGAGCCCAGAAAACTCCTGACTGTCGAAGATGATCGGCCCCGTGGTCTTGTTTCTGGCCGCAGCCGTGGCCGCCTTTCCAGGCGCAGCTGATGCCGCTCCGCCTGATCCAAGCATGTCCGTTGTGCGCATGCTGCAAGCGAGTAAGTAGTTGCTTGTAAGTCTTGAGGAGATCGCTAACTTGTGCCAATATTCGTCTGTTATACACATTCTTCAAGTCCTCATGAAATTAAATGCGGTTTTGATAATATTGTTAAGCTTATGATCGCATAATAAAAGTTATGATTTTTTAAATAAAGATTATTTGACTATGCTGTGGTTGATAAGATGAAGTTATTTCCTCGTTTTTGAAATTGTAAATACATGTTGTTACTGTTGTTATTGCTGTCAATGTTTGCGAACAAAATTCACGACTCGTATTTCCAGTCGCAAACATTGCCGAGATTTTTTTCCAGCAAGCCAGGTAGGAAGAGAAGTTGATCAGCTCATAGACACAGCAATTACTTTTTGACGCTGTGCCAGCCGAGCTGTCCAGCTGAATAACGACTTGAGATCAAGCTGGAAAATCTAGGTTATTGCGCGTGTGCGTGAACACTTCATTTCTGCTTGTAGCTTGATGGAAAAAAATCGCGGCAATATTTGCGACCGGAGATAAAAGGAGTCGTGAATTTGGTCGTGAATATTGAGGGAAATATTCGCGACTGAAGAGCGAGTCGCAAATATTGACGATTATCGACGTCCCTCCGGGGCCACAATAAATTTGCATTCGATAAATTAATTCAGTTTGTAAGTATATTTGTGACTTCATAATATACGAAGCCCTCATAAAGTACCTTTCCATTATGTACGTTCGTTCGTACTTTCACGAACACAAAAATCAACTCCTTTAACCCAACACACCTCTGCGTTGCGTTCGGCTGTCAGAAACGCCCCGGGAGCAATTTTGACGGATACGTTTGGCGCAAGTGCTGACGCGCATATAGAAAGGTTCCTTAATGCGTATTGGTTTGGTTGTTTGGTACGTGCGAAGATTGATCAACAGGTAGGCCCACCTTAATAAAAGACAAGATTCACACACTCATTCGGGATTGAACGCTCTCCAATTGTGGTCTGACGTTGCCTTACGCACCGAAAGGGCAACTGTTCTCGTGCTTCGTGCTGCCGAACAGAAAGGCCATTCTGTTGACTGCTCTGTAAACTTTCGCTGTAAGTGGCTGCATTATGTCCAACTATTTAGCTTATTTGTCTGTGCAGATACTTTAAATTTAACGAAGGTTCTCGTTATGTTAACATGTACATTGCCTGTTTCGCTATCAATGACTATCTCAGTTTTCTAACTGTTTCAACAAAGAAAGAGGCCTCTGTACCCCCACCAACCCAAACCCACCTCATCCAAAACCCCCTCATTCTTCGATCTTCAAATGAAGGTTTGAATTGATTGTCTTATAACCTCCCTCACCCCGGTTTGGAAACCTGCTGAAACGTCGAGGAAAAGATCGATTGGAAATTGGGGATATGACTAAAATGTAATTCAGTGACCAACCAGCAGCCATTACTGCGGCTGCTCAACGCTCGTGGACAGGTGGTACGCGCGCGTTACATTCCTCTTTGACCAATAGGGTGTCGTGAATTTACCACGTGCACGCGCCTGTTAGCCATCTGAAAGCAATAGAAAATGTCCTAGAAAGTCAAAACTGAGCAGAGAAAATATTGAGGTATTCTCTTAGCAAACGCAGACTCATAGGGTTTTTGTTTAGGCCGTCGAGTGGCGTCCGCATATTGAATTCTTTCCCAATGCAGTCATATCATAGCCGGGGGGCCGGGGTTCCAGGGTTGAAGCATGCACAGTCATAGAGGGCAGCAACATCAAAACGCTGGTGGGAAAATGGATTATGCGAAATTGGGACACTGAAAAGTATTTACAGAACGATATCCCGAACCATTGTCTTGGAGTTCTTAGCTCAAAGGGACAAAACTTCCAAGTCCCAAGAGGAAACAAAACAATGAATACCAGGCAACGCGACTGCTGTGAAAACAACCCGGAAAGCCTTAACTCGGCAACATGTTTCTTTTTATCTGATATACGTGTATTTCAGAAAGTTGTTTAATGATATCCAGGTCGGAAAGTGTTTCATGGTTTTGTTTTATAAGCAAGTTGTGTTTCGTTGAAGGCTTCATAACCACACCACATCCGTTTACTTCCTAACTCATCCTTGTGAGGTGCGCAAGACGCACACGGTGTGTGTGTGGATATTGAAGCACATACGTCCCTCTAAAATACAGCCATCGTAACATGGCACAAACATGGTCTAAGGCCTAAAAAGTCTCCGGCTTCTGGTCAGGAGCTGGCTCCAAAAGCGGTGCTGCGACGCGGCTTTTTTTAACCCACACTTTTTTTTTCTTCTTGAAAGTATGTACGACAACGCGCGACGTCCATCGCGACTGCATGCCCAACCAACTAAAATAGACTGGCCCCCGCATGCACTTTTACTGGTCAAAAGTATTTTCAGCTTGTACATGTACACAGGACATACGACCACCTCGTTTGCCTGGTTCCCAGATGTAAGTGTATAATACCGACGTGACGTCATTTGAAAAAGAGTGCCCGACTAAATGTATGGGGAACTACAGGGACTCCTTTTCTGTACATATTACTCAGCCGTACCCCCATCAAAACCACGTTAAAATTACTCTGTAACAGGATTCCAGTCGATTAAGAAGTTTGGCAGCTTTTGGACATTGTTTTATACCAACTAAAAAACTTTTTTATTTTGCCAATGCGCAGGTCTACAACGACGCGCGCGCTTACCAAAAACCGGAGACTTTTTTTTTATAGTTCACGTACACTTGGACAGAAACTGTTCAGTTTCATTTTTTAAGACTGTATTTATTAATGGCAAAAATTCTTTTGCTGTAGTACGCATCTGATCAATCAGAACATTTTTTTTGCTCGACATTAATCATGGATCGTTTTAAAGAGAGTGGGTGCACAGGCTGATTGGCTACGGAAAAGAAAAGCATTAACGATGCTTAGAATCGGCAAGGTCTTAAAACCTAACCAGTATGTATTGTTGTGCAATTGAAACATGTTGTCTCGAGGTCTGTGGGCGGACCCAGAGCCAACTTTGTGGGAGGGAAGTATTTTAGAATTTCTTTCTGTCATCCCTGGGGTTCAATATAGCTCTATGCTGACGGGTAAGCGAGAGCGTGCTCTCGATCAGGCCAGAAGTATACATTTACGTATACTCAGGAGGTTGTTTCCCTGTGCGCAACGGGATCCGAAATTAACGCGCACGTAACATTCCCTGCACCCCTGTGGGCCTGGTTTGTTTCGAGTGGATCCGTATCGTGGTCAGTGGTCCGAATCTTTGAAATGGTCCGAAGTTAGTTGATTAATACCAACTTCAGATCCCGCTCCATGGATGTGGAGTGATCCAGCGTTGGATCACTGACCAAGGGTCTGGTCCGTGTGAAACACTGACCTGTTGTATCAAGTGTAACGCATCTTCGATAATTGTAGGTGCCTCAGTTAAATTAACGTACATGTAGTTATTTACCCACAAGGCTTTGCGACGACTCTACCTCCCTCACAAAGTTCTGGATAAGGAGCATGACCATTAGCAAATCCCAGTGCCCTGGAAGAGCGCGTGGGACGAGCTCCAGGTCTCGACTGCAGTGCACCGAAATTTGGCACATATTTTCATTACCCCAGAAAAAATGTTGTTTAGCAACTTTGTGGCCATGAAGCAACACCACACCACAGAAAGGAGAAAAACTGAATGGCTAATAATGCAGATTGAATCACGTTTTAGGCCTATCCTTTAACAAATTTAACAAGTAAAAACGTATAGGCCTAGGTATTTCATGGTGTTTACGATCACAGGCGTCACAAGAAGTTTTTCCGAAGGAAAAGGACAAAGCACTCATCAACACTATTAAAGCGGCAAGAACTGTTGACCAATTCCATGGTACTGTCAAACAAATTGGTGATTTTGTTTTTTCTTCTTTTTTTTCTCTCTGCCATCTCTTTTAGTCAATGTGTATTCAACTCCTTTTTTTCCAGGTTAATTGCCACCCTTCTCCCGCCCCCACGACACATAAATAACTATAACCTTGAGGACTTTTTGCAATGTAATGCAGCACCACTGTCATACGGCTGCAGAGATATTAACTGTGTCACGACCTCGTCATGCAAAGACTTTTTCCCTCTTCCGTCAAACAAAACACATCCAAAATTGTAAACCACCGAACTTTAACCCGCACTAGAAAGGCAGCACGATGCAGCGAGTTGTGGCAAAGTGCACGTATACTGTCACGATGCTCTTGACCTGAGCGGCCAGAGACGGAAATCACCAGGTATAGGTTGCCGTTTCATTCTTGGAAAGAAGTTGCATAGAAGGAAACGCACACGATGTCTTCCTTGTTTCGATGTTGCACAAAACAAAACAAAAACAAGACCATGAAATTTGAGTGGTCCAACCTCGCACCAGCACTTTTGGAATCTGCTACTAGATCCCAGGCGACAGCTTGGTGAATCGGTGTCCAGTCGCACGGATTGCTAGTTTCTGAACCCTGGGTCAAAAGTCACCTTTGACTAACTAAGCTCTGGTGCGATAGCGGTTGCGGAAACCGTTGACCAAATCATGAGGTGCTTACTGTGTTACCCTTGTTCTGCTGCACTAGATTTGAAACGGTTATCTACAACTAGTAGTGCGTCCAGCAAGGGAGAGAGAGAGGAAGTAACTTGCCTTCCCAAGGAGAGAGGGAGACATTTATTTATTTTTATTTATTTATTTATTTATTTTTTTGGTGCAGCGCTAACACTTGCAAACCAGGACAATACCACCAACTTTAGGGTTTGTGGATATTTTTACGTATAAAAAACATGACAATTGGTTTTGAAAAGCCAAACATGCATACCCCTTCCAAACCCGGATACGCCACTTTCTACAGCTGTTTGAGTCGATTCAAGGGAAGTCGTCAAGTGGAAATCGTTGAAATGACCGCCAGTTAGAAACCGAAATTGAAATAGGGGAGGCACCCGAAAGGGAATTTTAAGGCCTTCGAATCGTGTTTCTTGCCCATTTCTCATTGTCTTTCATCACGTGGTGTCGAGAGCCTGCGAACATGCACATTGCAATTTGACTCCTTGCCAACATCTGTCTGACATTGGAGCCGAGACTGTAAACAAACACCGCCAAAATTTAAAAATCCTTTATGAATTATGAACTTGGCACGGTCTCTTCGGAACCAGGAAGTATAACCGATTTTTCTCAACCGTATTACGATAAGTTCATCTGTATACATGTACTGCCAAAGTAGAACGCTGATGAATTAAACGAGCCATTATGTTAAAGGTTATTTTGTAACTTTCGTAAGGCAAGGTCGACAACAAAGTTACAAGTGGGCACCCAGTCCAGAACATTTGCATTGTACGAACTAATTTCGGCTTGCTATTTGAGTTTTCTGGTGTTTACTGAGAACATTAACGGCCGAAACGAATTCTATCCTGCTGCTGAGAAAATGATTACAAAATGTGCCCTCTCGAGCTAAAACATTTCATGTTTTGTGCTCCACGTTTTGGTTCCTGATTGTCTCAATAGGAGACTCTAAGACACATGGTGGCGGCAGACAAATCGGTCCCTTTCTGCTTTTGTGCCACAGATATATAAACGCGTAGACCACCAGTCTTGCGCGTATAACTGTGATTTTAAAAGTGTGGGCAAGCAGTGTTGGCAGCGCGTTTGGTGCGAATTGCACGTGACGCACTTAGATTGCATTATTTGTTTACATGTGCTCTAAAAATACGTTCCTTTTTTTTACCCTTTGGTACTGCTATCTCTTCTATTCAAATATTGCAACTGCATTGTTTCAAATCTGCATGGGCCAGATTAAGTAAACAGAGGATTTTATTTCGCAATCAAAAAATGGGTTCATAGAATTTCGTGGCTGGAATTCTTCAATTGTGCGTAAATTCCTTATACCGATGGGTGAATTTGCCTACGCTTTTTGATTTAGGCGGGTGCTGTCTCGGCTACGGGACCCTGCCTCTGTTTCGAATAGGAGCTGCCAGTCTATGGGTTATGTCTGTGCGTTGTGCGCGTGCTCAGAACTTCCGCGCATGCCCAGAATTCCACGCACATGCCCGTAGCAACCAAAAGGACCAAAGTCTCTTATTAGTTCAATATTTTCTTAAATTTTCGATTGGGATATTTTAATAGCGAAACTCGAAAGATAACAGTAAAGAGCCTTCAGCAGAAATATCACTCTGGTCAAAAGACACATGGCTATGGAATATACAGAAATTGAACATTAATATACATTAATTGAACACTTTAATAACACTAAAAGAAGACTCATTAAAACAGTCAACTACAAGTTTCCTACCACTCAGCACGTACCTTGCGGGGGGAAAAAATCAAAACCTTCCCTATATAGCTGCCACTTTTGTCCGTTTCGTTTAAATAATTTGGCTGTTTTCCCTTCCAACCTAGAAAAAGGTTTTATTTCTAGCAGTGGTGATGATGTAAGTTACACACGCAATACCTCGCTGGTTTTATTCGCTCGATGTCTATTCACAGACGAAGTCCGAGTCGACGAGGTAGCGTGGACGGGCCTGTCAGATGGCCAATCTCTGTATGGCGGGTCTCCCTGCTCGTGCCAAGGCAAGGAATGCGGGTGCTGTCAGTCCGTTAAGATACCGGCGCTGGGAATCAATTCAAAAGGTGAGTTTTTCTGCGTGAAGGAGTGCATGATGTGCTTTTTTCCCTACAAACTTTGAAAATGTACCGTACCTTTTTGTTTCATTTAAGCTGAGGTTTGAGATTTTCTGTTATTTTAGGTGGCACTGTACTTTTTATGCCAATGTCAATTTTTTTTCTCCGGGTAAGTCATTTATTTCTCTTTCTTCAGTTCACATTCACAAAACACAAGATACACTAGATTTGTTCTGAACATTATTAAAACTAGATATGGAAAGTAATCACAGAAGTTAGTGTCGCGGTAACCTCACTCTTGGAAAAGTCTAGAGTATAAGTCCACTTTGAACTAAATCTTCGATTTTCATTGTTTACAGCAGATAAATGTTTTCCACAGAGATAGTACAGCTTAACCTCCTTTTTAAAAGCTAGGATAGAGGGGAGCCTATTGTTCATCTTCTCTTTAAAGATATGGAATCTAGCACATAGAAGTATTAAATTAAGACATTCTAAAGTAACATTAACATTACCAAATAGCACAGTCTGATTGTCCACGTGCACACTTATGCATGTTTTCTCCTTAATCCACAGAACTAGAGAGGACCAGAAGTTTCCTTAATAAGTACAGCTACAGAAAAGATGAATTAGGCATTCTTCCTTAGTTTTACAAAAAGTACAAGTGTTGGAATCAGCTTTGTTGATTTTGAAAAGAAATGAATTTGTACTCAGTATTCTATGAATTAGACGAAACTGAAACCATCTTAATTTTGTGTCAGTTGTGCATGAGAAAGGAACCTTGAAAATTAAGGACCATTGACTTAAATTGTAGTCAATGTGTAGCTTGTTATTCCACTTTTCTACGTCTTTCCTTACTACCTTCTTTGAAGAAATAAATGTCTGGAAAAGTTTCTTAGAACCTCTCTTCTCCCGTAAAAGAACTTCAAAATTAAAAGGAACGAAGGGGCGGTTCACATTCCTGTTCTCCGTTTCAAGTATATCTTGAAAGGTACACTTAACAGCTTTGACAACAGCAGCGTATTCAATAAAGTTTGCACGAATGTTAAAATTGTTTTTGAAAGAATTAAGTGGTAAAAATCTTCCATTGTCATCTAGAAGATCAATAATATAAAGAATACCGGCCGACGCCCAGTGTCTATAATAAATGCATCTGTTACCAACTTTAACAAGATCGTTGAACCAAAGACTACTTTTTAAAACATCTTTGTGGGTCATGAGTTTAGGACAAGAGGAGTTCAATACACTGATGTTCATATACAGTTGTTAGTAGTGAACCAATGAAAAGAACCCCCTTCGAGAACCGTCGAACTATAGGTATCAAGTATAACATGGGCCAAAAGTGACCAGGCTGAGCCTTCTGAAACTAAAAGCCTACAGAGCCAAGTATTTTTAGAGCATCGATATAAGCACTAGTATCTATCATTTTCAAGCCACCCACTCTGTAGTCTTGAATTATCTGGTTTCTAGTGACACGATCTTTTCCGTTCCAAATGAAAATGACCCAATCGACATAAGAAGAGATTTAACTACAGTCACGCGGCCAAGAACCGTCAAATTCCGTTTCGATCACTGAGCAATGTTATTCCTCAGCGATAACAACACTCTATTATAATTAAGCGAGGCTATTGAGCACAGATCTGTTGAAAAATAAATGCCGAGCACTTTAAAAGTATCCTGGGGCTTGATCCAGTTAACCATGAGGTCCTTACACAATTTTGCACTGGAATCTTTCATTGATCCAAATCAAACAGCATTGGTTTTATCTACATTAACTCTCAATCCAGAAATATCTGCAAAACGGTCAAGATTATTGAATGCACCGCACATAGATCTTTCAGTTCCATCGAGAAACAATACTGTATCGCCAGGATACTGAGATACCAAGAATTCAGAACCGTCCACCTCAATACCTTTCACAGTATGATCATTACATAACATCACAGAGAGTACTTCGGCGCATAAAAGAAATAAAAATGGGCTCAAACCGTCGCCTTGTCTACAACTTCTCCTTATATCAAAAGATTCTGACACAAAACCATTAACCAAAACAGAAGAGGTCGCTTGGTCATAGAACACGTGAATCCTTTTCTAATGGAGGGACCGAAATTAAAGTTGTCGAGAACATTAGATAAAAAGTCATGAGAAACTGAATCAAACACCAATGTCAATTTCTATATTCATGACGAATACTGTGATGTTATTGAAATGAGACAACCTTGAAAACATTCCATGGATTTGGGTTAAAAAAAATGCTGACATTTCTGATATTTGGTGCTCTAAATTGTCCCTTTTTTGATGATTGATTGTCGGGTAAATTTCAAAAGCCATGGAACAAACTTTTTCCGGAATAGTTTCCACTGCGCAAACAGAAAACCTAAAACCAGGCCTGTTCTCTCGGACATTACACAAACAGCGCCATCTGTTGTCTGCAAAAGCAGGGCAAACCCATAATAGTACTTTGAATTGTTTTCATACATTGAAGAAGAATTTCAAGTTGTTCCAAAACTGTTTAAAACAAAACTTGCAGAAATGTTACAGTGCAATACAAAGTGTGAAGCGATCGTTGAGAATTCCAGATATCTTGACAAGAGACTTTCCTTGAATAGCAATCAGTTGGTTTGGGGGGTGGATTACAAAATTCTTGAAGCGATGCCGCCAACCTGCATAATTAGCAATAACTTGATTGGTAGCCTATTGTGTTTTTACGCACAGCATGTAAAGGGCAAAATGCTAAATGCTGAGTTAGTTGTACTATCCTTAGTTAATTTTGTATTCAAGCGACGTTAGCGGGCTCTATTTTTCCATTTATTACAGCCTGTGCAAATGTGACATTCTTGTCTGAGCAAATCGGTGCCAAATTGTCATTATCCATCGATGGAAAAGTCATCTTCGACCAAACAGTGTCAGGTAGGAATAGTAACGAAGTAGTAAATAAGTCTTCTTACGTGTATAAGAATTGGAATCGATTTTTGAATAATCGACCACAAGTTGGATCATTCTGAGGTCAAGTTGAGGTTATCTGGGAATGCTGGATATTTGATTTTCGCCTTTGCTTATTTTTCTGATGCAGTTAAGAACCCCGAACCTATCTGCAAGAACTTCAAGGGAAGATTTCAGATTTGCGGCGAGCTGTACAAGTTATCCGTGTCTCCAGAAGAGTTCGAAGCCTGCGCCCGCCTGCAGGCCAAGGCTTACGGCCGAGTTATAGCCACGGTGGACCTGGGCTGCTTCAAGATCCCCTTAAAGGAAGACGAGCTAGGTCAGAGGTCAAGTGTAGACGTTGTGACGTAATAAACATAATTGGACGTGTCTAGGCGTGTTGCTTTAATTTTGTGTATAAAATTATACCCTCCTCAAACATTAAGCTCTCGGACCTAAGCGGACAGGTATGCCATTCTCATACTTGTCAAGGTAATGAGATTGTTATTTTAAACTCATTTCTTACAAAACACATTCCAATATGGCTCCACCGTCTGGATCAGACCTTGACTAGACAAACGCACCCATAGATACAAAATCCTTCATCTGATACCAAAGCGAGTAAACAGTCACGAGATTACAAGTGTTTTACACAGGGTGCAGTGAATCGCATGAACAACAGATGCAAGTTAATAGAGAAAGTTGCAGTCCTCTTTATCCTCTTGCGTAACATAACTCTATGGTAATTGGCGGGAACTTGCGATAAACGAAACCGTGGACCGTCCCAGGAAGCCCCACCCACTGTGAGGTGGGCACGCAACACGTGCTCTTCCCACTACACTTTCCAGCCGCGCACATCATACGCACGTGTAGGCATGTCAAACCTTTGTGTACGTATGTTGGACATTAATCATGGCTGTGATTGGTCAGAACATAGCAGCTAGGGCGGGGCTGAATGGATAGGCCTTTTTGCCCGTCAAGAGTTCGACCAGATTGAGAGGAAGATAGTTATTTAAGCCGGATGATCTGAATGTCAGCAGATCGAAAACTCAACTTGAAACAAAATAACCTCAAGGTATCCAGTTGGTCCAGAACGATCGAGCCAATGCTACGCTCTGAAAAGCCTTGTCATTCACTCGCTTATTGAACAATTGTTTTGTTTTCCCGTCCCGTTTGAGTCCCGTTTGCAAAATCATTATGCTCTGTGACGAGGCAAATGTGAAGCGATAGCTGTTTTAAAATGTTTTTGTGACTTATTGCTTTTGTCACCTGTTTTCACTGTCCCCGTTTGGCATTCCCGTCCGATTTTATTATCACGACAATTGCCAGGGTTAAATGTACCCCAAGGGAGGGTGAAAACTGTAACTACACAACAGTTTAGGTTGTTTCAACCCAATTTGGGTGATGGAAATTAATTTTCTAGTTTGTTTTAACAATGGCTAATATCCACTCATTTTGTGGGTGAAAAATGAAACAGAAAGTAATTCTCCTCCCATATTTGGTTAGTTGCATTTTCACCCTTCCTTTGGTTAAAATTTAACCGAGGTAATGTTTCAGAGTAATTACGCTCTCGATTACGCACAATGATTTGGTTCAGAGCATGTTACATGCCATTTATTATTATCATTATTAACAACCAAGGTGTAGGCAACCAAGTTGTAGGAACTATTTTATTTTCGATAAATGTATCTAGATTCTACTGTTATTTGTTGCAAACACATATGGCACATGTTAAAAAGGCAGAAAATCTTATTTTTCCCAACAATGCCCCCCTTCCGTCATCAGGAAAAATTGTAACATGAAACACCCAGCCAAGCAGTTCGACGAAGGAATTTTTTTTTCAAGATGGCCATTTGTTTCTGTTGGTTTTAGCTCTTGTGGAATCCACAGATACCGTGGACGAGTGGCTGGACCTGTCCCCGAGTGTGAGCGCGAACGGCCCCTGCTCCTGCTCTCACGATCAGTGCCAGTGCTGCCAACGAATCAAAATAAAGGCGATAAAGATCAACAACAACAGTGAGTTCAACATCGGAAAGAATCTGTTTGTTGGCCTGTCCGTCTGTCTGTCGGTCAGTCGGTCTGTCTGCCACTCTGCCTGTCTGTCAGGGTGTCGGTCTGTCTGTCGTTCTGTTGGGCCGTCTGTCGGCCTGCCTGTCGTTCTTCAGTATAGTGTCGGGCTGTCAGTCCCTCTGTGTTTTCTTCGTTTCTATTTTTTTGGGGGGGGGGTGTTTGGCCATGAGAGTAGATGTTCGTGGATATCACAGTCATGGGACTCGAGTTACCAGCATGGCCGAATGCAGATAACAACACAGGGGAGCCGTATATTAGAAGAGAACACTCAAGCGTGGATATCTGAGTGGTTCTATATTTGTCCCTTGATGCTTTCATCATGTGTTTTTGGTCCCCCAAAAATGATGAGAGAGAATTAATGTAACGTACTTGTCTTTAGATGTTTGTTTAGTCTCATTGAAAGTGTACTTTTTTTAGTATTTACAATTTGCTATGCTCTTCCCAACAAGTGAGGGCGCTATTGCATGAGGTCATTTCCGGAAGAATTGAATGTTGCCGGTTCTGTTCAAAATAAAAAGAAACTTTGCTCAGTGGCCTCTTTTTAGGCCTACATGAACTGAAACAATGCCCAATGTAGCCATCGACGAATGCCAATGAAAATAACATTTAGGCTTAAAATAGCTACACATCCAACTGGTACGTTTTATGTTCTTACTATACCATGTTCCTGGTTGTTCCTGTGGGTCACAAAAATGTTTTTGGTTACGGCTTGCTGAAAATAGATATTGATAACTGGCCCTGTGGCCCAACGGATAAGGCATCTGACTACGGATCAGGGGATTCCAGGTTCGAATCCTGGCAGGGTCGAATTTTTTCCCAAGAATTTAATAAAATCTAATTTTCAATACATAAACAAAAGGCAGGAATTTCAACGGGCCTGGTCGTCTCCTTTTTCTTTGCTTACCACGCCATTAAAGCTATGAAATTAGATTAAAGCAGAACTCGGCCTGCGTCGTTTCAATTAACATCCATCCCATCGCATCCTTAAAGGCGGCGGCCTGGTATTTACTATACGAGTTAGTACGGTGGCTCATGATTGACCCCCAGTCTCCGATGCTAGCTGTTAACGCTGTGCCCATGTCATGGGCTTCTAAAAGTGGCTGGCAAAACACGTGCAGATGCATATAAGATGCCTTCAGCCTTATTACATTTAGTGCATTCGATTAGCTTGCACCAGTTACACGGGTGACTTCGTCCCGACCGTCTCATTTGTTTGGCACAGCAAACACGACCATCCTCAGGTCAGAGCTGCCCCAATGCAAGCTAATTGAATGCATCCGTTGTAATCTGAAAGGGGGATCATCGGTATACGATTTAATTTCACAAGCTGTTTCCTTGTTTCTCCCTTTTTATTTGCCATATGCAGTTTGCATCAAGGTTCAGTTCTTGTCCTCCAACATCGGCGTCTCCCTGTCCCTCACGATTGACGGGAAAACCGTTTTCACGAAGACTTTGTCGCGTAAGTACAAACAATTTAGGGTTGCATTCGAATCTGTTGCTTTCAGCTATAGGCCTGACGTCTTCGCTTCCCGCGAAATACTCAGAGACTCGCTGACAATTGACCTGACCGTAGCTCTGGAGGCTACAAAACTTCAATTGCATGGCAAGGTAGGGGTGGAAGCCACACCCCAATAAACTGCTATCTTGAAGCCGTACTGAAAACTGAAAAAAAATACGACTCATCCCAAGTGCGCCCTCTTGAAAGGGCTCGTATGCAACGCTCTCAAAGTCGGCCCTTTGTTCTGATTCAGCAACCTCTCAAAGGAAGCTTAAAATAAAATTACGCAAAACGCGAAATGGATGAACTCTTTGAAGAAATGAGGTAATAGCTGCCTTGGAGTTCCTCTTACAGTGTACAAATTTTTTTTTGGTATATGTCTTCAGTGGCACAACGGGGTGACGTGCATGCGGGGTAGCCTGCGGTCAGACAGTTTTTCAAGGGGCGCTGAAAATAGATTATGTTGGGCTTGTAAATATGCACATAACTAACTCACCCATTCTTGTCATTTGATCGGTGGAGCACACATCATGTGACAATGATTCATTGGTTCCAATCTCAACGAAGCTCATTAAGTTCCATTCGCCCATGTTGAATGTGATTAAATCCAACGGTTACGTTTGAGCAGTCGACCCTCCCTAATGTTGAGCAGCAAACCGACCCAGACCAAAAGCTGGAGAGAAGGTTGTGAGTAGATTCGTGTCACTTGACGAGCACATACGGTAATGACGGCGATAAGAGTGCAAACATTCGCGTCAAAATAGTGCATTGATTGAAAGGACGTAATAGATTCAGCAGGTTCAGATCTTTATGTAGATGAACGGACTTCAAATTGGCGAAATGGGAAGGATATTAATCGCTTTGTAAACTCTAGAGTTTTCCATTCCACTTGGGTTCGCCGCGAAAATGGAGGAATCCAGATTTTGCGTACCAATAATAATTCTGCCATTTCAATCCGACTACTACATACTATTGGACGTGCCATCTTCTTTTACTTGCAGTGAAAAACCCTCCCCCAATCTGCGAGCCGCTGGGAGTCGGCAAGGTGTGCATTTCCCTCTACGACCTGTCTCTCACCAAGGACGCCCTCAGCGGCTGCGGCCGCCTGCAGGCCAAGTTACTCGGGAAAACGGTGGCGACGGTCAAGCTGGGCTGCTTCAAGATCCCGTTGCACCTGGCCCTGTACGGCCGCTCCCCCGAGGTGGAGGGCATTCTGCACATGGGCGACCTGGCCGAGGCCCTGGCAGGGCCGGTGATGGGCGGGGAGCTGACCGCTGACAACTTCCCGCTGACTATTGCGCTGGAGCCCTACCTTACCGCAGACGACGGGGAGAACTAGAGACAGCGAACCAAGCTCGAAGATCGGGACTGACCCCCATACCGTTTGCTCCACTAATAACCCGTAGAGGCTATGTTTATTGTTACTAAAAAGAAGACTGGCGTGTTTATCCAGGAAAGCCAGTTAAAGAATAGGCCTACGTATTGATGACGTCACAAGCTTATGTTAATATTACAGTTTTTTATGGTGCCAGTGGAGTCACGGTCCACTAAGCACCATAGGAGAGCAGATTGGAAAAAATTGCGGCGTCATCAGTATGGAGGTGTCTATTGACCTATTGCTGTTCAATCATTTCAACGCTGTTTGTGAAAATACAATTTTTGTTTAATTACATGATGCACAAAACGGACGCAGAGCGCGGAAAAATCTGAGTCAAACAAAACTCAATGTGTAAAAATTTAACAGGGGTGTTCTAAAAGGTGTGGCCAAATAAAAGGATACGCTCCATTAGCTTACACGGGGCAACCCTGACCGGGGTGGCTGTGTGAAACCACGAGGACGGTGGGCACGAGGTTAAACCCGAGTCAACTCGCCAGGAATCTACACGTAATTGAACGCACCCTTAGTGCGCAAAAGACTGGTCCACCTAGCCCCGCCCACTGCACACGAGGGCAATTAGAAACATTAATAATTATACTTCTCTCTAAACCTTATTTGAACTTTAATATTGATCATTGTGTTGGGAAATTCATTCTTTGGTTTCACAAGATTAAGAATGTACACAGAACCCAGGGCAGGGTTTCGTTAATGGAAAGAATCTTTAAGAATAGGTGTTGAAGATCCAGTGCATTGATGCATAGTTGTCTGCTAGACTCGTCAAATCATTTTTCATAAAGAAGATAGCTTGAAGCTGGCGCTTATAATAAAAAATGCTTTTAAAAACGACTGGTCTGTTGTCATTGTTATTCATTTATTTGCGTTGCTGACTGGGGGAAAATAACTTTAGATTTGCAGAAGGGGCTGTTTTATTCAGGGAGAAATGAAATTTCAGATAAATAACTGTACTGGATTCTTAGGTTGAAAATACTTATTGTTTTTGTGCTCTCTGGAACTTTCGCAAGAGGACGTACGATCATTATGCGATGTTTCTGGCTCTAGGGTAACGTCTTTTCGAGGCCTCCGTTGATACCATTAGTCTGGCACCTTTAATGGTTGTGTTTTACGTCCATATTACGTGTGCTCTTTAGGGGAGGCGACTGTCCTGCGGTCCAATGAAAAAACCTGTGTCGCATTCATGCGGCAGAACTTCCGATACAAAGCGGGAATGTCATTTTGTGTGGAGAAATTATGCTGATAAATACACCATAGTCTAGAGCAAAGCAACAAATTATACGGACTAGGCTGAATAATCTGGCTTTTCTACAATGCCACGGTACAAATCCAAGGAAACTTTGTCTTCTAGTGACTCTGGAAGTGATGAGGAATACCAGGTGAGGGAAACTTTAATTTTATTACATTGTAATTTGTATTATTTTAAACAGAAATAATTAGGCCTACTATCACCTGACTTCATGTAGGCCTCGGCCTATCCAGTTGACCTACATGTAGGCCTAGGCCGGTCCATGAAACTTGCTCCGCTCCATAAGCCTTATAGCTAATACCGAAAAGTTGATTTTGCACAACTGTGGAAAGGCATTGCAGGGCAGGTCGAAAAGGAATGGGCCGGGGCAGAGTATCAGAAAAAATGCTACTCCATAGACATGTGCACAAACCCACTGCTACTCGCCGCTACACGGGGCTAGGGCAGGTCGAAAAGGAAGAGGCCGGGGCAGAGTGATGAGGACACCAGTGGTAGGAGCTTTCGTTAAAGTGCATGCGTACACCTGGGTAGCAGTAGCATTGCTGCACGGCACAAGGCTGAGGTCCGTTTGCCACATATCGTGCATCAAATGCCCAACAGGTGCCGTAAATGCATAATTCGTATTGTCACTGTATTGATAAGTAATGTAATGAGTTGCTTGCGCACCATGCTAGTGTACAACATGCCCACGGCACGTGTATGGAGCATGGCATAGTGGACTAGGGGCCTACATGTGCATGTAATGACGTATGGGCATGTTTTCTCGTACAGTGTACTACATTGCATGGGTGCGAGTGCATACATTCAAATACTCATTTCACTGGTTATTCCCCGTACATGCACACATTTCACTGATTCCCTGTTCGTCTGTCACACAAGCACAGACACTCAAGGTGACAGGAACCAGTTTTGTATGATACAAGTTCCGTACAACCTACACTGTACATGTGGGCCTATACCAGAGCACCTGTCGGGTGCCTTGAAATCCAATGCATGAAGCACTGCCTTTGTTGGTAGGCCTCATTTTCAAAATGGTGACACCCACTGTCAGCATGTCAATACCGCTGGCCGGGTTTATCAAGGCGCCATACATCGGAAAACATACGGTTCTGGAAAGCTTTAGGGTGATCGTTTGAAAGTCCAAACTCTGAGTCTGAGGAATATGACAGTGTAAGTAAAATTGTCAAGTCATTCTCACTTCAGAAGATATTGGATTCCCAGTTTGTGACAATCCTGCAGTTTGGATTTCAGGCATTTAAGACATGCCTTGAAGTAGGGCTGCGATGGCAATCAGAAAAGAGACGGATTTCAAAAGAGAGCCATCCACAGCCCTACGTGTGGGGCTAGGGCGGACCCTATCGTCTGACCATATCTAAACCTTAAAAGAAGCGAATGGTAGGGTCCTAGTTATTCCAACTAGGCCAAGATATGGCATTTATGGATTGAAAGTCTTGGAAAGAATGTTCATTCATCCTGCCTTCACTTCAGTAGTTACGTGTGAAGTCTATGGGGAGTTGATAATTTGTTAACAAAATTTGAATGTATTTAGTCACAAAGTTGTGTCTTTTCAGCATTTCTGCAATGACTGACTATTGAGATGATATATGAATGGTGAGCATTAAACATAGTGGAGGCAGGATGCAACATTCTTTCCACACAGTTTCCAGTTCTTTACAACATGTACAAGTTGCATTTTCAATTGTGAATTATCATTCCAGAGCCACGGATCACAATAAAATTGAAATATAGTGTACATGTATCTTGAAATCCAACTTGGGATTTGATAAAAAAAAAAAAACCTAGCATGAAAATGAAGGGATAATTTTGGAACTTTTGGGTGTAGAAAAAATTTAACTTGCAATCCACTGATCTGACAGAGGGATCAAATTGCAATGAACACACACACTTGATCCAAAGGGGAGAATTGCTCCATTTGGTTCAGAGCCAGCCGTGTGAAAAAAAATGATGTGCAACTGTACGATGGCAAAATATATACTTGTTTTTTATCTGTCATGTCTTTGAATACATGCGCCTTAATGGAGACTGACCATGCTGTGACTCTGCTGTTGATGTAAACCCACCAACATCAACACCAGAGTGACTAGACCCTAACAGGTTGGGTTTATGGCCAATATTTTGTGAAATAACCACCCGCAGGTGAAAAAATTATTTTGGGCCAAAAAAGGTGATAGCGGTGTGGAATAATGCGATACATTTAACATCCGTTGAGATACATGCAGCCCTATATCAGCCAAATTTTAAAAAATGGAGCTGCTAATACAATGTATGACAGTGGTTGAGATGTGTTTGCACAGCAGTTATTTGCAGGTTTTTTGTTCTTTCTGTCATCTAAACATTTGCACTCCTTGCCAGGGAGTGATATTTTCCTTACTGTTACCAACTACTCACTCCCACAGAAGGGCTGACACCAGTGCTGAACTGGGCCTACGTGTACCTCTGGCTGGGCACCGGTGTCACCTGCTGCGACATTGTTGGTTATTTGTGCGGTCCAGCTTTCACACATTGGTCTGTGCCCTGCAGATTGATTGCCGGTCTCAAAAGCACACACACCTTCCCAGCGCTCGTGAGGGATAAAGTGTATTAAAATGAGCATACTCCTTGGAGACCTTGCCAAGTCACTCTATCACGGTTCCCCCTGACAGGATCTCCTTCCTTGTCCTTAGTGAAGGGATGGGCCTTCATGGACGGAGGAGAGATGAATATTTCTCTCTTCCCTTTCTAGTACAGTGCAGTTCACCATCTGGTGTATTACATACTGCGATGGTTGCATGCATATACACACATACATGTATATTTACAGTAGGGTGAGGTGATTCATGGGCAGGTGATCATGGTGATAAAGTGCAGTTAAAAACAACTCCGGTTCACTTAGCAGGGCCGGACCCCCTGCACATCCTGCCTGAAACCAGCAAGTGATTTGGGTCTTAGTTCTTAAGAAAGCTGCATTTCTTGACTTCACAGCCCAAGAAGAAGAAAATGAAGGAGAAGCACGTTGAAGAGCCCAAAGAGAAATCCCCAAAGAAGAAGAAGAAGATGGGAGACGGACCGGAGGACCACATGTACCCGGTGAGTGTACCCCCGTGGCAGCAGCACTGACGGGGTTCGGCATTGGGCTGTGGCGATTATTCAGATATTCCTAGATGTTCGATCCATTGTTGAATACTTGGAAGTCGCAGAGATGGAAGGCAAAGAAAGTACCACTACACCCAGAATCCCCCTGCAAAATCCGTGACCAAAATGTCGAAGATTTGATGTACATGTACTTCCCCTCAAAATTAATGCAGGTTACCTAAAACCTCAGTATGCACGTGTAGGTGTAATAGGAATGATGTAATACTAATAGGAAAGAGTTTGGGAAAGAGTGGCCCTCAATGAGTCATAAAGAAAATGGACAGTAATCATGTCTACATGTAGGAGATGTGGTTCTTTGTTTCCTATTAATACAGACCTTCTTGAATCCTCCAAAATCCTCCTTGCATAAGTGAAAGATTTCAAAGGATTGAGGCTGCGCAGCAAAGATACGTGGCCGATTTCGAAGGATGCCTTGTGCCAAAGCCTTGGGCCAGACTTTGTGGCGTAAACACTCGGCTGCACATAAATTTACGCCTGGATGATACTTAAAATCATCCAGACTGCTCCAGGAGATCAGTTGCACTGCTTCAACATATTGACAAGAATTGATGGAGGACGGGCAAGAAAGAGGGGAGGATTTTAGAGGGTTAAGACTGTATCCGGTCCTGCAACATCTCCCAACAGCCCCCTGACTGACGTTACATACTTGCACAGTGTCCTTGTAGTGAGGGTTAAATTTTCAGATTCACCTGTCTTCAATGATTCGCTACTCAATCCACGCCTTGCCCCGCATTAATTTCAACACTTTTTGAACCCTTAATCTTTGGATTTTTGTGTGTGACCCTGTGACAGCTTTCCAGACAGAGGTTTGTCAGTGTCAGGGAGTTTCGGGGCAAGGTGCTGATTGACATTAGAGAGTACTACACGGACAACTCGGGCGAGCTAAAACCCGGGAAAAAAGGTAATTGTTTCTTTTTCTTTTTCCTCTTGGGATAAGATTTTTTTTTTCTGAAAAATTGAGCTTGGAAAGTTGTTTGATTTGTAGTTTGTTTACATTGTGTAGTTCGGCTGAGGTCAAAGGGGTATAGAGCAGAACCATGTATAGAGAGAGTTAAGTGTCGCCATTCTTGGAACCAAACTGGCAGGTGTCTGCATCGGTGCACATTGACAATTGGTATACAATTGTCATATGCTCTACTGTGCATGTACACATAATGAGCAGCCATTTTGTGTCCAAAATCTGAATCTGGCCCTACTCTGTTTATGTACAGCTCTGAAATGGGGTACATGTAGGATTGGGCGCGAACCTCAGTCCAACCGCTGGTTGGGTGCTCCTTGCTAATGCACATGCCCAGTACGGTTTCCCTCAAAAGACAGCAGTCGAACCCCTTTTTTCGGAATCCCTCTACCACACGTGTCTTGCAGTGGGTCGCATCTCTTGTTGCTCTTCACAGTCTCTGCAACGTGCCACAGTTTCATTTCAGGGTCATTCTATGAATATGGGGTCCGACTTGTGACAATTATTCCGTCCCTGTTACACCTGACATGCATACTTTGACAAGGGATATATCACTGAAATTATTTTCAAATTACTGTATTAGTTTGGCAGGTGGTTTGCAGTACTTATTCAACTTTAAATTAAACAATCATTAAAGTAAAATCATACACCAGATGTAACAGGGATGGGGAAAAAAATCGACCCCAGATTTATAGAATGACCCTTCAACGGTTTGCTCCGTGCTTAACTAAAAAAAAAACGGCTATTAATAACCAGCAACCATCTTGCAGGGGCTGGTTCCAAACGGTTGACTTCTTTGTTTTGGGCGAGGATGGTCGAAATATAATTAACTGTAATCGTGGCTACAACTTGCCCGTGGGTGCAAGTGGTATTGGTGGGGGGGGGTTGTATTAACCTTGGCTTTTTCTACAGCTTTATATTTTGGCCTGTGTCTGGTGAATTTGGTCCCTTACATGTACACGTACGTTGTAGGATGACATCCTCCAGCTAATGGGAGGTCAAAGTTTGGGCACTTCAGTTTGATATATTTCAACAGTGCAAGTCTGTGGTCATACCGTAAACCTACATGTAGTTTAAAACTACAGGTGGAAAAAAAAGGCAACTGACTCATTTTTAAAATCTGAGCATTTCTAAAACGCTAATATAAGCTATGGAGCAAAACATAAATTATAGCACTACATTTTGTTACAGCGCCCTCTTTAAGGTTTTCGTATTAAACTTGCCCCTAGTCAGTTCGGCAGATTCGTCCCTTAAAATTTTGAATCAAAATGTTCCATTTTCCGTCACCTTTTTTTTTGTTTCTTTTCTTTTTCCCTTCCTTTCCGTTCTGTTTTGTTCCTAGGCATCAGCTTAACCGTTGAGCAGTGGGAAAAACTCAAAGATAGTGTGGACGAAGTCAGCAACAGTGTCCGGGAACTTAGTTAGGGTCGGGGCCAGGTCACGTTTTTATGCAAATTTGGAGCTAAGTTTGTAACGTTAAGAAGCTGTCGTCCGTGCGCCGTAAATACTGTTTGTGTTGTGCTTTGCATTGTCCTTAAGGGTAACAACTCTTTTTATTGGTTACCAAAAGGATGGGACACTTTCAAGAACAGTAAGGGTCATCCATCTATGGTGCTGTAACAATTAAAAATCCTTTCAGAAAAACCAAATACAAAATTCCAATTATCTACAGTAAATTTGTAAGATGTGGTATTTACGTTTGGGAGAATAATAGACGTATGTAAAGTGAGGTTTCTTGTTAGGCCGAAACATTGACACAGAAATTTTATCTTATTTAAACTTATACCTCGACGTGATAAAAAAACAAACATTTATACACTTCAAAATGACGTTGTAGGTACAGATAATATGGAAAATGTCTGTTGCCGTTAACCCCGACTGCATCTCCTCTCCAAAAAGGCGGTGCTTCCACGAGCAATTTAATGAGGAATCAACTTGGAAGTGATTTTCCTTGGTTCCTGAAGATTGCTTAAACCCACCGGATGTGTGAGCCGTGCTATTAAATGTCAAATTCGGTCAAGAGGGAAATGATTTTGCACTCTGCTTTATAGCCGAAACATGACGCCTAATTTCGAGAATTACCCATGTAGCTATAACCACTAAAAACTATTGCAGAGATTGTGATGTGCAGTTTCGTGTGAAGTCACAACCGCAGGTCACGCTTTTCAGGCCCAAACGGAACCTTTGGCGATATCCAATGCGGGTATGCAATGCAACGTTTGCTTGAATACTTGAAGATCGGTTTGTTGGGCTTGACGTGACCCTGCTTCCCATTCGTCCATTGTGTCGATTTAAAGTCGCGCCTTGATGTCCTTTTAAAAGCTTGCCAAAAAGTATCTTAAGTGAAATGCTACGGACGAAACTGGAAGAGGATTGGATGTACAGTGTTACGTTTATGTCGTTACGAAAATTTTGTCGTATACTCTAGTCTGCCGTTGACTTCATGAAACGTCACCAACAATGACTTAGAAATGTTGATTTAAAGTTTTCGTAAGAGTTCGTTACAATTGCGTACGTGATACACATTAAAATAGTGGTACTCGTTAAGCACTCGAAATTGGACTGAATTCCTTTTCATTGCGTTCAATACGGTTAACGAGCAAGACGGTACAAGCCGCGCAGCGCGCCACTCAGGCAGGATAACCGAACTGGAATGGATTGAAATGTGTGTGTCAGTGCGTCATTCCTCAATGTAACGGCTTCTTTTCAGTTGTGTTTTTATTTCAATGGTTAATACAGAGCTTATGAGTTCTAATGCATGCACTGCGGTTATATGACTTGAAGTGAACGGTCATAAGGGGACGTTTGTTCCATGACTTGAAGTTGAACGTTCTTAATGTTTTGTTATGAAATAACCGAATTTCGTACTCAACAAAGTTCTCGGATAGTCCTCGACTCCTCGACTACAAGTTTGCTTTATGGCGATATATGAAGACACCAGACGTGCGCATACCGGAGTTGACAGTACCCAGTCACATGACACTATACATGAAAACAGACTGGCCACATTCTTGTCGAAGCACAAGTCTGGCGTACATATACGGTTTGATATATGCTTCAAGGTGTACCATACAAACTGTCTGTCATTCCGTATCTGCATGTTTGACGGTTGACATCAGTTCCACGTGTTTCTAGAGGTGAGAGCGCATTGACGAGATGGAGATTGGTGACAAGCCAATTCCAGATTATAACAACTTGCTGCAGTGATCTTTGAAAACTAAGTTGACGCATGTTTCTTTGGTTTGTGTCGTTGTTTGTCATTGAGTCAGTTTTGGACACCCTCAGTGCGAAGGTCTTTGTGGGCAAACTCCCTGTGGGTTCTGGGTGGGTGGATGAGTATTATTGCCGGCCGCCGCGAACAGCGCCACCTAGAGTGAGCGGGTGCTTTGTGCCCACCGTCTGCATACATGACGTTATATGTTCGAGACATCGGCTTGATGGACTGTACAGCATCAGTTTGAACAAGAGCACGGGGTCGGCATTTCCGTGAAATGCACAGTGCGTTAAGTTGTTTAACCAGCAAGGAACCCACAAGCATTTGTTCAGTCCGAGTGTACTTCACAAAATTGTGTGAAGTGGATTAGCCCACGTAATAGTGCCAACCTTGGACAGCGCCTCCTGTTGTCGGATGCTGGCCCACCCCCATCGCACTTTATTTTAGTCAACCCCTACCCCATGACAATAAAAACAACAATTAAGTTTCTTTTCCGAATTGGAGAAAATAAACAGGGTGAGATAAGGCATGTTGACACATTAAGCGCTACTTTTATCTTCAGGTTACGGATGTGGCCTTTGCGACCGGCAGTCTAACAATTCCATTGGGTGAGAGTTTACAGTAAAACCGTGCACCCACAGCGCCCGCCGACCAATCAGAGCTTGCCCCAGTCTCGTCGAAGGTGCTGTCCTTTTTCCCGCGAAATTCCACATATCATCCTCGGCTTTTTCCCGGAGGCGAAATTTATATCCGTAATGGGATCAGCGTTTAACAGCGAAAAAAAAAACACACACACATCAGATTCAATATGGACGCACGATGAGTGACGTGGAGTTAGCGCAGATGTTGACTGATATAGTGCGGGCCACAGGCGGGGGTATCCAGTCGATGGCTTTGTTTACGCCGAGATTGTCCTTCCGCCCACTCCGCGCGTAGACTTTTCTCTCCCCCTCTCGGGACAGATGATGAAACAAAGGTATCTGATCATGTCTGTCAAAATGGCAGAGATCAGTTGAGAGACCTGCAAATGCGCCAGTAATGCCGGTATCAGATGTTCAGTTATAGCACACGGGCACGATGCAGCTGCACGGCACGTTAAAGAGATGCCTGCCGTGCACAGCTTGAGGACAGGTTAACTGACTAGTGTTCGACCGCGCAAGCAGGTGCGTCAGTGCATTTGGATGCTTTAGCGGCAAAAGACAACGACTATTTTATGCACGTCTCTCATCAATGCAGCTCTTGGACTACGCAGCTTCATACCTAAGCCAACTCGTAGATTGAGTTTTGCAAGAGGGAGATTTGTAAACATCCAAAATTTGCCTTCCTTAAGTCATAGCGCAGCTGTCCAGCCTTGGGGACTGCAATAATGTCGACAGACTGCAAAGCCGCGTGTACAGCTTCAGAAATATAACTGAGTTTGTACGGTGAAATTACAGATGCTTTGGAAAAAACAGGTGTATTTGTTCTATGAAATGCATTTGTGTTGTCCGAGTCGAATTTCCCTCCTTTGAACACGACAACATAATGGTTGGCAACTCAGTGGTTTCGGTAGCGAATTTTCAAGAAATAAGGCTTGTGCAGGTTTTTCTTCCCTTTTAGACGATTAATTGTTAGAATGCTTTCGAAGGCACAATAACAATAATTTCTGGGAAGGACACTAACTGTAAGACACCTTCTCAATAAAGCTTGTCCGTTATAGTGAAAGTTTAAGCGGAGGAGAAATGTTGGACTGGCGGCCTGGGTTCATGTCACAAACTAAGGCACAAAATCACCTTCGAACTTCTGAAATTGTACTGGTAGGACGATAATATTGGAACGCTGCTTTCCTGCAAGCCTACTGGCCCAGTTCTCACACGTGGCATATAATACATGTATGTGCCCGTTCGTGCGCGCGTGGATGATCAAATGAGTTGGCGGCGAACTGACCAGATCCCAGAGTCGCTTGAGAAATCTCTGCACAGAGAATCGGCAATCTCCGTCGTGCCCGTCTGGCCTCCCCCCGGCTCGAACTGTCGCATTAATCCTCACTTCATCAACGTCATGAAGTCCGCAGCTGGTGTGATCAACGCCTCATCTCATCGGGCCGCTGCCGCCACTGCCGCGGCGCGAAAACACTGGGCGCGTCGTGCGGCAGTCCAACCTTATACACAGGCAGCGAACACACAAGGTGACGGCTAATTGGCGGTTGAGAGATGGGCTGCCGTTCGCGTTAATCTACAGCAATTGGCGTAGTGCGTACAGCGGCAATTGTCCTTGCTGATCAGAGATGCCACGGAAAGAAAGGGGGCCTCAATTGTTGTTCAACTGCAGAATTTTCAAAACTGCCAAATCACGTCCCTGGTTTGCGTAATTTGCAGAAGTTAGTATTATGTTGTACAATTTTCTATCCCAAGCTCCCAACGACAGCCACGAGTACAGTGTTGTTTGATGTCCCAATTTCAAGGGGAAAAAGAAATTGCCAAATTTGTTTACTGCGCAGTGATTTGACTGAGTTAGGCCAACGCAGAAGCTTCCACTCACGTAGGTAAAATGCCAAGGGGATTAGGGTGAAAGAACTTTTTAAAAAAGACAATATTTTCATTTAGACCTTGTGACATTACTTGAATGCCCCGTTATCCTAGTTTGCCCTGACCAAAGAGGTAATTTCCTGGTTGCCAAGTGTGTCCGTTTGTCTGTTGCTAGTATAAAGAACTGCTCTTCGAGGGTTTCATAGATATGACCGTGTTTTTGTAGGGTGTTCATTCCATTTACGTTAAATGGTTTTACCTGAAGATAAAGGAATTCGACGCCGAGCATGATTCCATCAGATCTTTGTGCAGTTCCGGTCTTGTGTCAGAAAATATTAATTTCGCCCCGAGCAAAGAACCCCCTCATCGGTTGAAAAGAGCCATGTCGGTCAGGAGGGCTCATTTTGTTGGTAGTGATGCGACGGCAACGCTTGTGTTTCATAGTCGTTCGTGAACCAGTGAGGCGCAGTTAATACCAAAGAAGCAACCGGTGCTAGGAAAATTGCACCCTCTCTGGGTCCAGCTGAGAGCCCATTACACGTGTGCGACAATATTGCAATGAAAACGTCAATTTACCGAAAAGGGCCGTTTCCTGGTTGTTTTGTGTTGGTGTGTTTTGGTATTAGTGCATTTGTTTTCAATTTTTAAACCTCATTAAAAGCAGGGATAGATTTCGCTTCCCCACCCGATCTTGGTTGTACAAGGACAGATTGTATTGAAATTTGGTATATGCTGAAAGAAACGTCCTTATTTTTGTGCAATATGGGGCATGTCATCCTAATGGAATAAACTTGTTTCTTACACTACTGTTATTAGAACGTCATACTTCTACCATTCATGAATCGGCACCTTTTCTTAGGCCTGGTCAGAATTTTCCCCGGTCTTCGTCACAGCCTGCGTCCGTCGAGATTATGCGACCAACTTTACGGAATTGGTTCCTCAAATGCGCAAGACGGCATTCATCCAAATCAGTGGTTCGACGCGAGCAAGAAAACGTGCGTCTCGGTGATTTCGGCAACAAGATGCGGTTTTACCGCCAGCAGCCTTTTCATGGTTTAATGACGGGATTGAATTTCTAGGCACATACCCACAGACCATAGCGAGCGATGTGCTGTCACCTTTCCACAATGACGATCAAGGAACCCATGTAGCTGAGTGCTTCCTCGAGTGTGGGATATGAGCGTAAAGAGGCATTAGTTGGGAATGTTGGAGGGGTTGCTGCTCGGTGAGAGCGGTCCTTGTCCTGTGTGAGTTGTGATTTAGATGCGTGTTTGCGGAGCCATGTCGCAGCCAAATTAATGGAAGGGCACCGCCGCTCGTTCCTGTCGCTAGCACCGGTGCTTGTCTGGCGCGATCATCTTGATAGTAACGAGAGGTGCGCGCAGAGGAGTGGGAGGGCGTGACGCGGAAAATAGGTTATTCGCTTGGCGATTGATCACTTAATACCCCATCGATTCTTTGCACCTCCGTATCGGCTTTTAAAGAAGTTTTAGCAGCTGGATTGACACTGTATTTAGGAAGTACATGTGAACTGCTGTCATTTGTATACTTATATGCATCTTTCATATATTTCATTTTTCTTATGCACGATTCTTTATTTAGAATTTTACCATTCAACGTACATGTATTACACATTTATTTTTATTATACGTAATTCACGTTATCCCTGTTTTTTCTTTATTTACAACGATGCCTTGTAATTTCAGGTAACGATTTTAGAGTTTGCTCCTCTAAAATTCGTCCGTGAGTAAGCCCCAAGTTGCAAGGTTGTTTGATTTAAATCAAATTATTTAATTGATTGATTTAATGGCTTATAAAATTTTTAAAAAGTATTTAAAAATCACGTTAAAGAAACCTTAAATTTTTATGGGTATTTGGAAAAAAGAAAGGGCTAAATTTAATATACCGATGCCTTTAAAACATTTCCACACAACCAGAGTTGGACCATTTTGTGTATAATGTTTCTCTTTTTTGACATTTACATGCATTTGTAGGGCCTGCAGGTGTACCCGATATACATCTACACCACTCTCCATTTTGTATGAATGCATGTACATGCTTGTATGTAATTCAGTAGCATTCATTCCATTTACATGCATTTAGACAAAGCAGTATATTGCCAAATATGAAATTTGAAACATCAAAGATGTGTACTTATTCAGTAAAGCCTATCGACATGTTTCGTAAGGCATGTCACGCATTAGCAAGCACATGTACATGTGCAAGAGTTGAATACCAGTTGAGGAAGCAAAGACGCTGGTCTTTAATCATCTTGTTTTAACACTGAAATTTGCATTAACACTTTATTTATACCAAGAGTTTGTGTGTATTTCAGCATTCGGGTAACTAGACTTAGTAAACTTTTGTGCTTGTTTGATTAGAGATAAACAGTTCAACATAAACTAAACCCCAGCAGTCAGCAGTGGGTCCTTTAGTCGTCGCATGATCTTTCATTTCTTGAACTTCAGGACCAAAAGCCTTCTGGACAATGTTTCAGATACAGAGATCGATTTTGAGAATCGATTTCAATAAAAGTAAATCTGATTTAAATTTTTTAAAAATGTGATATTTTTATTTAAAAAAAAATCATGATTTTTATAAACCCTTGCCAAGTAGGTATTTTGACAGCACCTGACGTAACGCCGCTCAGTTGAAATCCTTATCTGTTCAGTGTACTAAACCTCGTACATGATTTTGTAGAATTTGCAGGTTTTACCCTGTTGGTAGATGCGGTTCGGAATGTGTACTGTGTGATTTCTCATTCTTTGTCAATTTTTGGCTTTATATAGGGCCGGATACATTCCCCTTTAAGATTCTCCTTAAATACACGCGTACACCATCTTCAGACCAGAACATCAATTAACGTACCAGTAGGGAAAGCAGTCTACGACGAGATGGTTTACAAATGAATTACAACTTGAACCAAGACTGCAGAGGGTTTCAAGAAATCCGAAATCAGTATCTTCGATGGAATTGTTTAAATTAACTGACTGGAAATCAACCTCGGTTGACTTAATATTTTTGGATAAGCAACGGCACGCGGTATTAAGCCAGCAAAATCCTAATACTATGACACGATATATGCGGACTACACGGACAATCTTGCCGAAGTCTGGCACCGCATTTCACCCTGGAACGAGCAAAGTCCAGCGTTGGAACCATTTCCAAACGGAAGCCACATTTCGACATGTTTTTCAATATCGTTTTGAGGTAGAGACGCTACGATGAAAAAAAAAAGGGAAGGACGTGACGTTTATTCCCCTCTCAAGCCTCGGGAGGAAAACAGATACGCGCGCTTTAGACGCTGTAAAAAATGCCGCATTGATGACGTAAAACTTCCCGAGTGTTTAGTTATTGCACATCTGCTCCTGCAGAGCGCATTCGTCACCACCCCGCAGTCGCAATTTCACCGATACTCAGGGCACTTGAACCGTGCAAGGCTTACAAAAAGACCTATCCCTTCCTTTATTGACGTAATGAGTAGCGAATAAAATAGGTGCCAGGTTGTTCGGCCTCGCAATAAGTACGCAGTGAAAAGCGAACGTGTTGGTTTATAGGCAAAAAAATAACTGTGCTACCGAATACATGCGTTTAACAATGGGTTGGTAGGTAGGGGAAAACTTTTGACCAAATTTTTTGTGTTGATATTGAATGGGGTATCAACTTATAAAGGCACCTTTCCATGCATATGTACATTTTTGGGGTGCGTTGCGTACACGATGCGTTCACGCGTGTCACTGCCATGGACATAAAACAGACTGCATTAAAACTAGCACACACGTGTGCGTTGCGTTCGGCCATAAAAATCGCCCAGGGAGCGATTTGCTTATGCAATGCTTTGCGCATGTGTTGACGCGCATATTGAAAGGAGCTTTAATTCTACGCATTTCAACCTTAACTTTTTCCGCTAACGTTACGAAATTTCCAAAAACCACAAAAAGTGGTAAAGATTTCCCATCAATAATGTAAAAATATTTACAGTCGATGATTCGTTAGAATAACAGACTATTCACAGCAATTACGCGCGAGGCTCTCACGACGGGAAACGCTACCAGTGTCCGTATATCTAGTGGTAAGCATGTGTGATGGATTTGTGGGGCGAGCGACGAGCGTCGTGTTGTAGCAGGAAATTCTGTGGTCACACGCTTGCTTGGAGTCTGAGCAGTACAACCGCAATATTAATTCGTGGACACAGAGCATACCTGCATTGACTAGAAAGAGAGCAAGTTCTGCAGATTAACTTGCAAAAGTCTTCTTTCTCCGTCGATGGTTTTCGACCTGCAATTGCCGAGCAGCGCCGCGTGTGCAGGGTATGAAATGACGCTATGGTTGGGATGCGTAGACTTGTTCCCGCTTTCCATTATGCCTCTTGTATACGCATTTTGTTTGTGTGTGTGCAGCGCGGCTGGAATCAGTACAGCATTGCTTCATTGCATTAAGCATTGTCGGTATCACCCACGCGTTTTCATTTCCGGCACCACGATAGCTAATTGCGAAGGGAACTTTATTGTAACACGAGAGAAATATCTTCTCAAAAATATCGGATGTCCACGTATTTTGTCAGTGAACTAATCAATACATGCACATGTGACCTCAAGCTATTGAGAAGACGTTTTTTGAAGACAGAAAGACAGCGGGATTTTTTGAAATTTATTTTTCCTGTAAAAAAATAAGGGTCGTGCCGTAAATATAGCGTCTGTCGGGAAACTTGAAGAACAACTTTTTTTGGGGGGAGGCTGAATAAAACCGGCAAAATACCGTTTTGTATAGGCCTAATATGTGCTTTAATAATTGGAAAGCAGTTTGAACCTATAGTGGTCCGAGCGAACACATTCCCTGAACCACATTCAGAATCTGTGAGGAAGATTATCGCCGTGGACAAGTGGCTTGCTACCACAGTGGAGTTCATCATGAACTTGACGACCGAATCTCCCCTGTTATGTGGTTTATCCAACTGCACGTGTCTTAAAATTAGCTGGGGCAATCGGGGCCATTTTTGTTATTTCCGTGATACGACTGAGCTTCTATCGCAGCAGGGACTGTAGTGGTTTTCATCATTCGCTTAGTCAGTCATAAGGCCCAAAGGCACCTACCTGACTGAAGATAGGGAAGGACGAATGCCATAAAGGCGTACTGCAAGGGGAAAAACGCTGTGTGTCAATGTTTTCATACTTTGCAGGCATTTGTGTCCAGTAACTATTACTGTAAGTCCCACGTTGGTTCTAGGACAGAAGATAGAGAACCCCACATCATCAGCTTGACCCATTTCCCTGTTTTTATTCCCGTAACTCCCCTATATGTGCCTTTAACTAACACGTGTAAACGCACAGCGGTTTTAACGAACTCCGGCCTACTTCAGTTTTACGCGTTGGAGCAGCCAGCCGCAGTGTTTGCCATATAAATCAAACAACAGAAAAATCCATATTTCAACGGGATTCAGTACTAGCAGGTACCGATGACAGGGCTGATCATCGAGTCCCGCATGCTGTACATCATAAGCCCCACTATTTTTCTTTCGAATAGTCACAATCAATCTTGGAAACGGCAGAGTTCGCTCATTGCGACTGTCCTTGCTTCACCTCGGTGAAATTGGTTACGTGCGCTCCCCCCCACCATGGTCTTTTTGGAGGTCAGCTAACAT
Organism: Acanthaster planci; assembly: GCF_001949145.1. The sequence goes on along the minus strand of NW_019091470.1, from coordinate 589,535 downwards.
GCAGAGTAAACTGACCGGCGAATCCGGGACTGCACAAAATTGGAATGTTGCCTGGTAAAGTGGCGTTGAAGAGCGAGCAAAGTTAGTGGGTTGCTCACGTAGATACATAGCTATTTCCTCGTGTTGTAGCTAAAGTTTCGGGTCTTGGTCCTCCCTCAACGCGCTTGCGGCCCTTAGACGTCCTACAATGAACCTAGAACTAGGGCTGCGCCCGAACGAATGATCGATTATTCGAAAATTAAGCCTTAAAGTCGATTGCGTATCCGATGTTCAGTCGTACTGCGAACTGTTTGTCAACATTGACCCTCGAAATTATTTTAATCATTACAAAAACTTTATCCGTTTACTTGGTAACCGGGAGCTGAACTATTATTTCTCTTCTGGATTACATTTAATGAAGGCATTTTGGTTTCCACGAAGTGAGTTTTGGGTTTCCTTTTTATTTCACTGCATCACACCTACGTATATATTCGAATCGGGGGAAACAAATGAATGTTCGAATATTTCTCGAATATTTCATTTTTCTTTGAATATTTGGTTTTTTTTAATGTTCAGCGGAGGTGTAGCTACCCCAGACCCTGATTCGCCAACAGCTACTGACAAATCAATAGCAGTGATCTGCTCTTTAAAGAAGGGCTCCGATTGGCTGACACGCTGGGACGAATGAAATTCACATCAAAATTTGCCAGACTTTTTTTTGGGGGGGGGGTTGAATGGACACTGTCAGTTTTTGTGTGTTTCACTGTTAATATACGCGAATTTAGAGGTCATCCTTTGCGAGTTAAATTCAAATTATATCTTGGACACTTAGTTATCTGATTGCACATAAACATAACGATTTGAATTACTCAGGCTAAAGACACTTTTGCTATGCCTCGTGATTCGGGGCAAGCTTTTGCACAGCGACCTCCATGTCTGGAATGGACTGGTTCCTTTGTGCCTTTCTTATCTATTAAAACACTGTATTGTTGCAAGGCTTCTCATGTAACTAAGCAAAAGCTTGCCTCGAATCACGAGGTATAGCAACAGTGTCTTAAGTATGGAGAATTCAAATTATTATGTTCGCGTCAGTTTAAAGAACTCAATGTACCAGATTTTATTCAAATTTAACTCGCAAAAGGCTTATTACCAGACGTTTCTGCTGTGCCTCTTTGCTGTCGATGATTACGCACCCAATGATTCATAGCAACAGCGTTACATCACCTTTAACCTAGAACAGAATGGGATATTTTTAAAAGTTAAACAACGCAATTTCTTTGTTTTCCATTACTGATAATACAAGGTAACTATTATAACAAGGTAACTTGTGAAGCCCCTAGGACCCTGTTATAACAGTGTTTCACTGTGCATGTACTTTGTTTACAAATTGCAAGATAGGTGTTTGTGTAACAATCCATCTGAGGAACCTTTAAGCTTAAAAGGTTTCACAGCCGCATTTTACTAATTGCCTCATATCCAGTGATGGAGAGTTGAGTGATGTTCGTTTTTGCAATTGAGTCTTGATTATTCCGCTTTCCTCCCGTCCTCCGGTACGCGAAGTCATTACGCTGATTATATACCACTCAAGGGGCTTAATAACGACAGCAATTAGCGGGAAAAGTAGGTCACCGTCATGACAGCGAACCACAAGGCGGGAAGGGGGAAAAACCTGGCGGGAATATTAAGAGCACTTCGACGGTGATACGGTCGGGCTTTTAATGCGGCGGTTAGGGATCTTTGCACAAGACTGTCATAACAGCGAAATCGTAACGATGAAGTGGACGGCATGAGGTGTTGGGTTGAGGAGAGAGTGGCATGCCATTTGGAAAAATAGCGTCTTCGTAAATGGACGGTTGGAGGATTAGGGGAATATGCTTCGCTTGTTTAGAGAGGAAGGCGCCATGTTTTTGTTTATCTTGCTGAAATTTAGGCCGTGGTGTTGTCAACTGTTATAATCATAGGTATCATTAAATTGAGTGATAAGCCCCGGTTTTGTAGTTAAAATTATGAATGCACCATCACTGCAGCATTATAACCAGGAAGAAGTATCAACGCTGGGGGCAGTGCTAGCCAAAGTTTGGAGAATAACGATTGAGTATGAAAAATGACCTCGTGCGCGTGTCTTTTTTTAAATTTATGGCGTAGTTTCATTATTATTTTTTTATCGTGGCGCGGTTGACCCTGAAATGTAACATCAGCGGATGTCAATGAGTCAGTTCAGAATTCTCAGTGCTACAGTTGATCATACACTAACATATACCAGACGTTTGGATATTTGGCTGTGGTGAATTATTTTTAACTTGATTTGTTGTTGACAGCAAGCCGTTGAGCAAAGTTTTTCTCACAGTTTATGAGCAAATTTTGGGTTCACAATTTGATAATTGGCTTCCTGCAAAGATATCAAGCAAAGCATGGAAAATGTTGGAAAGTTAAAGAGAAAATTTGCTTTTCAATGAACGCCACCAAGAAGAGAATGTCAAATAGTTCCCTCACAGTTCCGGGAACAGATTTTTGCACAAACAGGTATTAAAGCAAAAACCCTGTCATTGCCCCTTTAATGAATCGTCGTGTATTGTGAATAGTATATTTGATCGCGGCGTGGGCGATTCTGAAATATGACACCAGCGAAATGCACATTTATTGCATGGACGTTTCTTGGTTGTTTACATGTATATGCTGAGTGTATGGGGCCTATACACCTGTTGTATGATTTCCGAATATTGAGTTAAAAGCGAAGCTTTCTGAAGACATGGGGACGGTCCAAGGCTCGTATCAGAGAGTCGGTGCCGCTGACTGTTGAGAGGAGACTAAATCACTCAAAACAACGGTTTATCGCCGCCCGTCGATTCAGTTTGCGCGTATCGCAGACCTGAGCGTGAACACGGATCGTTTTAGTGAACGATCTGATCCAAATGCAAAACAGCACGTGCGGAATGTGATCGAGATTTTGATGTCCTTGTTGTGAATGCCCCTGCTGTACCATCGGTGTGTGGGTGATAAGCGGAACGGTTTCTCGGAAAAACGGCGCCAAAAGAGGATGGCCTGTAAAAGTTGCTGGCAAGAATGTCAAAAATTTGGCGTTTCTACTTTGCAGTCAGTTATAAACACATCGAAATGCCTTTTCAGCCGTACACACGGCTATGCACTATGCCGAAAATTGTTACCAGTATGTTTCATGCACAGATTTTTGAGTTAAAGTCATTCCCGTCAATTCGCCCTTTTCCTTCTTAAAGGCCTACGGCCATACGGATGTCTTGTAATTGTGTCCGGAAGAGGGGCGTTCAGGCATTTTAAACACAACACAACGTACTTAATTAGCCCCTCTGGTAGACAGCAGATGATTTTTCAGTGTAACACATAAACAAACCCAGCCACACCAAACCGATATACGGCTACGTAATGTGCGGATATTAATACGCCTCATGTGCGCTGGGAACACTTTCCTGCGTTTTTTAGCTGCGATCCATGAACTCCCCTAACTGTTAATCACATTTTGAAAAGATTGGATATCCTCAGATTTAGTAAAGAAATCAAACAAAATTTACACTGAGAAACAATCCTGAGTATCTTAAATGTTATGCGTGCCACGCTAATGTGTGTAACAAGTCGATGATGCGTCAAATTGAGCGTTTTTTCTTGAATAAAATGAAGTTCAAGGCCACGTATTGTGAAGTAAAAGAAACCTCTCCTCCAGGACAGTCTCAGTACTAATCCTTTTCCCTCAACCACTACACTTTGCACGTCAGCTAAACTGTATTATATTACCAGCGCGCTTTGTGCCGTGGCATTTTGTTGGAAAAGCCTCGTTTATTAACAGCGGTGGGGAGTCGGATCGGTTGTTAATACGAGACATTAAGATGCAATGTACCGGTATCTCTTCTTTCTCTCCTGTACTATAAAGTTTTTTTCTCTCTGTCTGGAACATCCAGCTAGTCTGATCGGATTGGTAGGCAGGAACTCCCATGCCTGTATCCAGAGCTGTTAATTTGATGGTGATGATGGTAATGCGCGTCTATATGAACGGGAATTAGACATTTCAATTGATATGATGCATCTGTGGTAGCTCGCTCGAGTGCACTCCAGACTCGCAGTGGAAAACTCCGTGGTACAGGTAACGCGTCACTGGCGTCACTATGCCTTTTAAAAACAAACGAGCTTTCCACTATCCACACGAAACGATGGCCTTCACTTTATCGTACTGTTGCCGCCTTTTTAATTTGGCTAATGCCAAAAATAAATGGAAGTGCTATCCGATATAAGAAACCTAATGCCGGACAGAAAACAATGGCAACATGTTTAACCGAAGTGAAGCGATCAAAACTTGAGTAATATAAATGGGCAACGATAAAAGAAGAAAAAAAAGTGCAATTCCCGAACGGTTTGAGTTCGAAAAGGATGCACCACGCGCGAGTAAGGTTCTTTATCCCCTTCTGGTTGAATTGTGCCTATTGCCTGCAGTTCAAGCTTTACCTTAAAAGTTGATTTTACAAAATGTCGCCGACACTTTTAGCACTGCGACTGGTCCAGAGCCCGCCACGTGGTTGGTTTTCAACGGATGATAAAACACGGCTGAGAAGTGTTTCACTTATTAAACTATCCTCTAACCCAAGCAACTAGGCCCATCTTTTGTCATTTTTAATCTGGAAAGCTTGAATAATAGTCCTCGCGGAGTGTCAACTTTCCCAAGACTGATTCCCAGTGAAATCCATTCAATGTACAGGGCAACACGTGTCACCGCATTAACTGTAAATTACAGCAATAGCAGAGGCGAGGCTTCCTAGATGTACTGATAATCTGTTTGTTTTACATACATGCCGAGATTCATGAAGATGGAATTCCCGAGATCTTACGGCAGATGCTGCCCGGCTAAGAGGCGGTGAGATGTATGGTTCTTTCTGGTGTAAAGATTTAAAGAATCTAGTAAGTAATACAACTTCGGAGTCCTTAAGGGTGTTGTTGCCTGCCTTATACAGAGCCATTTGTAGAATAGCGACAAGTCCAGAAGTTAGAACCAAAGTGTTGTTCATTATAGGTATTATAGGTAGAGTTCGCACCAATTGTACCAACTGTCCATGTGCACTATCAAATGACACATTATAATCCTCCATTTTGGTTCCAACAGTTGCAACTCTCTCAATATACTGCTCTGTCTTCAAACGTACATGAGGACAGGTCCTAAGTCCACGTTCACGTGTCGTTGTTCATAGGACAGTCTTGTATAGGCAGAATCTTTTCCTTGCGTGCAAGCTTTCAAAGCGGAAATGTAATGAAAATAAGGAAATGAAAATACGACTTTGGACTGAAGACGGAGTACTTTCATGAATATGATGTATTGATAATTTTTAGAGTAATGTCCTCGAAAAAGTCATGGATCTCCGCTTGGGGCCTAATCAATGTCTGATGTGGTATACGAAGGTTGTGGTCTCTATTACAGTCGTCTGTTCCTCATGAAAGCACACACAGTGAACATTTATCGAATGGCCTAGTTTAATCTGGACCATGAAAAGTTTGAGCCGTTATCATCAGATGACGTAAGTGCAACTGTAATGATGTTAGAGTTGGTCTTTATTTCGAGGGGAAACGACTCTGACCTCGAAATTAGAACTGTCCGCTGTCATCCTGCCGCACTGGGCAGATGTTTGCGTCGCCAGGAAAACGGCTGTTAAGTACGTTGGAATCTGACGTTGTATTCAGAGCGTTCTAATTAGAGCGGACAACATCAACAGCGAGGGTATTCCCATTGTTATTACGGGTAGCACTGCACTCCAACAAGCTAGAGTCTTTTTTCTCCGGACTGTGTATACGCGGGCTCATTTCTACTTAGGTGATGGGATGTTGGCTTGAAGTGACTCCTGTCTGCGCCGCGCGACACCGCGGTGCCTTATGGGCTCCTTGATGCATCACCGTGCGGGTTGCGATAATTAGCTGGGGACAGTGTTGCTAACGGAGCCCGGAATTTGGCGCGTGGCGTGGGATGGACCAGGTGACTTTTAACATTTGCAAGAGACAGGCTTTCTGACACCACCGCATGTTTATTGCCTAGAAGTGTTGGTCAGACACAAATAAAGCCACTACTTTTGCCTATGCGTATGTACTACGCACTATGGTAAGGCCGATTTGCCCACTTGAGGCCCGCATATCTTGTAAGGGCGTCATCGGGCTGGGCTATCCGCCTCGAGCAGAAGCACCCCGTCATCGGTTGAAAAGAGCCATGTGAGTCCGGAGTGTTCATTTTGTTGGTAGGGATGCTACCGTAACGCGTACATTTGATAGTCGTTCGTGAACCAGCGAAGTTCAGTAAGTACCAAAGGAGCCCCCGTCCCTAAGAAAATGGCGCCCTCTTTTTGTCAAGCTCGAGGCACATTAAAAAGGTACTTTTTTGTTTTCACACACTTTCTCCACACAGATATACTACAGTTTTGAATATTTCGCTTAAAAACCCAAAAGCTCACACGGTGAAGTTCCCACTGTCTAAAAGTTACCAATCTTTGTAAACATGATTGTGTATTAACTCAATCGCCATGCCGCCTGGTAGGGTTACGTGCATCTAGCCTGCAGAGAGCCTCTAATCTCAGGTGCAATATCTGAGTCGTGGCGTTTTTGTTTTCATTCACGACCCAGGTAGCACGGACAATTTATTGAAATATCATGATGTTGCATAGCTCATTCAAGTTTTTGGCAATCTTGTTTCCGTAAGAAGCGTCAGTGTCCATTTTGTTATTTACAGCTGGAACATGATTAGAAGGTCAGGGGTTCGAATCCAGTTGCAGGCCATTTTATTGTGTTCCAGGGCAGGCTACTTTACCCTGCTTCTCCCTCACCCCATTGGTATAAAATTAATGAACATCAGACAGCAGCCTGCGATGGAGTGGCTTCCTTTCAGAACCGAATATCATGCTTCAGGCCAAAGAACATTAAGATAAACATAAACCTGAAGAAAACTACAGAGCCAAGACCACAATTCAACGAAACTGAAGTGCAAAGCCAAACACGGTGACTCAAACCAACCACACCCACATTTATTGCAGTTGGCGCTCAAAGAATTAAAGCAGCCGAACAGTCTAATCAAATCGGTTCAAAAACTGACCCAGCGGACCTCGAACTAAACCATACCCTGCCGATTAATGCAGGCTCTTCCTTGTTTATACACCAATTTAAAGTGCAGGTCATTGCGAAGAGCGGGAAACATGACGATCGATCACCGGCCTGTTAATATCATTGAATGGAGATGGAGTCATTTATGCATGTAAATATCACAAGCCCTCAAATCAGACAAGCTCCGGTCGAGGATAAAAAAGCAAGCGTAATCCCCGGCGAAAATTGTCGCTAGGTAAATGGGCTGTCCGGTGAACGCAGTATCGTAAACCGGGCTGCTGGTATTCTTAGCATTCTCAGTGTTTAAGTCCTATCACGATGTCAGCCTATACGATCTGCGTCCCAGAGACGAATTAATCCCGGAGTTAAGCGATTGCTTTCCGTCGGGAAAGTCGAGTGCGTGACGACTGATGCGGAGACACAATCGTTATGAGGGGTGAAAAATGCCCTCCGTGCATATTGCTGAACGGATCAGTTGGATCCGGTCATTACTTTAATGCGACTTTTAAAGAGGCGAGCTTTTACGCCTGTTACAGAAAGACTATCTGTGCTTTGCAACTAGGGAGTGTCTCGACTTTGCAGAGATCAGATTCGATTGACACTTTGTAGGAACTAAGAGATCCATTTTTTAATGTCTGCAAGGTCTCAGCTGAAGTAGGCAAAGCGTCTGCAAATATTTTGGTTTCACTGGGTATTTTACACCTCAGTCTAAAAATGGAAAGTTTTCTTCATTTTTATGTAATAACGAACTTGCATTACATTTCTTGGGAACGTCCATTCAAATTTTGTAAAACAAAAGCCATAATGAAAACCGCCAAATTTTGAGCTTGACGTCAGACTACGAACCTGAGAGAGGTTTGGCATATGAAAAAAGTATGTTATTAGGAAAAATTTACTGTTGCCAGTTTCTTCCTGACCCCGTTTGAGGGTTAAACATGCACTTCTGATACTGTTGATGTGTTTCCTAAAAGTATTTTTGGATCACGTAACTTTGTCCTCGCACATCGCAGCTGTCACCATCCATGATCTTTTATGATCTGTAATTCCTTGGAAAAAGTCACATTGGTAGCAGCTTGGTCGTACCAGCGAAGATCCACGAACGTGATCCACTTGAAACTCTCCCAGCAGTGCAACTGGGACAGAGGGTGGTAAAGGTTGGCGAGTTGTGGTGAGCCGGTGTACGTTGAACCCCGGCCGTTCCCGGTTCTTCCGATGGTGTCCCCGCTATCCTTGTAGATTTTGCCGAGAGATAATATTTCTGGTGCGAGAGGCACATCTATGTTATCCCCACCTTTTTAAGTCCAGTTACCGAAAGCTGGAGTTGTGGCGATGGGGCATGCACGGCTGTCGGTCCGAGTTTACCTTCGATCAAGCCCGCTGGACGTTTTGCCAATTAGTAGGGGAGGCACAACCCCCCCCCCCCATGCAGAGGGAGGCGCCCGGGTGACCCGTTTTCAGTCTTGCTTGAGCTGAGGCCGCAGGACGGCGGGCCCGCCGCCTGCAGAAGAATTTCAGACCAGCAGCTCGGTCCTGTTTGGAAAGCGAGACCGACTCTGGGGCAGTCGGTGAGCCCCCGCGGGAACGACGCGTAAATACAGTCATAATCAACCCTAGATATCACACCGAAGGACATGTTTCCTTCATGTTGCCGAAAGCTCACTTGTCTGTTTTCGTGAGGAGGCTATTATTAAAGCGACAAACACTCCAGGCACTTACTCTTAAGATGGCTTGGGACGCAGGCACGCCTGTAGTCACGCCTCTGAAATTCTCAAGGCGTTTTCGTGGATTTTACAACGTGCTCCACTTTTTTTTTAACCTCCTGGAATTTCTGTCAACTGAAATCTGAACACCACCACACAGTGAACAGATAAACGTGATTTGCGGTACCATGCGCCACGGCATGCATGTCGTTTCCCTTGTTTTCGGATCGTAACCAGCAATGATCATTCCAACTTCTCTCAGAACACCCGTCTTCAATTGACATATTTAATCACGTTGTTTCTACCAAGATTGGCTTATTTTGATTGGACATTTTGAGTTTCTAAAGTTAAGCCAGCAAAAATCTGTTTCTTTTCAGATCCACTCAACTCAATTTGCAGTTTTGTCAAAGGTTAATAGCAATACTAAACTGCAGAATCACAACAAAACAGTACCAAAATACATGTAATCATAACTGTATGTACTTCTTGTTTTTTACGCAGTTTGTTTTTTTGTGTAAGTAATTATATCTATTTTAAAAGGACCGATTAATTGTAGTGATATTTGCGTCATCACCAACTACATTGTGGACGATAAATTTGTACCCTTGGCCACACTGTCCATGGGAATAGAATGGCCCAGGTAAAAGTGTCCCCCTGGCCTGCTAATTCTGTCTCCCTCCCTTCCAGGTTATATTGTTGCCGCCATGTGATTTGTTTCCACGGATTTGTCAGGCGGATGTTGTTTCTTTTTCTGTGCTTGTTTGTTTTCCCCCCAAATTGACTGCGCCTGGCAATCCAGACAGATCCTGTCGAGAGGTAACTTGCGATCGGCCCGCTATTCTCTCAGGGTGCCTGGACGAGCTTAAGAATTTGGGCTACACAACGTACTCTCTTCGACTCCTCATTGGATTGAGTTTGTTTAAGCAGGAACGCAGGTCAGCGCTTGCACGGTTCGTTTGTTGCTTCATGGGGATGCCTTTAACGTGTAATCCCAAAAGCATTGGATGATGGATGCTTGCATGGCAAAAAAAAAACAGGACTTGTACCATGCAGTACGGGCGATTGACAATAGTACGCCACCAAGAGTTTACAACGCGTTGGCCAATCACAAAGCGCGAAATTTATCGACCCTTTCCAACCGCCCATTGGATCGACAGATTTCGCGCATTGAGATTTGCCAACGCGTTGTAAACTCTTGGTTGCGCACTATTGTGAATCAAAAATGAAAGTGCATAATTTCATGTGTGCGCATAAGCGACTTTTGTCAAATTAAAGTAAGGTGATAGAATGACAAGCGTTGCTTTTATTTATGTGGTATAATTATTTTATTTACATTTATAAGTATAACAGATTAATTCACCCTTGGCATGTAGGCGTACTGTTTGCTTGTATATTACACAAGACTCTTACACGATGCAAAATGCTAACAATTTGAAATGCTAAAAATTTGCATGGAGTTTAAACAAGACGTCTTCAAATATTGTTTTAAAACCACGCATTCCTCGACGAATGTACGACGTGCATTGCTTATGGCAACAAATGTATCCCACAAAGCTCTGCGACGCCAGTACTTCCTTCACGAAGTTTTAAAGACATCAATTCATTCCAGTGGTCTGTTTAGTGAGGTGATGGCACAACAGCAGTGCCCCTAGTAAAAGGCAAATCACTCTAACAGCCAGCACAAGAAAATAGCCTATCTGGCCCACGACAATAATATTTTCAGAACAACAGCTAACAGCATGTTTCCCCAGCAGACAATAGATCTTATAACTTACCCGTACAAAGATAACGTGCTTGGAGGCGCTATGTCGATATACAATTCGGGATGTGTGGGTGATATTCAGTGAATAAGCAAACAACACTTTAAAATGATCACGATTTTGAAATGAGAACAAATAGAGGCTTTACGTGGTAGCCATCTTGTAGGGCAATTCTGTTGTTCCACTAACCTTCTTTGTGCGTACCCTGTTGATCAAAAGCAATGACCTGCAAGATGGCAGCCATGCAAACCCTCTATAGGTTTACCGCGAGATGGCATTGCTCAAAATGTATGACATGAATGACTTCATTACCTCATTGATTCGTGCTAGACGAAAGCGATTCATTACTTAAACACACCGTGGTCCTTTCTGCTGTGCTCTCTGTAAGATTTGAAAACAATTTTGAATTGCTGGAGAATGTTTGCCTATCTCATCTAGTAAGGACTTTTTCAAGTACGTCGACCAGAACTGTTTTTCCAAAAAATTACGCTTGCATATTACTTTTTGTTTTTCCCCCTTTTTCTTTTCTCCCCTTAAGCCCCCGCCTCTAATTTACTCGGGTGAGCACATACGCCCCGGGCCCCATGCCAACATTCGGCAACTAATCAAGTTTTCCCTTCCCCGCTGAGAATTTCGGGAGTCCTGTGCGCATCGGCGATCGTCCCTGCAATATGTCCGGGTCAACACGCGCAGACAGCTGCAGTCGTGTCGGCTTGTATGTTTGCTCAGCGATTTTTCCCCCCTCAAATGTGGTGTTCAAAGCCAGAGACGAAAAAAAATGTTGACCGATGAAATATTTATTTTCGTGTCTGAATGGGGAGCACCTCGCAACGCCTTAATACTGTCGATAAATTGTTTTTATTAAGCAGTTTCAATTAGGCTCACGAGTTACGGAAACTTCCCCACGGACTCGTTTCTCTACAAAGTGACAAATCTATTTGCATCTATGCCAAGAAACGGTTTTATTTGTTGTGTTTGTGTGTGTAGCTTGTTTTCGTTGAGCCAAATATCTCTGAATGGCGAATCAGTTATTCGGGATGGTGTTTGTTGTTTTTTGGTTGTTGCGTAGTTGTGATTATTGTGTTTGATGTGGTTTCGGTTTTGTTGTGATTGTGGTGGTTGTGGTTGGTTGCTGGTTAGCTGCAGTGGTTGTTAGGGTTATGGTTATTGTGGTCTTTGTGGTTGTTGTTGTTCGTGTTATTTCAAAAAGAGCGAATTAGGCCCACACATAAATTTCCCAATATCAAGGAAGAGAACAAAGTTCACCGATCACAGAACAGTTGCAGAGAGGTTTGTCAAAATAGCGCGAATGATCAAAATGTTCGACACAAGACGAATTTGTTTTCTTAATAACGCATGCAGAAAGCGAGATGATTTAGAATAATTCTCTGTCAAATTGGTGGTCATGCTTAGATTGATTAACATTTGAAATTGTCTGACAATTTTCGAAAATTAAACACTGCACCTGCTCTGCATCGATAGAGGACGAAATCGAAAGTACAGATTTGTGAATTGGAATGAAAATTTTGTTAACATAGCCGAGAAAACCTATATTATCAGCGAGGTTTACCAGTTTGAAAATTGTCTTTAGCACTGTGAAACCAAATGCACCCAGCTATTTCACATAGACGTATAAGAATGTAATACTCTATAATAGCCTATGTACATTGGAAGGGTTCCAGTACATGGTTAGTGCTTAACGTGTGATTTTTGGAAGGCTATAGGGAATAGTCACATACACCATGGGACTATTTTCTTGTCTTTTTCATAAAGTTTACAGAACCTGGACCTCACAAACATACACGCGTGGAAAGTGTTTTGTTTTTCATCCTGTATTTCTTAAGCAAACCGAGTACACACGAAGTCACTCCCTTCACGCCCGTGCGTGAGATGTTTGCTGTGCAAGTAAGCCGCGCGCTGTGTGGTGTATAAACCCAATTTGAACACGTGAATGATAAAGTGTCGTCAAAATTCGATAACGGCCGGGGATGGCTGGAGACCGGGCAGTGAAGTGCAGCCATGTTTATTTTGCCTCCTCCTCGGAGCTGTGTTGATTCCTAAGATCGCAGAAAATGTTTCCCAACACAGCTTTTGAAAAAAAAGTCTTTCTGAACACGTGCCCGCTCAGATAACAATTATCGTACTTTTGATGATAATTTATTACTTCTTGCGTCCGTAAAGGTGACTCTCCGAGCATGCATCTGTCGTAACTCTACTTTACTTCACATCTGTAGTAACTTTACCCTATTGAAGTTTGGCATTGACGCCAGCGATGTTCTCTTTCAGAACACCTGATCTTGGTTGCTTTCGTGTGTGTGTCAACTGTAAATTTGCAAGCTGTAAATTAAGTTTGTTCTGTTTATTGCAGGCACTGACGCTTAACTCAATCAGAAAAGATTTCTTTGCGTTTATTGACTATGCGGAAGACACGTTTTATCAAATTACCGTTGTGAAACGAGACGGTGTACTGGTATATGTAATCAGTTTATTGATGAAGTTCCCCAGAATTTGTATCAAAACGTCAGTGAAATTGAATTCCAACTTCTTTTTAAATTATGAAATGTGTGCCACGTATTGGACCCCAAATGTAAACAGCGACCCAGATCTTCGCCATGGTTAGCAACTCTCCGAGCAAATACCCGCTATAATGAGTGCCACGGCGGATTCATAATTTGATAAGTCGGCAAAGTTGCTACTTCTTTTGGAGCGGTCATTTGGGTCTGCGCGCCACGCGCCTGACCGTGATGATGAGTGCCGTGTGTTGAAGCGTCACCAGTTGGCCATTACCGTGCTTTGTTTGACGGAGAAGCGACGGCGAAGCTGACGTGAATTGCATGCCTGCCTCGATGGAGGGGGCAACTCTGCGAAAGGTGATAATGATTTGGTTTCTGGGGATAAGGGGGTCCTTTCAGCTTGCTACATGTATGCCTTTGGATGATTTTCTTCACGAGTTTTCTGTAAAGTGTCTAAATTAACAATAGAAACGGTCACTTCCTTTATAGATTTCCAATTTTGTGACGTTCAAATATTGTTCACCTTTTTCGTCCAAATTTCTCTAAAAAGAAGTGCCCGTTGCTTCGTAATTTTTTGCTTGGTAAACTTACCTTTCTCTTCGGAAGCAGCTTAGTGGAAGATTTTCAACGGTTTTATTTAATGCATGGACATTGTGATTTGACGTAGTGATTTATATCACATTTTGTATACGGATACAAATCAATCGATTGGTGTTGAAGTCCTTCAATAATGCAATGAAGCCAAAGTGATGCTCGTAGGGAATCGGTTGGTCGATAGTTTTGCTGAGTACTGCGCACACTTTACTCTGTAAACAAGAGGCAGGTGGTTGACGCCTCTGGGCCCGTGGGGCCGATTCCTCGAGGGCCCGCGTCGTGTTGTGCGAGCGCGCCTTCCGATGTGGGCTGCCGTCTTCCAGGACCCGTGGAGTCCGCGAGCGAAATCCTGCTGGCTTCTCCCAGGACGAGAGCGCTCTATATACGCCTTCCTTCCGCTCGCGTGCATTGATCGCTTGACACTCCGTCACGGTGTAGCCCCTTGTTTGGCCTGTAAACACGCGCATCTCCCGGAAATTGTCCAGCAGTGGGGTTCGACCTTCTGGCTGATGATCTCAGTCGAAGAGACGCTGACTGAATATGGTGTAGCAGAATCGATCTTTATTTTCTCCCTTTTTCTCTTTTAATTGAGAAAAATCCTCTCAATACCATGTTTCTGTGCCTTGTAATTTGGGGTTTTGGTCAGCTGGCTGTCTGTTCAATGCAATACCCCTCAAAGTGTGGACTTTTTCTTTGTTCTCCTGTGGTTAAGGAAACTTGAGGACAATGCTCCTTTTTCTCTGACTAGGATAACTCCTTCGAGCTGGATTTTTGATGGTGATTCGCTGGACTGTTCCTCTTCATTTTGTTAGAAATTACCTTGACCCCAAAATGCCTCTGAAACTGTTTTTCAGAGAGGGGGGAACATTGCGTGGACGTGTGCGAGTCCACACTACGCCACTGCACCCTACATTATGTGGACCTCTTTTGTGCAGAGGTCCACACTATGTATGGCATGTTTGCACACATTTAAAAGCACTTGTTTGTTGGCACATTCAAATGTGCATTATCTACTGTACAGTGTAAGCTAACTTGTCTTAGTGCAGATTTCACCTGCTGGTCAACAATGCATTGTTACTCTTTCTACCGTGACATTGAGCACATGATCAGGGTGTCATTGGAAAGACATTCAGGCCTTTCTGGAGACATGATGCGTAATTAAAAAATATGCAATTTTCCTGTAAACAATGGTTTAATATGGGTTTCCTTTTTTTCACCTTTGGTTAGTACAACTTAATAGGACTCAGACTGCTCATTTTTTCCATTAGTATTGAGGGGAATTAGGCTGTATATGGTATCTATTAGTTGATGTTTTGACAGAACTAGCCATGCGAGATTTGTAATACTTTGTGAATTATGGTCGTCTCATACTATAATTGTGTGGGCGGCCAAAGGTTACCGAAATATCACCCTTGGTTGACCGTAGTTCTCTCTCAATATCTATATTCGCCCATTACATGTACTTTGAAAAAAGGTCGTGTATTCATTGAGTGTTAGGTACTAGTGTTTATTATTTGATGTTCTGACAGCTGCATTTGTTGTTTTTTTACACTTCTTGGATTGTTGTCTTCGGTCCTGACGGCTGAGCGTAGTTATCAACTACTGGTATACGAAGTGAGGAATCCAACTGTAACGTAGACAGAGAGAGGCTTACTTCTTTACCGATGGCCCGTCATAGTCTGTGAACGACTGGTTAGGCAAAGCTACGACTGTGATAGCAGGAGAGGTGTCAGTGAAGCCCACGAGCACCGTCTTTATCATCAACGTATCACCTGCCAGGAGAGGGCGGGCGAGGGGAGCGGCATCGACGCACAGCGCACGCATGTCTTACCCGAAATCACCACGCCGCTTTCAAATTCTCTGGTCTCGGTTTATTGTGACACGTTAAAGTCATATCCCTGTATAGACTTGTGCACCGTAGCCGGAAGGAGCCAGGAAATTCGGACAAAGCTCTATATCCGTCTGGAATAGTAGAGGAGATCTAAATAAAAGCAAGACCCGTAATCACATGCTAATTATCTTTCAGTCTGAAAGAAAAAAAGTATAAACACATCCGGCGAAAAGAATTAGAAGCCATTAGTGTGGTCCCATCCTGTTCACACGCAGGTGGTACGCGCACGTTACATTCGTCTCCGACCAATAGGGTTTCGTGACTTAGTAAAGTACGCGCGTACGCTCACGTTAAGACGTGCGTGAGGTCGATGGCCCCGCAGTAATGGCAACTCCTCAGATTGGTCTATTAATTAAACATGTTCCAACCACAATGTACAGTGTTTTAGGCTACCTTTGCACTTACGGAGGAAGTTGGTTTCGTGTCGAACACAGTCACATATGGTAGAATTATCTACAGAAACACAAACTCAAAACAAAAATCGCTTCTATGGCTTCCCGCCTTTTTGTATAGTGACACGACTATCCGTTAGACAAGGCTGACAAGTAATGTTTTTCATGCATTTTTAACCCATATGTCAAAACATCATTTTGTAACTGTGCTCTTCGAATATAATTGAAGGGGTTATTCGAGTGAACTTCACTCTGGTACGTTTTTCTAGCAGATTTCCACATGCATAATGACGAGATGCTGCTTTTGCGATTTATTTCCCTCAGTATTTAAAAATTCCCGCTCGTCACTTTAGGAGCACACTCCAGAACACGCAGCGTGGGGTTTTTCTCAAGAGATTGTCAACCTGCACTTCGGCTAAGTGATATCATGTGTTCATTCCGTTTGCTCACTGCCCTTCTGTAATGTACGAAACAAATTATGAAGCACCCAAGCGACCGATGCAGACCAGTCAATTTGGGGGAGGGGTGACTATTGACGCGGAAGAAGTTCTAACTTTGGGGGAATCTTCCGAATTATGACATCGCAGTTTATAAATATAGAACACTACATTGGTATAAGAAACAGAACGGCGCTAAAGCAACATTTCAAATGCCAATTATGCCGAGCGATATAGAGAAAGTAAATCTATATTTAGGTATAAAAACGATTTCCCTCATTCCATTTCAAATGTCAAAAACTATGGCAGTGACCCAATGCCGACTTAAATCTGGAATGCCCATTAAGGAGCAAATTATTTTAATATTACCAAAGGCAGAAACAGATTTGAATGTAAAAAAATGTTTTCCTCCCACTGCATTGCTCGTGGAACTGAGGAACATTTGACTTGTTTGTGGAACCTTGCTGTCAATATTTTCATCCCCAGAACCCGTGGGGACTTGAACGCGGCTGCTGTGGCAGCGGATTAGGCACTAAAAGCTCCGGTACCCATGGATTGTTTGGACCGCAACGGGTCGAGAGAGGAGTGGGCGCCCACAGCGACCGCCGATGGATTACCAGGTCTTTTTTTTTCCTGCGGTGCTAAATTTGCTCATGCCCGCGACCGAACTTCAACCCAAGTCGCCGCGAGGGAGGAGAGCTACATTAATGTGCACTCCCGGGACAGTGCACATTAAAACTTCATCGAGTCCATCAGGAACGTCTTATCTGGCGCGTCAACTTGGCAATATCCTGTCCGAGACAGAATGGGGTCAAGATCCTTAACACCCATATGATGCTGACTTGTCTCCGGTCTATCCCAAGCTCAACATGATCATCTGTGAAGCTCCTTTTACCGGTATTCAGCTATCGAATTTCGATTTGATATCTGACACATCCCACCTCGCGTACGAAGCGGCACATAGGGACCGTGACACATTTCATTCCCGCATTATTGTCCCACTCACTTCTGCTAAGACGTATAATAGCGGGTTTCAAGTCGGACTCGCCGGTTGTTGTGTTGAACATAATCTGTGCATACGCCATTATGTGAATTTTAACTTGTGCACGTGTACAATAACCCGTGCACGCGAGTTCTTCGTTGTAGGCACGGCATATAACCCCAGCCTCTGATTCCATAACGGCTTATGTATTCCTTTTCGGAGCAGAGTGGGTGTATTTTTCTCACCACGTCCACGCAACTTTAGACGGGCGCTCCCGAACTCAAGACAACCACCAAGAATTAGTGTAGGCCGAGCACACATCACCACAGCTGCCATTATGCATCCTAAAAACCCTGTCACAACTTACTTCCTTTTCTTCAGTTCCTTCCCCAGCCCCTTTTTCCATTTGTGCAGGTCTACTTGGGTATTACTTTCAATAAATATTCACAACTGAACGTACCCAGTCGCTCATCAATTGCTGCCTTTGGCTAGGATCGCTGGTAACTCCAAAGGGATTTTATTTTTAAGTCTTTCTGGTCATAAAACCAAGGATTCCTCAAACTCACCCTGGGCACTGTAGTCTGTAAGCCTGAGAAACCTGTAGAGAGGAGACAGTGAGAAGCATTGTAGTTGTGTAGAGGTGGGAGAAAACCACACAGGAATATTCTGGGTATTAAACCTCACGGAACCAGGGACTGAAAACCAAATCCACAGGTGGACCGTGCCGGCTATCGAACTCCAACCTGATGCGTAGCCTCTTGCCAAGCCCACCACTAATTTTGTTGGCCTGTTTTGTGGACAGAGGGTCGGAGGGCTAAGGACGGAGGGGGACGGCTTTAAAGAAGATGACAATAATTCACGCACGTTGGGAGCGGAGAGAAACGACTTGACCTCTCTTCTGCGAACGCCCAATGGGGGCAGCGTGACGCATCATTGTAGGACCTCTTGCTGGCCATCTCGGAGCACTTCCAAGGAAGATTATCCCGGTCTCTGAACTTTCTTCGAGACTAGAGCCGGGGCAGTAACCGCTTGTTTTTTCTCGCATCTTTTCCAGTCAAGGAGTAGAAGACAAAATTGCTTGTCTTATTTCTCTTTAAACGTTGTCTGGGAGAGCCGCTCTACATCCATCACATGTCATGCGGTTCCAATATATGACTTCCGGGACAATTTCAGTATTCCTCCCCCCTTACAGTTTGCAGTGCACCGCTATGGCATTCGAGACAGAAGATAGGGTCATATCAGCCGACATCGTGGGAATCCTATGGATTTATCTCTGCCCAAATAGCTAGTCATTCTGTTGATGAAGAAGGTCAGAGAGTATATTGCGACCGTTAAAGCGGTGTCGAGAGGCAGATCCGAAGCTCTACCCGTCGTTGCTGTAAAACTTCCAACCAGTTTCACCAAGCACATGTTTTTTTTATGCCAATCCGTATTCATTTTTTTTTTTGATGCTTCAGTCAGTATCAAGACTAGTCGATGGCTGGAAATAGATACCGTAAAACCCTTTGGGGCTGGGGTGGAATCCGCAGTGACCCTTTCAAGTTGTGTCAAGTGATGTCTCACACCAGTTATGACATCAATTTGCATGAATATTTTCACGCGCTGTTCCCGCGGAATGTCGCAGTGCTGACACCCGGTGTAGCAAGATCTCACACGTTGGTTTTTTTTGGTTGTCTTCTGGACCTGGCACAGGAAAAGAGAGCTCATAATGATCATCATTACAAAGCAGTTGGTTCGTTGGGATGTAAAACTGTACGGCGCAATAGTATTTCTGGGTTTGAGCAAGAGGGCCAAAAAATAAAAAATGAAAAAACTGCCAGTGTACGGTCGAAAATCTCCTCACTCTTAATTTTCATCCTTCAAAGATGATCAAAAGTGCAGATTTCATCTGCGGAAGGCTAGTTATGGGGAGAAAAAGATGCGGAAATCGCATTTTTCGTGTGTATCCTTTTTAGATAATGTTTTAGAAGTTTTCCCACTGGTTTTGCAGTGGTGGGCCACAATGTATTTTCGTGTCTTTGAGGGTTGAGGTGTTACTTAAGAATGTTCTTCTGCACGGAAGGCTTGCATACAGTGCGCCCTTACTGAGGGCTGCCCTTTGTTTCTCTGTGGTTTTAAATGTGTCTACAGACACTTCGTTTTTCATCGTCCCTGAATTTAAGTACCAAAAGCTTCCAAGCTCTCAATAATGATTTACTGTTTCATTTCGCAGCAATCATTTCGGGAGCCTGGACAGCATTGCCTTTGTGTCTGACAACAGATTGTGGCCGGGGCCTGTCTACTGGACTAAGGCGCGGAGTGACCTACGCAGGTAAAGCAGAATGAATAATGCCAGACGATTTAAAGTGCAGACGTCTGGTTGAGAAAAAAAGAGGAGCGCGGTAAATCCGATCGCCCCACCGACCGGACGCGCGTTTCGAGCAATCGATGGGAGTAATTATCTGTCGAAGGAGAAATTGGATATGAGGCCCGTGTGTGTTTTGTTCGTTAAATACAACTCAAACCGAATTTTGGCGTTTAGGTCATTCATGACTACTCAATGCGCCTGCGCCTCTGTCACAGCAACCTGACTTGCAGACAGAAATAACGGAACAAAACCAAGCGGATAATCGCAAAGAGTTTAATAGCGACAACAGTTCTGGTAGGGCACGCAGCGCAATGTATTCCTACATTCGGTCTCGTTACCTTCAGTGTTGCAAAAGCAGTTATGAACCTCTTTCCAGGGCCAGATACAACCACGAAGGACCTTTTCCTGTTATCATGTGAATTTTTAAAACTGTTGCCTTGCGGTCGGGAAATAATTATGCTGTTTTATTTGTGGAATGGGTATGGAGTTTGCTTTGCCTTATTTGGTTTTATTTTCTATTTGGCGATAAATCAAGTTAATTTACAAGAGCAGAGCATACGCAGACATTGAAAAACACTTATTACCGTGGAGAAGTTGTATTATTTTTCCCTTGCCGAGGGTACATCAGGGCCCGCGTAGAATGTAGTGGTATGCGGAATGTGTCAAATGCATTGGGCCCGGGGTATCTCCTGGTGACAAACTCGACCGACTTGAAGAGCATTTTGAAGACCTACAGACTAGCCAGTCGGCACGTTGTCCAAACAAACAGCAAAGGGCCTCATCGAGTCAACAGAAACCAGGAGTTAATCGCCCCCACCAGTTTGGTCACACAATGTCCAGGGCTCCCCCCGTCTTCTGCCAAGACGCGCTGAAGAACGAAGCGGCGACGCGAGGTCGTACAGAGGATGCAAAGCAACATTGCCTCCCTAAAGGTCACGCTACCTCCTCTGTCATCTTTTCATTAGTAATGTATCCAAATAAATCAACAGCTCGGTCCTATAGGGAGCCCTAAAGGGACGTTATATTATGGAGAATGAAATATGACACGGGTGGAAAAATGCCCAAGAGGAAAACAAGACAGCTCCGTAATTATCCGAACCTCGCCGTCAGTCGTGCGTATCTCTAATACCAGACTGTGCTGGCGGTTGTATAGCTCAACTCTATATTTTCGTCGATAATAGTACGCCTTGACCCGACAGAGATGTGTACAACTCTTCCGAAAAAGGACAACCATCAAACTCTTCAGATACGTTGCCCCTGCTCATGGATTTGACATGCGGGAGAGTTACGATTCAAGAATACTCCCCCTGTATTGTAAAGCTTGATTTTGGCGCCCATTGCCGTGGGCGAAAATGTCACACTTGAGACTGTTGGGATGTCATTAAGAAATTGGCGCCTGGACACAAAATCCTGGAAACCATTGGACACTAATGGTCATCAGGACCAGCGCCGGCTGTAGAAGATGATACCAGCGAACTTTGCTGCTTAAATTACCCAACACCAGAGGTGTAAACGAGTCCTTTTGCCGAGGTCGGGAGGTTTCTACGAAGTCCCGGTTTAGTGTCAAGCTGTTTGAACCAAGCCTGGGGAAAATGGCTCGCTCGTCGTTAAATCAGAAATTGGACTAAGCCTTTGATACCGGTGTTGTTGTCGAGACCATCACAAGAGCAGACACAAGACCAGACACAGCAGTTCATCTGAATAGCTTGTGACTTGAATTCAGACTGGAGGCCTTGTGCTGGTCCTGTGTGGTCTTGTGAACGTCTTAATTGGTCTCAACTACAACACTGTTTGATACTATGGAAAGACTCTTAGCCCTTGGGCGAATCAGGTCTACTGCACCCGATTCGACTACCCACAGCTACTTATAAGTGAGGCCTATGCAGCAAAATAGCCATGCAATAACTGTGATGCTAATATATTATCGTATGATGCAATAGATTAGGCAAACTGATAAGTGAGGACAGTCAGCGAGCGTCTCGAAAGTTTGCATTGAGAAGGCTCGAACAAGCCTCACTTATAGGTTTGCCCACTGCGTAGCATCATGCGATAATATATTAGCATCACAATTATTGCATGGCTATTTTGCTGCACGGGCCTCACTTTTAAGTAGCGGTGGCTAGTCAGATCGGGTGACTATTTTGAATGTCAAAAATGGTCTTCACTTGTTGGAATTTGGCAAGATTTTGTTACCTGTATCACGCCGTTCCCTGTAGGCTCAGCCTTGCTGCTACTCGCGCTTGATTTCAGTATGTTGTCACGGTGAGGTTATACTTGGAAACTTAATGGATGACTCAACCGTAGCCCTGCCGAATGCCCCCTCCAAAAGGTGTAAAATCACACGGTGTCTGGAAAGGGGAACGCCTTGTTTTAATGACTTTTTATTAACACAGAGGCACAAAGATTATTTATTTGTCAGCAGTCAGCCTGCCTGGCCGTCGGCGGGCCCATCCTTACCTCCGCGAACAAATCGAGTGAGTCAGGTCCTCTAACCGAATTACCGCCAGATGAAGACGGTGATGCTGTATAAATGACAATCTCGTCAGTCATTGCTGGACGAAGATGTCGCCCGGGCGAATATGACCCAGGAGACAAACCGTTTACCACCGGTTCGACTATTTACAGGAGAGATATTGCAAGCGAGTGAACGCGGGGTATAGGGTTACCATTCCCGACGGGTTGTTGAATGCGATTGTATCGAGTTGCCGGGGTTTAATAAAGGTTAATGAAAATACGCGACGGGTGCTGTTACATTTTATTTTTTTTTTGAGGGGGGAAACGATGCCTTGCAGGATCTCCCATTATGCCATTTCTTATTGACCTGACGTAATTATGAGGGAATCTCACCGGCCTGTATGGAAATATCTGCTACATGCAGAAACAATGGGTGGCGTGGTTTTTTTGGGGTTTTTTTTACGTGGCAACGGCGTCCAAACATGGCGTGCGTCCGAGTTCATTCGGGAAAAGTAAAACGCGTGCAAGGTCTGCCCCATCAAGGCCATCATACGCCGACTCGAAAGCGTGCTTTGTTCTCGAATGACCTTGACGTTTTGAAATACCGTCCTGGCTCATGGTTTCTGTGGTTTGACCACTTGGCGCCCATACAATACAATGAAAAGTTTCCCTCAACCTGTTTCGTCTTTGCCGGCAAGGCAACATGTATTCATTGTTCCAGGCTCAATGTCTTCATTGTACAGCGCGTGTGAACATATCTATATGACATTTGCGCTATAAAAATGAATAAAATATTGTTGTTATTATTATTATTAAGGGAGTGGCCTATGTTTCTAACCAGAGCGGACTGGACTGTGTCTCCTTAGGCCTATAGTATGAAGACTTCCTGAGTTGAAAAGAAAAAAGAACCGACGGTGTTCCTTTCAACTGTTTGGTTTCTTTGGTCAGCTAGTCGGCTGGTAGCTGAAAGTGGCACGATCATCTGTGTGCATCTATGGCAAGCTCCGCAGGGTGCAGCCATAAAGTTCACAGGCTTTTGTCGTTGCCTACCGTAGACGAGTACAATGCAGACGCGCCCCCAAGTTACATGCGGGACTGGCACTCGCTGACACAGCGTTGCCGGTCTTTAAGCGAAAGTCCATTCCTCCACGGTGCACCGACAAGCCTCAAGAAGAATGCTATTCCAGTGGCATGCCGGCAGTCTTGTCCCCTTATCGGACGATGCTTCTCATCATGGAAAAGGGGTCAGGTACCCGCCGCAGCGTGAAAAAGAACTTCATGACTCGTCGTGTAGCTTTTTAGGAAGCTGCTTTGAGGCGTAGGAATTGAGTTTGGAAAATTCTTATTAGGCATTTCATCACCTGACATCTACTGTTGTGGTTTGGAGCCTCATATGAATTATGAATTGACAAATAAACACAGGATCAGAAACGGGTGTGGTAAGTGTTGAAGTTTTCATATTGTTTTGCAATAGGAAATACTCGACCATCGCGAGCATCGGCGGTGTAACATCTGAATGTTGACAGCGCTCGTTCAGACAATTTCGGCCGATTTAGGAAGCCAGTGGGAATTCCTCCCATGCGATTTTTCCGGCTACCTGGCTCACGAATCGTTCGAGTCACCACTTCAAAGAACCAGGCTATGTGGTCCAAAACGAGCATCGCTGTGCGGCTATGGCTATTTGAAAGACTGCGCTAATGGCAAAGACTCAATGGCCGTAGCCACTGAATAATCGATACGGACGGAGCGACGACGCCGATGAGCGTCTCAGTCGCGCCTCCCTTGCAGACGAGAGACGGCGATGACCGAGCAACGCTCGGCTGACGCCACGAGATGGTTATCTGTTGTTACGATCCTGGTTAGCTCGTCAGAGAAGCAAGACCGGGGCTGCCTACTCCGAGCGGCGGAAATGAAGTGTCGCTGTGTCATGCATGGTTGGCAGCTGCGCGGGGAAAAAAAATGAAGCTTCAGTAGGTTGGAGCTTGGCTCAGAAAAGAGGGTAATGGAGACGGCTGAGTAGTATACCAACCAGAGACATTCTCACATTGGGGGCCATGGGAGTTGGATGATATCTACAAATCGATTCTTAAAGTTTGAAAAATACTACCAGCATGGTCCATGAATATTTATTAATTCACGAATGCGACTACGTTCATAGCCTTGCATTGCTGCGCTGTCTACGTGATACCCACGCTTTCATGTTGCTATCTCAGAAGTTTTGTGTCGCATCCCCAGTGGATCGAAGATTGAGAGCTTTACTCGAGTCAACCGGTGATGGAGTATAATGAGTAAATAATGAATCATTATGAAGTATCAGGCAGTAAAGTCTTGAACCAAGACTAGGCGAATGCGAGACTCATTTGAAATTGGATAAGGAGTGCTGAACTCTGTTTCCATCTCTCTCCTGGCGTAGTGACGTGTAAATCTGGTTATCCACTTCGAGCACTGCCTCGTAAAAATAAGAAAAGCTATGTTTTTCCCCGTCGAAGGCGTTTAACTCAATTTTCATGGAAGTTTGATACACTGCTGCTCTCTTTCGCAGAGAGTTAAGTGGAATTTTTTCCCTGGGGGGGTATATCAGAAAAAACTTGACCAATTTTTGAAACTTTGCAGATTGATGTACTTACTGATGAATGCCTTTAGCTTTACGCACAGATCAAATTTAAAGGAATCCATTCCACAGCTGATCGTGACTTGCAGCCAATTTCACGAAGCAATGCGTCACTTTAAACGGGTTTGGCTTAGGACTAAAACACACTTACGCCAGTATCCCGATATCTCGTATTAAAGCTTCGTGAAATTACTCTCAACTTACGCAATAAAAAATGTGGAGTTACGCCACTACAAAAGTTTAGCTGCCAATCTTTGGTGACGTCAAATGCAGCTCGCTTTCACATTCGCCTGCAGTATGCACCAGCCTCAGGTTGTGTGAAATCGGCTGCTGGAAGGGTCGAAGTAGCCCCACCAAATTCTCGGCTGTCAGCAAGCCTATTCTTTTATGGTTGCAGAATCTGGACTGGCACTCATTTCGACACTTGTATACATCATCGACTGCACCAGCAAAGTCCATTAGTATGTATACTGTAGACGGATCTTCCTGGCCGACCGCGCTTCCACTAAGCCATAATTTGTCGCTCTGTAAGTGCGACACGATCTCACAACCGTTCAGCACCCCCCCACCCTTCGCTTGGTGATGGAGAACGTCATTTCCAAGATCTCGCGTTCGAAATACCACCCGATCAAGTAATTGTCGGCCGCGAATGATGCATATTCCGGGTTGGAAAAAAAAGCGAGATGGCAGGGGAATTAACACACGCTCTATCGCGGCAGTCGTTAAAACACGCCCACCCATTCCCGGGACCACACGCACGCTTGGAGTAACGGCACGCGCCGGCAGTTGAGCCGTCGGTGTTCGCGTACCATGTACGAACACCCAGTAATTTGTGAAGCTGCATACATAGTGCATGTTCTTCGGCGCCGACAGTCATTGTTTGCTCAACAGAATTGAGATGACGCAAAATGAACATTTTGCGTGATCATTTTGCGTGTGGTATCGAAGATGCAGCTCTAGCGCAACCTAATTTTTCAAAATTCCATTCTTCGACATAATTACTGTTCAGTCCGTTTTTCAGAGTCACGCATAATTTGCTCTCTCCAATTTACTGTATTACAACATAAACCAAAGTGCTTAGAATCCTTGTTGAATTGCAACCTATCAAAACACACTGCATCTATATACTCCCAGCGCTTTCCCCGATAAGATTCTATTGCCAATGACCTAACTTCTTTCAAATCGACCATCGAGGAAGTCGAGGTTGGAGCGCGGTGATTCGAATCGATATGGCATTAGGCACCGCAGTTAACATCTCAATTGTTATGTTGTCAATATCTTGTCCGTCGTGAGACCAGACCAGGGCTAGTTTTTGTCATTGTGGCCAGAACCCCACACATCGACTATTTTCAATGTGATAATCTTGTCTTCGGGCACTATGAGACAGCGATTATCTTGTCAAAATCTTGTCACTATGACAAACGGAACTTGCTCTCTCCCGGCAAGAGCTGTTCTTGTCAGTCAGACCAGAACCCACTTATAGCATGCTTTTTAGCGTAGCTGTGATTTGTTATACTCTAATCCAACGACAATAAAAAGAACTCCATTACTGTGCTCGCGCACAGGTGATACGCTAATTTTTCATACCTCTTCCGAAGGTGGGGTGACGTGTCCTTTTCTGCGTAAGTCAACGCAAGCCTCAAGTTTAATAACGTGCGCGCGACTGTACGAGTGCCGCCACAATATGGCGTCTCATAGCTTCTCCCTTAGTCTATAGTACCAGTCACTCGCCATAATAATGAAGGTAAAGTACACAGAACATCAACGGGCAGGGTTTCTCAAAATGACACATGCTTCAAGTTGACCGGCCAACAAGTCCATAAAGTTTAATAGCAACGGGGCTGTTATTTTGTCCGTGGTATGGCCAGCACAAGGTGCATCACATGAAAAAGAGCGATCTCCCCATGAATGAAATGACCGGGGTTCTTTTAAAGAGGATTCATATTACTTGATCGCAGTCTACGTGTGGGATCTTAAGGTTGTAATAAGTCATCAATATATGCTGGAGCAAGACCGCGGAGTGACTTAAAGACAGATAAGAGCATCTTGCAAATGATGACCGTCATTATTGCCCGTTAAGGCAGGGGTGAGTTTTCTTCAAGGATTTCTCCTGGTTGCAGAGTATATTTCATCATGGCGTTTCTGTTTTCAGGAGTTTTTTTCAAACTCCAGTTAAGGTGTTATTTAGATGTAAACGTTGATAGTGTATACATGATATGGGTAGATAAATCTTGAAGGTTTGCATGGTGAAGAGATATAATAGAAAGTAGGTTTGCGGTAGCACCATGGACGTATCTCTTTTGTGAGTATTTGTGGTTCTGAAAAGAACCAGTGTACACTGGTACATGAGTATTTGTGGTTCTGAAAAGAACCAGTGTACACTGGTACATGAGTATTTGTGGTTCTGAAAAGAACCAGTGTACACTGGTACACTGGTACTTTTCAAAACCACAAATACTCACAAAAGAGATACGTTCATGGTGCTACCGCAAACCTACTTTCTATGATATGGGTACTTCAAAGGGTGTCTCTTAACAGATAAATATAAATGTTTACCGTATATACACAATGCTGCTGTGGGACCCCCAAAACCTCTGGTGATTACATCGTGAATAATCCTCCAATCTCACCCCTGTTTCAGGCAATTTTTAGAATGTGCTTCGGGCACTTAAAGCCTACCGATGAGGTAAAATAATTATTCTCCCGCACAAAATCGTCATCTTCTTGCCTTTTGTATTAATTTAGGATTGCATATCAAGTCTGGGAATCAATCCAAGCTCATCTGTTAAAGTACATGAGGATTCTTTGCAGGCCACCGCCGGGTCCATTAAAGCCAGCCCTCGGAAACGATTTGCGAGATTTCAAATTGCGACTATATCTTTGGAAACTTAATTAAAAAAGCCGTAGGCGAGCTTGGAAACAATCGCGTTGAACTTTCCCCGACTGCGTATCCTGATCAAAACGAGATGTCTGCACGCACTCAGAGCCAATTCTAATATAAGGACACGAGAAACTGTTTTATTATATTTGGTTCAGCGAAAGTGACATTAGAACTTTCGTGGTCGGGGGCACTCTCCGGAAGGGGGAAAATTGGGCTTTCGGACTAGACTCGCCATGAGGAGAAACCATAGGGGCGATATTGCGCATCCCCAGTCGCAAATCTGGCCTATCCACGCTAATGACCCCCGGACGATTAACGGTTCCCGCGGGCTATTATTGTGCGGCTGTATAATTGCTCGTAATACAGGTAATAATACTATGGATTGCTGTGTGAGAGAGTTGGGGGGGGGGGCGCAAGGACCTCCCGGGACGTCAGCTCGCATTACCGTTCTGCTATGGTGTTACAGTCGGCGTTCTCGCGCACGGGGCAAATGGCTTGTACACGGCGGGATATTTTGATCAAAATGGGATACGGTGAGTTCGGCATTAAATTACAACATTGAAGCCGTGCAAGTCAGATTCTTAAAGACACGAGTAGTCTTCAGGACACATTCGGACGCTAAATTATGTTCTTTCGTTATTATTTATTTTTTTATTTTCTTTTTTTTAATTACAAATATGTATTTTTTTTGGGGGGGGGATTTAATTTTCGTGTTCTTGGTTAATGCTTTTCCATGATATCCTTTCCACTGCTTGTTTGGCAGTCGTGGGTACTACTGTTCGTATAAGAAAGACCCATCACCTTCCGAAAAATAAAACCTTGGAAATGCCAGTTTCATGGAATTTCACAGCAGTTTATGTTGATGATTGGAATTTAAAAACAATGTTTTCCGCCAAAACTTCTAAATTGTACCCAGTTTTTCATTATGAAAAAACCTTAGTTTGCTTGTTTCCAATGTAACATTTAGGAATATTTAGGAAGAATCCATACGTGGATCATGGAGCTTGCAGAAAACCGAAAAGATAGCATTCCGTTCATTCAGGTTTATCCTGTTAATTAACACGTTTGGACATCTACTTGTAAGCTGGCCACAAAAATTTATGGCCAGGAAGACTGAAACAAACAAACAAAAATTGATTTGAAAATTAATGAGGCGTGACTGTGGACATGGGTAATTAATTCTCGACAGCACTTCACCGATGAAGGTGAAAAGCTACCGCGTTCTTTGCTTTAATATACCTATTTGTAAATGCCAACAACACGGCAGATTTAAAGAGTAGCTGCAAAGAATTTTTCGCGGACCGTTTTTTTGTCCAACTTGAATATTGTTCTTCCGTGCATTAAAACTACTTGGCATCCCTATTGTAGGCTATTGTGCAAGTGCACTTTTTGTAACATTTAAGATTTTCGACGTTTTCCTCTACCACTGAGGGCGCTGTTGCTGTGATGTCATCCATTGAGGAAATGGTTCAGTACCGATTATTTCTGATCAAAATGTAAACTCACTGAAAACATTTCTGAGAAGTGGTGACTTTATTGCTTATTGTCAAGTACTTACACAGAAAACAATCACGCAAGAGACAATGATAAGACAGCAAAGTCTAAAAAACAAAACAAAACAAAAATCACACACAAAAAAATGCCGGAGTTTTCGTGCATAAACAAATATCACACTGACGTTTTCCTCCTGTGATGACATCACAGTGTTGCTCATGAATATGGAAATTGCATTAGCATAAAAACTACAGCAGCGAAGCACTCTTTAAATAGTGAAGCAAACACTGAAAAGGGGCTTAACTGAGACACAAGGATGCATTTTGGGGGTTGTATTTGGAAAACACTCTATTGCTGCTTATAATTATACCCTTTAATGTTTCTTCAATCAGTGAGCCAGTTTAGTATTTTAACGGTATTCGACACTTGGGTGCAGACCTCACACATGTCCAGATGCCTCCGCGTGTGATAGAGGGTGCTATACATTTCATTTCATATTCTGGAAGTATATTTCAAAGGTTAGGTCAAAGGTCAAGCATGTATGTCTATTTTTAAAGATCTTCTATTCCAAACACTCGCACAATTATTTTTGAACGTATGAACGAGTATTTAGGTAAACCTTGCAAGACATCAGAGATGAGCCTTCATCAGACATCAACCCCTTTCTATTTCTGAGATACCAAACGGCGTAAACAGCAGATGGTGCGATATATTACGGCCCGCGAAATGTTTCTATTTTAATCATAGGTGCTATGGTCGGTGCTCAACATCACCTTGATTTAGCGTATGTTCCCCACCTTAAAAAAGTAATCAATCACCCTGAAAATGGAGGGAGGGACAGTTGGAGAAACCACAAATATCCCTCGGAGACGTCTGCTCACTTTTGAGGAGGGGAAGATAAGACCTGTGCAGGTCCCCTCCGCCTTGTGCGCGCCGTCACGCTTGTTGCCGAACAACGCTGGAGTGTTTTTCATTTCGCCCTGGAGGGCGGCCCATTCTCGGAGCTAGACAACGGACGCGCGGGATGATATTCCGCTGTGTCAGACGAAATTGTCTTTCCGCGGTTGCCCTGATGTGTGGCCGCGATAATAATTGATGACAGCCGCGGCAATGGCAGTCGGTCGCGTGGCCGACACCACACGACGTTCGAGATAGGGAGGGGATGGGAGATCCAGGGGTGGGGAGAAAGAGCCCCTCACAGCTGCACGGCAGAAAAGTTGTCAGACGGGGCTCAAACTTTGTCTTCATCGAGGGAGACCACCAGGCCCTGCGTTCCATCAGGTTTACGCCGCTCAGCGCTATATCGACTAGCGCACAACGGTATCAGACAAATCTGCACTTTCTCTCTCTCTCCCAAAAAAAAAAAATCCGGAACAAAACAAAAACCAAAAACGCATCACTTCAATCTACAATTATTACGCGCCGCGAGAACGTTACCTTGTGGCGTGTTACTGGTGGCGTGCAGGAAAGCCCCGCGACCAAAGACTCTTAAAACAGGTAATAAATGGCGGTCGAAGATTGTCTCCTGTGACAAACATCAGCTGAGATAATACAGCGAGGACGCATCTGAATCCCTGTCGCTGTTAGTAATCATCCCCCATCCGAAAGTGCATTGTCATAGGACTGAACCCTAAATCAAGAAGGTCGAGTTGTAACTGGTGACATATTCCACCCTCGAGCAGAGAGTGACTGATGAAAACGTACCCGGATCGCACAAATAACAAGTTTCGTTAGTCACCGGTTCGAACCTCCGCCCCAGCAATTTATCACTTTCATGCAATTCGCAAGCGCAAGTCCCCCAACGACAACTGACGGATACGGTGTCCCCCAAAGTAAAAAAGATTACCCCGCCCTGCCCCCATTTAAACGGGGATCGTTACACGGACCATGCAATACAGTATTTTACTGCAGCCCTTCAAATTTCACCTCAATGCTTCAACATTAACAACAAACTGAAAGCTTTAATGGAAGGGAGCATTTTCGATTTGTGTTTCCAGCAAAATGGTGATTGTCATTCGCTTTCATCTGTTCTTATTACTTTGCCTGGTTTCTCTCTTTTTTCATTGGTTTTATTTTTCATGTTTATTTTCTGGATGAAGGGTAGGCGTCCCCTTTGATGCCCCCCACGAAGCCCTATGCTTGAAGATAGAAGGCTTGTGTCATGTCGCCTAGTTAAGCGTTTCCGTCAGACAGGCTTGTTTCGTGCTGTTGCACCAAAGACTCGGCGACAGTTTGCGCGTCTCATGCACGGTATATAAAGGCCGCGCAGTATTAATAAAATTCCCAGTTTAAACCGTTCGTATTCCGGTGGGTATTTTCCTGCCTTCTCGGGTTGCCTGACCCCTTCCATCCAGTCTCAGCGTGCGAGTCAGTGCTTGTTTGTGGGATGGGGAGATTTATCTCCCCAAATTGCCTCCCGATGCTTGTGTAACCATAACGAGACGGCAATTGCGCGGGACGCTAGGGCGTTCGCCTTCAAAGCGAAGCCGCTGAGATTTCTTGGTTTGACCGCATTTACTAGGAGCTGCACGCTCGTCGGGCTGTGTGATTTACATTCGGCCGATCATGTAGTCTCCACTCTCCAGTGAAGCTATCCCCAGTCTGCATATGTGTTCTTGGACTTTTTCCCGTAATGCAATGAACCATAGTTGCCATTTGTGCAATTTTGACAAATGACCCAGGCTGCTAAAACCGAGCGGTTTCCCCGATCAAATTGATTCACTCGATTTTTTAAACACAAAATGTCAAACAAAAAAGCAGACGCCATTCAGGTAAAATTCTGTTGAGTGCTAAGTTTCATTCAAACATCATGCGTTAACCGAATATAGAAGACCTTACGAAACAACATTTTTTGGGAACTGCACCACGTGAGGTAATGAAACAGGAAAAACAACATTCCCGGGAAACCATTTTCAGTCGTGTTCACAGAATTATTCAATGTAATCCGTGTTTGAAAGAGATGATGCCAGACTCTTTCGGGTTTTGAGCCTCACGTGCTTTTTATGTGACTTAAAATATGTATATAACTAATCACAACTGTTTAAGTATTCATTAGCGTAAATTGACATCAGTTTGTAAATCACTTTTATTTTATTGCTGTCATTTTCATTCTGAATGTCCCAAAAAATTAAACGGTGAGTCTCACTTTCAATTCAGTATGGCCGACTTGTGAATAAGTCTAGTTCATTGGAAGGAAACCATTTTCTGTCGTGTCTCAACTTTTGGAGTGGTTAGGTTTTTTTAAGTTGATACAGTCTTAGTTTTTGAAAGTTCCTTTGGAAATAATGAGGAAACGGGGAAATAAAGAAAGCGAAACTCTTACAATTCCTTATGATCCAAATAATACCCCTATAACCGCATGGAAATAAATCGCTAGGGTAAACGGATTCTTGAGTCTTTAAGTGGAACATTCAGTGTAGGTGCTGAATGCAGACGAGACCATTCTATTACTATATGTATGTTTTAGTTTAAAAAAAGAAAAGGTTATTGGTTTTGAAGCCCTCGGGAACGGAAAGCCGACAAAAGAGTGAAAGCTAAGGCATGTGATATTCGTACGCATCACACTTATTCCGTACGTCGACGACGCTTAGTAATACTTTCAAATAACAGGATATGGCCTAGGGCATCGATTTCAATCAACAAGAAGGGGGAATTTCTCTATTTTTCTCCTTCATGTTGACTAAATGTTTATTGTAGGCTACATTACGCCCTGGAACGATACTTAATTTTTCTGCGCACAGCCTCGAGCCCAATTTCTAATTCCTTTCAATTTCAAAAGGGCACCTACGGTTTTTATCTAAGATGACGGATTTACCGCAATTATAGGACGAATTAGACGACTACAAATTTGACTTGCAATACTACACAAGGAATTTGTGTGATACGGGATTGAAACGGGAGAGCCAATGCAGTATAAACCATCGATTTCCGTCAATCCTTCCATCACGTTCTTTCCATATTGTGGTGGTATTTGCCACGATCACTGAATCATTTCATTTTTATTTGTCAAAAAGGTCGGG
Source organism: Acanthaster planci (assembly GCF_001949145.1). Next base: position 556,386 of record NW_019091470.1, on the reverse strand, counting down.
GTTTGAATTACAAGTGGTCCAGTGGCCTCTCACACACTTGATAGAAATGTTGAGGTGGGGTTGTATATTCCCCACCACGGGGACCTGTGCCCTTGCTTCAACGTATATTGCATCTCGACAGTCAAAAATCCCGAGACCTTCACCGCTTGTTTCGCAGTGTGAAATGTGACCTCGTAAAAACCGACCAACCCATCCGGCCCGCGCTCACTTCTCGTTTCTTTTTTTTAATGAAAATATGCCGCTGCACTTTTTCAACAGCTCCGGATGAGTGTCGTAAAAATTAAGCACCCTGTCTTTTGAGCAGATCGCCTCGTTTACATGACTCCGACCTTAGGTCTATTGGAGACATATAATAATTATTGTTGGAAAGAGTTGGTAATAAACGTGAATTGTTTATGCCATCACGACCTTTCGGTCCCTTCGGCTAATATATGGAAATAGAGTGCACCTGCGGTATATTGTGACAAATGAGGTTATTTGCGTCGGCATTTGTAATAAGACTTAGATTAATTGAAAAATCAGGAGCCGTTACTGCGATGGTGCCACGTTCACTCCAAGTTGGTTTGTGCGCGCTAAATAACTTTTCGACCGATGGAGTGCTGTTACTTGCAAAACTGCGAGCACTTCGAGGCTTAATTTTTGCGAACACTCGTGCGCGCGTATGTTTTGGTGCCACATTCAAGGACCCATTGGATGGACACTCAAGCTGCCCATTAACTTCCGGCTCCAGTGGTTCCAATTAGCTGTATGCGTAGTCGACATGGTTTAAATTGTAGTGGCGTCACACAAATCCGATTGACCTATAGTGCTAAAATCGCGTCAACGCACCTTGTGAAATACTGTCCAATGGACCTTTCCCATGCAAATTAGGTAGGCGCATCCTCATTACCACCACTGGTTGGCAAAGTTGCTTAAGTCTGTAATGTAACAAGACGAATCTCCATGTGCGCGCAACTATGAGCACATACACATCGTTTCTGTACTTTGAGTGCCAAACTTAAAGACAAGAATTGTTACTTTCCAACCTCAGGACACTGAAAACTTTGCTTAGTTTCCAAAAAAAGCTGTAGTACGGTTTTGCTTGACCTTCAACGCACTAAGTTACGATTACAGCAGCTCTCCTACTCTACCGACAGTGTCGACGGCTGCGCTTCCCAACCAAGGGAAGTAGCGCGCATGCGCATGCCTAATTTGCATATTTCATGGGAAAGCTCCTTTGCGCGATATAAAAAAAAGAACGCGAGACGCACAAAATTTGAGATGAAAAAAAAAACAGGTGACAAAATTCCTGTCTTCTTTAAGGGGCGTGGCTAACTGGCACACGGCGATAGGTCAACAACGCTACCTCCATGCTCTAATATTTAAACTTAGATATTACGCTAGGACGCCGGTCTCAAGACTCATTATGCTCACCCACATTTCGAAAAGCTGTGTTGTGCGCCCCTGTAAGCCCTCAGCTGGACCAAGAGAGGGGGCGATTTTCTTAGCAACAGAGGCTCTTTGATCGGAACCGAACTTCGCTGGTTCACAAACGACCAAGAAATGCACGCCTTACGGTCGCATTGCCACCAACTAAATGAACACTCCCGACCAATACAGCTCTTTTCAACCGATGAGGGGGTGCTTCTTAAGTCAAGACTGTAACCACATTGCCCGCTTCTTTGGCACAATGGAAACCGGAGCTCTCTGCCCAGAGTGGGATATAGCCTAAACCATTGTAATGATTCTATTTCACCCCCCTTCTCAGATCCGCTCTTCTCTTAGCAACTATGTAAACAGAGATTACGACAGCATCGAAAAACGTAACCAGGTCGAAGACAGAGATCGCTCTTTGGCATCAGGTCCCTCTCAACCTGCTGAGCCGCGAACCATTTCGAGTGCCCGGTGCGTGGATATTTCATGCCTTCGCTAAGCGGCGAAAAAGGGTTATCTCTCCATCCTTCGAGGAATCCTCTTCCGTCTACTCTGTTGCAATTAATTTGCGTGATGTTATCGCCACGTCGGCGGCAGGAGCAGTGGGCCAGGCGGGGGGTGGACAACGTCAGACACAGGGGAAAAAAATCCTGCTCAATCTCTGATTTGTTTGTTTGTTAGATAAGTGACCTCTAGCCTACAATCGCTTCTTTTCCAGCTGTCAATTTCAAATGGAGACAGGAGGTTCCTCTGCCGTGATGATACCCGTGTTCCTGGACTTTTGTTTTTTTATTTTCTTTTTTTTTAAATGACATCCGAGTCTCAGGTTGTATAATTTATTACAGATGCTGTCAGTCTCTCCGAGCAGAGACGGGCTGAGACGACCAGTCGTCGGGCAGGCAGCGCCTCAAGAGCCCGAGAGCAATGTCTGCTGGACCGCTTGGGTAGAGTCGGGTTTCTCATTGGATTCTCATCCTGTAACCCGCAGTGGCGATTTCTCTATTTTTCCCCTCTCTTTCTTCTTTTATTGTGTCCAGGCAGCCCAAGGCGATGCAATCTCGCTCCGTCATCTGCTGCCTCCGCCCCTCCGCACGAAGCCCAAACCATCTTGCGTCCTCCGATTCCCCCCCCCCCACTCCCTCGTCATGTCTGATTCGTGTCCTCCCCTTTTGACGTGTATTATCGGGAATTCAATTTTGTTTTCTTCCCCAGTCGTCCGTTTGTTCCCTGAAGCCTCAGCCTTCTTGCCGGATCCAGATTATTTCCCCAATAACAAGATTAGACAAACTAATGAAATACTGAAGGTCTCATCGGATTTTTTCCACTATGGAGTGACATTTACGTTTGACTGCTGGGCTTTGCCTTTGCTTGTTTAGACTTTATCTTTATACTTTATACCTTGTTCTTCCCGTAATATGTTTCTGATAGGAGAACAATAAACGACAGATATATGTGACCAAACGACCAACACTGTGCTTGTTGACTATATTTCATATTAAACTAAATTTCGGAACGGGGGCATAATTCATGTCCTAACTGTCACTTCGTTGCGAAATGACAAAATGCTGTTTACTTTCTTATTAATCGCTAAAAAAACACTTTATAAAAAACCCTGATCTCAATGTTGCTTTGTTTCTACGATGTGACGAAAAGTCACCTCGTCAGCAGGGCCTAATGGGGGACATGCATTCTTCTGCAAAAGTCAGGATGCTGTATGCGTGCGTAGGAAAGATGTTGAACGAGAACACGGCGCATGTGTTGAAATGTGACAAAGTCTAACTTCTCTGGCGTTTGCATTTTTATGAAGTGACAAAAACCGTGCACAGAGTAGCAGGGGAAAATAAAGACCTCTTCGTTTAGCTCTTTTCAGGAAGAAAAAAAAGTTTCATATAAAAATACGGTCAGATGAAGACTCTAAACTGTGGATGAGCAGTGACAAAAATTAATTTCAGAACAGTGCAATCTGTGACACGAACCAGTCAAAGATATGTCACAAAAAAGGAGTTATATTCAAATTCAGTCATACACATGTGTCTTACTTCATGAAAACACCTTAGACGAGTTGATAAGTCGTCGTTGACGTCATTGTCGACGTCGTTCAAAATCAATCAAAAATGTTTCAGAAACGGAAGATCTTTTACAGAGGATTCTCTGTCAAGTGGGTTTTGATGGTCAGCGTTCAATTTACACGGATGTGCGCGGAAATGCGCACGCCTTCGAAGTTTCTCAGCATTCTGGCGTACGTGATATCGTCGATAGACGTGATGCCTCCACAAACATGGTATTCCTGAAATACTTTTACCCATCATGTTACGTCATGTGAAAAACCTCTATAGGCCCGTGAAGGAATAATTTGGGGGCCAGGTCCAGTTTAAGCGAGCAATTCTCCTGGATTTGCAGTATTAACATCACAGCTCGCTGAAAAAAATCAGCGTTTTGGATGATTAGCCTACCCAGCGCTTTCCCCAGTTAATTGGCAGCGCGCATGGGTCGGTAACCTCGCCTGCCTCTACGTACCCTCGTCTTGACTGCTTCAGTGCCACGCAAAAGATGATACCAACCACTCTCTCGGCACGATTCTTCACAAATGAACCTTGCAGTGGGAGGTCAAAAATAGTCTCCACCATATGTGACCGTTTTATGGTTTCGTAATGTGTTTGCGCAGTAACAGGCTTTTCTGGGGTCAGACTTTTAACGCCATAACAAAAATTCCAGAGCGAAGCCAAAAAGGAGATCAACAAATGAAAGTTGCGCTTCTGATCAACATTTTATTAAGCTCAGATATCCTCAGTAACTCCACTTGGGCGGTGTATAAATTTGACTCGATCACGCGCTCTTACTCACCTCGACCTTCTTGGGCCGATATCTCTACTTAATTCGAGTCATTGCATTAAAATAACCCCACTCGACTGAAGTCATGGGATTTAGTGACGATTTATAGCATTTAACACAGAGCTGCCCAATACGAGTCGACTCTAAGGGCAAAATTACCTGGACAGCACGAGCTAAATCCGATGAAAACTGTGCACGCCTGTTTTGGAATTACATTTCCATCATTAGTTGCCTGACTGTCAAAACGAAATGTTGTTCACATGATCACATACAGAAGTAAACTCGACTGCCAAAATATGCCTGAAGAAATAAATCGTCAGTAAAAGCCACCGATAAAGATTTCAAAGTGAATCTCTTTTATTAAAGTTTAAATTTAACGTCATTACGCCTTTTTTCAAAGAATTGGTGGCAGAAATGTAGGAGTGATGGGTTTGTGTATGGTCAAATCCCTCTTGATAGAAGCCCAGCTATAATCTCCTGTAAAATAACACAGAGTTCTCCTGGGACAACCCGAATACGATTGAGCTGACTCAAGTGACTGTACTCTCTTCCTAAAGCCGCCAGCTTAAGCTTGCTGATCGAGCCGCACCCGGTAATATTCCGCGCTCGAACGTGAACTTTGTATTCCGTCGCAGAACGCGACTTTGTTGCCTATTGACGGATGGGGCCTCTGCAGTCCGATATTGACGGAGATTTGGTCTGGCTGTGGCGCGCTGAAAATCATTTTCATAATTGAACAGCAGGTTACGATGAAAGGGCAATCTCTCTCGAAAAGTACAAACGAAAATTCATACATGGTTTATACTGCCTTTGACTTGATGAAATTGAAATCTACCTTCAAACTTATACGGAACTCTCAGAACTGTTTGGTAACTGAGTTGAAAATAATCTGAATAAGCTTCCTTTGTGGAAATAAACCTCGTCGTAAAAATGCTTTCAAATCCCTAGAAGTGTCATTATTCATCATAGTTTGGCTCAAACACTGCGATGCGTGTCACAGTTAACGTGGGTGTGAGTACTGTTGTTCACAATATCAATTCAGTGAAGGGTGACACGCTATACCCCAACCTTTTTTAACCAGCAGAGCGCGAACATACAACAGATGTGGGTAAGTTATACACCAATTTAAAGGGACCATTTTGGGTTAAAGAGAATGTGGTGTGTGAGCTTCCGTTTGTGTTTATTTGTCTGTTTCCATGCTTTTTAAATAATGCACACAACTTCCGACAAGGGCAACATTCTGTAACAACAGTTCTCAACCTGTTCTTTTCTTGGGTCTTGAAAAACCAAGGTGTCGCAATGCGGGAAAAATAACATTCTGTTCTGTTGTTTGGATGTTTTCCCAGGCAAGACTACTATTAGCCAGTACAATTAACAATTAAATAGTCAGAGTTTATTCCCAAATAAACCCTTTACTTTCTCTCCAAATGTAACACACACAAAAATCTCACAAAAGAGCCCTGCTCGTAATCTTCCCTAGTCCAAAAATTATAATTAGTATACGCCTCAATGGTCCCGAAATTACAGCTTGCGTCTTTCTGTTTGTTTTCCCGCGGCATACCGTATAGACCTCGCGTGTCTGTTTAAGGCAGGCACTTGAAAGGGCTGACAAGAGTCTACTTCTTCTTGGTACAGTATTTATCTTCCAGAAACTTAGTGGTGCAACAGTGTCAGATGAGTCGCGGTTAAAAGGCTAGCATATTTTAGCCGATTGCGGCGCCGTCAGTTATTCAAATGTCACTGGTACCATCACCGAACTTCATCACAATCGCAATGGCTTGTATCACTGTACTCGCCTGCCCCCCCCTCAAAAAGTGGAGGTCATTGTCAAAACTGAAAACATGTAAACATTAATTGTGAAGTACTCGTGCAGTGCTCCAATCTACTTACCGTGCTAAACAGTTCGTCTCAGGTACACCTCCCTCAGATCTCAGCCGGCATGTAGAGGAGCAATTATCTCAATATACCCGATCAATTAAACCAATATTAATCTTTTGGCGCCAATTGTATTCAAAAGCTTTATAATGTGAGGACGGTGCGATAACGAGGAGTGACATTTGTGGGTTAACCCTAACGCTCCTCAGTCCTCCAACAGGTGAAGGATTGAGGAGGGTTAGGGTTAATGCCCTTTGTGTGAAGTACCTTACGGGCTTGGCGAAGCTTTGCGGGCCGTCTTGTACGCACATTCTGTGCGCATGTGTCATTGCGCACGTTTAAACTTTGAAAAGTGTTTTCGTTCAGGTAAACTGCATCCAATGAGAATTCCAAGAAATGACCTCATGCAGCCTGTCCAATTCAAGCCATCCAATGACACTTTCGAGGAAGTTACGTTTCTTAGCCCCTTTAGAAATCAGCCGATTCCCGCGAAAGGGCATTGTGGGGCGACCGCGCGTGCGTTGCTCTACTGTGCCGCGTTTTTCGTGCGTAGGAAAAGTGAATTCCAAGACGCTGCCGTCATTCGAGTGGCTGCACGGTGTTTGCATCCTGTCACTAGGAGACGTCTGTTGACACAAGCAGATCATGTGGAGCATCGACAAAATGTCTCAAGTGCGCAAAGAGGATGTCACGCAGAGTCAAGCAAACTCTTTTCCCGCTGTTCGTCAAGAAAAGGGGGAGGGAAGGAGAAATCTCCAAGGTTTCCACTGTCGAAGTGGAAAGGAGTACATCCGAGCATTTGCGACATTTCCCCGTATACTTGTTACAGGGGGAGCTAACGTTTTCCAGTCGACAGTTGTGTCAACACCGCCACCCCCACCCCCCCCTCGTATCAATGGTCACCGACGTGTTTGCCGTCATGCGAATTCGTAATCGCTCAGAAGCTGCGGGAATACCGGCTGCTTCGCGCAGTGATAGCCGCACGGCTCGGAAAGAATCATCGAGCTGCGGTTGCCCTCTCATGGGAGTTGAAAGAGAGGGGAGGGGGTGACTTTACCCGCCAAATTAAAACAAGCATCGAGGGGTGTGTTTACCCGAGCGGGGAAAATGCCGACGGAGCGTGGCGAAGAAACTAGCGGGCAAACAGGGTAGTAGGAGCTACAAGTGATGAGTTCCGGCGTGTGTGTGTATTGTGAGAATTGCAATGAGGGAAAAAAATCTTTTTAAAGGGCCACGGCACGCGTACGAGAGCTGTTTCAAGAACGTGTATGAACGCACAACAGCGCACCTCACTCGGCAGATATATTTAACTGCTCCACTCGACCACAGAAAACAGACCCACAGAAGGAGCAAGGTATGCTTTCCTGACCTTCGTGATTGCCCCTTTGTTCAATTTCTTTCTGCTGTGGTAAAAGTGCGCGTGGGAGGCCCTGTGGATAATAGTACGACGAGAAAGTGTTGGAGGCGGAAGAAACGAGACTGTACATTAAGTCGAAGTCTCGATGTGAGTGATTTCATTCCACGTCTTGGGACGACACAAACATCTTTCCAACAAGACTGTGACGTTGTGACGTGGTAATGCATGGCTGCGTCGTATTAGCTTTACACTGGGCGACCGTACCCTGGCCCGAGGACGGCTGGGTGCACTTGTGTTAAACACGCCAGACGGTGGGTACGAGGTTAAACCTGCGAGTATGGAAGCTTAGCTCATCGAATGCACCCCCATGAGATCAGAGCGAGGAAGCCGTGCAATTCACGCGTGGTTTGGTAAGGCTTCAGAGAGTCACGAGAATGCAGTTAAGGGAAGGGTTGTGCTATTGGACGTATGCTCAACCTCGTCGAGAGAATGGCCCAATGGGACCGCTACAGCCCAATTATGGATCCCATTTTTGCCGCATAAGCGCCTGTGGAGGTTGTGCGAGTGGGCCAGCCTCTAACGCTTCCTGAGTGTCATGACATAACATAACAGTCATGACATGATATAAAAATAAATTTTAAAAAAACGAAAACGTCGTCGTGGGTTAAGTTAATTCGTAGAACACAAGTTTTTCATCTTGTCATAATTTCCATAGCCACATCTGCGGGCACCTCCACCATCTGGGTTTTACGGCCAGTTCTGGTTAACTACTCTGCCTACCCACATTCATGTACAGGCCAAGATAGCTCATATAACTTTACACAGTTGGCCTCAGAACTTAAAATAGATTGTTGTAAAGCACTCATCTGTCATACGGTCGTTTCATCAATGCCAAAAGGGTATCTATTATTAAAGCACTCTATACCAAATGCCTAACCTATAGGTTTGCTTTCTTTGTAGGTTCGTTTGTCAAGGCTGAACTATATATTGTTTAGGTTAAAATGGTACAGACTTTTAAAATATGTGCTTCGTCTGCCGACTGATTTCATGATTTCGAGTTGTTATTTTTTTCAATTCACGATTAATGTGATCTCGAAATTCGGTCCCCCAGATTTACTTGGAATTTCAAAGATAAGTATTCCGTTTCGTCGGTTTCGTAATCTTGAAAATCTATAAATTAATTTTAGCTAACTCGGCGGATATGGCAAAATGGCATATATGGCATCTCCATGACAAAAAAATTAAACAAACAAAGAAGCAAAATGTGGATGGGCCATCGGCCGTTAGAAGGGCCACGCCTCCTTAATGTCCTCTTCTCAGACAAAGGCCAGATTTTTTTTAATGAGAAGTCTTAAAGGGCCCACGAAAACCAGTTTTATTAGTTATAATATAAAATTATGTGTTTTAAACGATTTCCTAATGTAAACAATTGTTGTTTCGATTGATAAATGGGAGGGAAAATTCTCGGCTAAAAGGCCCCGCTCCTGAGAGGTATCTCATTAACATAGATATGTCGCATATCTGTGGCGTACATTTGAGAATACACCGTCACGCGCTGCTAACGCGTCAATGCTTGTCTTGAGTCGAGTTCTGAAAGTTCATTCTAATTTTTGTGTGCGTTTAGAGATCATGCCGACCAGATTTGTTGCCGCAGCCTACGGCACCACCTATAAAGATTGGCCAAGCCTGCATAACTCTCCAATCGAAGCGAATCAAAAGTCAGGCTGGCCAGAGCCAAATGGTGGGGACTGACGGCGAGATTCAAACTGTGCAGTGCGCATTTCTAGCCATAGTGTTTTCTTCCGAACGTGTACGATTTGTTTGGAATTAAATTTAAACGATTGCTGAAGTCAAACGGCGTGCCCACGATCTTTTGGAAATCAAAGAAAGTCTGTGAACAAAGACGACGAAGAGCTTTTACGAAACGCGACCGACAAAGGGTATGAAATGCTTCCAAATCGGCCTGGGCTATTCCGCTCAGTATTGGTGTGTAATAGAGGGTTTGCATGGCTGCCATCTTGCAGGCCTGTTCTTTTGTTTCACAAGGCATGCACAAAGGACGTTCCCTGGGGGACAAATCAACTTCCTTGCAACAGTCCATTACGCAAAGCCTCTGTTGCCCATACTTTGGTCTTACTGCATGTACACATGGTTTTACAGGGCGCCTTGGCATCGCATACGTGGACATGTACATGTACATGTATATAAGTGTACATGTACACGTATTTTACCTTCAGACGTACTAACAGGGTGCAACGTAACAATTCGACCGCAGAGGTTTTCATGTACCCTTTAAATCTGGTTCCTTCCACACATTTCTATGCAGACGATTGTAACCAGCGCGTAGCATCACTCGTTTATACAGCTTCAAATGATAAATTAGCTGTCCGGATTTTTTTTAACAAAGAGATCAGTGTTTTTGCTCATGGCGCTAATACACAACCAGTCCCGACTCTATGTAATCTCTTGTCGCAGAATACCAGAACAAAATCATTTTTTCCCTCGTTATGTCCTTTTGCTCCTCCCCTTTTTGCCCAGATGATGACACCTGCGCACGCGCATCTGTTGTGCGACCGGTGATTCAATCACCTGACGTGTCTGTAAGCAGGGCGTGATAGCTAATGTGTAAAATAATAAAACGAAGCAAGCACACGCGCCGCACGAGAGTAGAGGGCTCATTTCGCTGTGTGCCATCGCGGCCGGCAGATCGTAAGGGACTGGCTCGGTCGATGTACGGTCGACAGAGCAGTGGGCTTCGTAGACAGGCAATTTCTGCACCGTGTGATACTGTGGTACGTTTTCAGGCAGTTTGCATCCCGTACACACACAGTCATTACGTTGGAGTGGAAGTTTTCTACGGAAGGGATCGTAATATACTATTATGGTTTCGGATTTTTTGCCGGTTGTGCGAGCGCAGCTCCCGTTGGACTGACCCAACTTTGCCCGGCAACTCCGAACTTGACCTGGCGGACCGCATGCTCTGACTTAACTCACTCTGAACTTACTGTCAATCTCAAACTTTCTCCAAACAGTGTCGACACGCGAAGAAAAGACCCAGAGATCTCCCTTCTTTGGGATACTGCCAGCGCAAGCCATCGTGGCTACGAGTTGGAATGAACAGATTCGCCAAAACATCCTGAAACCAGCGACGTCACATTGTTGATGACCGCCTTCCACATACGTCGAGGACGGGTGGCCCATAGCAGCAGTCCGTGAAGAAGTAAGTACCTGTTTTCGTCCAGTTTACTTATTACCCGATAGGTCCCTCTTACGTCGCCCATGCTTTATCCGTATGGGGGTGCCAACGTTCAATGGAAAGTCACCCTTGGTTGCGGTGTTGCAGATGCTACCAGGCATGGTGCGTTGTTGTCTGAAGTGGTCAGCCTGACTCGATCATCAGGTGTTCCCTGTACCAGAACCTTCAGTGTGGTGTTGCGAGACATAGTATGTGTTGTTCCTCTCGGAGAGGCTCACCTAAAACTTTTTAGCGGGATCATTGTTTAACGGGGAGGTTAAAATGACAGGATTTCGCTGGTCGCCCTGGAAGCATTGCATGCTCTACGGTCGTTCGGGTGAAATCCTGTCATTATAACTTAAACATCCTCAACGTCTTGCCAGCTTGAGAAGTGGTACATGGTTTTTCCAATGTGAACAACCAATGACGCCCTTTCGAAATTTGAGTGGCTTGGTGTCAACCAATTGAAAGATTGATTCTCTGAGCACTGGTAATTTTTCTCCTGTCTTGCTGGCCTGAACCTTAATATCTAATGCGTCAGGTCCCGTCAAGTGATAATACGTTTCACTCTTCCGGTGAAGGGCCAGAGTGTAGGGAGCGTTTTCTCAATTTACGGCCAAGGTGTTGCAGATGAAGTGCCCTGCTTATCCTACGATTGTTTAAGTTTAAATAACATGTGATTAATACGCCCCGGCCCAGCGCGCAGTTGTGCAGAGTCGATACAAAATATACTGTACAAAATGGCAGTCGGCTTTTTCGATTGAAACTCTCACTACTTTATTCCTTTCCATACCTTTCATTTTTTGCCTTCCTTTTCACTCCAGCTCCATTTATTTTTCTATCTTGCGACGTTGAGCATTACTGTGTGAATAGTTACACCACGATGCATGGACTGTTTTGTGCTTGATCGTCCAGGTGTGGAAACTGGCGGCCCATCACCTACTTACCCTTTCACGACATCAGTAATTGGTTACTGCCATTGCGGAATACTCCCAGAGCTTGTGAATCAGCCACGGCCAGATTTTGAGTGGCTGAAACAGTGTATGAGCGTCGCCGTAGACGTAGAGTTGGCGTGGACAACATATCCACAGACGGATCCAAGTTCTCAAAATGTAACCAAAAAATGCCTTGATTCCACGCAGTCTCGCGGATTAAATTTCTCTTTAACTATCCCACCCAGAGCTACTCAGCGCAGGCAATCACTGCCGACTTTGGCAGTTTGCAATCCACGCTCACTAATCCAACAAAATGGATCAATTTAGGTCAGTCATCTTTGATACTGCAGCTGAACTGTACTTTGTCTCTGGAACTTGGATTATATCTTCTTCTGTAATGGATCATCTATAACAGGATGGCGTCTGTCTGTTTTCAAAACCCCGAAAGTTTCTGGGTTTTTTTGTTTAATCTCTATTTGAGGATAAGAGTGCGGTGAAGGTGTTTGTGTTGTTATAAGCTTCATGCTTTAGCCATTATTGTGAGCTGTGTTCAGTTCCCCTTTCACATGCCACATTTTTATGTCACACTGCCTCTGTTTATACGTGTGAACTGTACTGCATTTCAAATAGGTTGTGTGGGCCTTAAAACGGGAGGTCGGCACGATGCAGGGTTAAAAGACGGGTGTGTGAATTGGAACAGCCTAGGTCCATACAACCTTCACTCGGTCTGTGAAATAAAGCTTTGGGGCATTTCGGTGGGCGGGGTTATCCGTAGCTAATTGAGGGGGGACAGTAACTCATCATAAATTACCCAGCATGAGAAAAAGAGTTCAAGATTCTATCGTGCAGATTCCATCTTCCTCCGCGCTGCATGCTGTCTCGGCAATCGTCGCACTACTTTGCTCTCCGCGTTGGACGTGCACGGCGCGTGCAGTTCGGGTTTTATTATAAGTCCTACGTGTAATGTTCTGCTTCGACTTCTGATTGCCGCTCCTCGATGCGGGAGAGTGTTGACGTCGTCCCCGATATGTCAGACCTGCAAAAGGAAATTGTCCACGATAACTGTGAATAATGGCGACCACTGCCGTGCACCATAATTGGGCCTGCCTCAAGGCTTTCGCGGCCTGTCCTGACGTCTGAACTCATAAAAATGAGTGATATAATTCGAGATACATTTTGCAAAACAGTTGCGGAAGATACTTGACAATCAATGAAATACGATTATTGATTGACGCCGCTAAAACGAAGCAACTGTATTGCACCTGTTCTAACGCCAGGTAAAAAGCAGAGGTTAAAACAATCTGATAACGTCAGTGTGCAACAGCCGCCGCTTTTTGCCACATGAATTTCAGTTTCAAACACCCACAGCATTGTCTCTTAAGTACTTCATTTGCCCATTGCTCGTCAAAATACGTTTATACGCTCAAAGTTAAGTTCCTTCCCATAGATGGTTAGATTCTTGCCACTTTTTTTTACCGACAGAGAGCTTTTTCGCATTAGCTGTCCGTTTAAATTATAAATGTTATAAATATTTTCATCACCTTCACCCATTTTACCTGGAGAAGACCTACTGATCATCCCCTAAGAATCCCTTGAAAAGGTTAAGCCAAACACATCTTGTCATCAGCCCCAAGTGCGACACAGCTATTTTACCAACCACAGGCGACACCCATGTGTTTGGCTTTTGCTGTGTATTCCTTTACAAATGCCGACCACGTCCGCGTGGACAGCACAATTAACCGTTTTAAGGTCGTTCTGGCAAGCTCTGCTAGTGATCTGCATTGGAACAGCATGTTCCTGAAGACGAGCTTCCTTTTGGCATCATCCCTAGAGTGTCTAAAATCTTCTCTTTTCTTTTTTTGGCCAACGTCCGCCAGAAGAAATGGTTGGTAGATTTTTTCCACTTCGTACACAATGCCGCTCGCTTTTGATTCACGTAAACGTCCGGAAATGCCAGTTTTTAACCACTTCAACCTCGGCAGCTGCCGTGTCACTTTCATTTCTCAGATATTGGCAGACACGACGATGCAACATGTCTTTCTGTATTTTAAGGATGCGATCACGTTACATTTTGATGCCTTGCCTGTGCCCTGTATCGAGTTATTGGCGCACCTCATATTAGAGAGGCCCTCCTCATCTGCAATATTAAACAAGCAATTTGTAAAAGCACGGCTTGACGCTGGAGCTCGTTGGTTGGCGTCGGCCTGGCAAAGGATGCATTCAGTCCACGCAGAATCCAGCTACCGATACAGTCGCACCTCGTTATTAAGAGGTCCTCGGACTAGGCAAATTGTACCTTGTTATAACTGGAACACTGTATTATCAGGAATGAAAACAATGAAAATCATAGGAATGGGATCTAAAAATGTCCTTATTATAAGCAGAATCTTGTATAAACGGTACTCCTATTAACCAGGTTCGACTGTATATTGTTTTGGCGATAACAAGCAGAGCACAGCTCGGTGTGTAAAATTAAAAGGGGGCCGACATTATTTGCCGTGCAATGTTTGAGAACTTGAAGTTATTCAGTTTTCTGAGAATTTTTTTCCTCTCTTTGAAAAACCTCGCTCGCGACATACCATAGGCATTTTGGGGGGAGGATATGCCATGCATCCATGACACTTTGATACAGTAATCCATATTAATTGATATCAAGACAAAGATGATCTGTCTGCCGGTTATGGTCGGTCCGTATGGTCTCTCTGTGCGACTATCACACCGTCAACAGTCCAGACCCTCTTCGTATTCTTCTGGTTTTAATTTATTAATAGAAGAAAATCCAGTTCCTCTGTGAGAGCTACACACCTGCCACACACAGGCCTGTTACACCTTGTACGGGGTAAGACACTTCTGACAGACACAGCTGAACGGTGTGTGGTTACGTGTGCCGCCGCGTGCCCACGATTGTCATCCCTCGGCGGCTGCGTGCTGCGCTTACATTGTGTCCAGCCCAGAAATGCCACCAGAGGTGTGGTCATCGGCATGAAACAGAGTGATTCAGCTTCCTAAACAAAACGGGCATCATTGCAGAATCGCGTTGTCTGCCTGCCAAAACTGCAGGGAGCATCGGGAGACTCGAGCTGGAAATACGCCCAAACGCGCCCGCTCGATGTCGTGCGTATAAACTCAAACGTTGTTGAGCTGCGCGTTAACCTGCGCGTTATAAACCCGCATCACTGTGGTACACGATGTACGCATGTGCGTAGTGAAGGTCCCAGTTAGTCGTGTTCTCTGAAAACTTTGGGTCAGTTTTTTTCACACAGATCTTGATCAGTGATCCGTCACTATAGTTCACCGACAGCAGAGCCCGCCTAATGGACGGAGCGAACCAGCGTTGGGATCGCCGATCGAGATCGTGATCCGTGTGAAAACAAACTAGGCCCAGCATTTGATTTGTTGTCAAGTCTTGGTCCCAAGGGGTCGGGATTTTACGGGGAAGGAAAGACGTGCTTAAGCTGCATAACTCGTTGCACTAAAAATGTCCGGAATATCAAAGATTCCCCCTTTTTAACAATTCAAGACAATGTAAAATACGTTCACAGACGCACTGAACTTAAATTCTCATTTATTGCCTGTACCGACGCACAAAGTATCTCGAACTTCACCCCCCTATTAAATTGGTGTGAGCTTGGACTATTATTATAGTACATTAATCATACCTTCCATTTATCGAATATAGGCCTAATGCAGGAAAAAAGCTCATACATACCAGCAAAGAATGAATAATGGTAGAGTTCGAGCAAACACCATCATGTTCAGTCGTTATTAAAAACTGGGACGGAAGACATACATGCATGGCGCTGCCGGCATACCTCCATACTGTCTTCGACTAATAACCGATTCTAATGATAGTTTGTGATCAAGCGCCAGGCTTGCATCCCTGCAGGATGATCTATTCACGGTCGTTTATCACGGGGGAATGTTCCGCGGATGGGGACTTACATGACAATCCCTCGTGTGGGTCCAAAACGTAGCCTAAATCGCGTGTGTGCCGCGCACGTAATGTGCATAGGTTCAGATTATAAATTGATTGTGGAGTTCCACAACGGCGCCCATATAACCCGAGTGGTAAAAGAAAAAAACCATTACAAAGTGCAATCGGCCATTGGGAAACGTGCAACGTTTAGATTGAGTCGAATTGGAGCTAAAATGCAGTTGGTGTTAAAACACTTGGGTACGAGTACCTTTTCCACAGTACAGGGGGCGCCCTTCCTCATGCGCACTTTCAGTGCACGTGGAGTCCGCATGCGCAAGTTGCGGAGCGTGTCCATAAAACGCGACAGACTAATGCGGCTATGGAGGGGATCAAACAACGTAATGTAGATAGGCGACCTCAGTGCGCTTTGGAGGATTCGAACAGTGTAGAATCAACACGGGAGGAATACAGGCGATTCACAGTGGTGCGCCTCCAAGAGTTTTCATCGCGTTGGCCTTCACACCGCGTGAAATTTGTCGACCCTTTCCAAAAGCGCATGGGATCCACTGATTCTTGTGAAACACACGTATTGAAATCAAAAAATATATGTATCGCTTTGGATGGGGGGGGGTGTGTAGTGTGCCTATCATACGAAACCACTTGGTCGATATTTTGGCGCCTCTCATAGACTGCAGTTACTGGAACCCTTTCGTTAATGTTTCCAAGGTGGTTGGACACACTTCCTATCCTCACGCGGATAATCCCACTGGTTTCGGGTTGGTAGTACTGTTTGTGCCCATAGAGCTTCATGCGTAATAGGCTACAGTCCATTGCTTGTCATGGGTGCATTATGTTCCTTCGAGGCAACAAAATAAAGCTCCAACTCTAAAGAAGGGTGCCTAAAGAATAAACCTGATGAAGTTTCAGCTCAGTGAATGTTGTACCGGTGTATTTCAAGAAGACGCATAGTCTAGGATCTCGTCGCGCAGTGAGCCAACCAAAGTATACCAACCGCACGCGCGTGTCGTCTACGCTTGCGTGCACTTTGCCCAATTACAATCGAATTACTGGCAGAAATTTCCAAAACTGCGTCTTTATATCTATATAAACTATATGTATATATAAACTAAATCTTTAAACCACAAGAGCGCTATAACTCCTTTTTTCCCAAGTGCCCAAACTGTGATCTCGCATTCAAGAGGAAAATAGTTCACAATTCGATAATACCGAATGTGACCTTAACAGTGATCTTAAAATAAAAAAAAATGACGATAGCCACCCACATGTTGGTTCTTGTGATGTAAAGAAAGGATCTAGCTAGAGGACTTGTCTGACCTACTGTGCACAGCTCAGCAAGTGCTTTTATGTCACATGTTGACAGACTTGACTTTATATTTCATTCCAAAAGGGAGATTGTGGACCTGACGCTGGTAATCCAGGTTGACACAAAACTATCCACGACAGGAAGGTTGCATACTGTTACGCGCTCCCGAGTATACTGGAGCCGACAGGCGATTTTGTGCTGACACCCAATCCGTAAACGGACACTGCGTGGCGTGAACGCAGCGCGGCGGCGTCGGGCTATCGGCTTTCGTCCGGCCCTGTGAAGCTCTCCACACGCTTATTTCTCGTCGTGGAACTTTAAGGGTCACTGCAAGGAAGATTACCGCTTTCAAATTACCCTGCCAAAAACGCTTTGTGCATTTCCAACAGACGGAAAAAGATCTTTTTTATGCAGACCCCAAACGGGACTATTAACACAGTAAGGTCATTATTTTGTAACATGCCTGTGTTATTATCGTTCGTATACCTCCAATTACAAAACAGCGGCTCGTCTCGTTTTGATTCAAGAGGATCGACGCGCAAACAATGAGAATTTAGACCGAACTTAGAAAACCAAAGGCAAGATTTCAGTCGCTTGTCGTAAAAAAAGGTGTAAAAGTAAACCTGATGACTCTGTTATTCCTTCAACATTATAATGGACCTCTCCAGGAATCGTCTTGACGATTATGTCGCATTGTGCCGAGACGAATTTGGTTTTTGTTTGTTTGCCTCCCTGGGCGGGTCATCGTCCATTTTTCTTGGACTTTGGCAGGGATGAGAAGGATTATGCGACTAGGAAGGTTTCCCTTGGCTTAAAGGTAGTGTACCGTTGCGTGCCTGGAAAAAAGGACATAAGCGTTTATGCCCTTTTGCCGGGAAGCATGATCACTGAAAAAAATTTTCCGGCAAAAGGACGTATGTATGCAACTGTTTTATTTTAATGAAATATAAACATTTCTTTGCAAAAAGTTTGTGAAAAATTTTCCGAAGTCGTTTAATAAGTTGTTCAAAGGCTGCTTTTTGTACAACCTGTGTTGATTTTGTAGTACATTTTACCCGTTTTTACTAAATAAAGAGAGTGTGTTGAGCGAATTGTACTTTTCAAAGATCGTTCGTCCGGACGAACGATCTTTGGAAAAAGCATAAACTTTCTCTTTTCTCGAAAATGACAGCATTTCTGGCGGTAAGATTTTACTGATTTTCTGACACTATCATGTACTTACTTTACAGTAAGATATTTCGAGATAGATTCGACGGTCGCGTTTTTGATATCTTTCAAATCCTGTACACTGCCTTTAAGGGAGAGTTACGGAGGAACATCTGAAACAAAACTGTCCCCCAAATTGGCTTTTACTGCAGGAATTGTTAATAACGATGTTTTTAGCTTTTGTCCCACCGCAAAAAGCCAGGCCCTGATAGACCGAAAAATCCTGACGCTTATCTAGTTTGGAGAAGTTTATTGTGTGTTTCTTTCCCCAAGACTTCGGTAAATTGAAAAGACAAAAGAGAGTAAAGAAAGCACTGATTCGATTATGGATAAATCCGAAACGTGAGTCAGTTTGGCTAACATCGCATATCTGATTGAATTGTATAGCGACGAAACACAGCACGGAATTGAAGCCACTTGAAACTATTACACAAAGTCTGTTATTTTGGATTGAGAAATTATTTTGACAGGCAAATCGGAGTAAAACAAATGAAGAACCAAGATACCTCTAAAAGTCGGTTCATGCTTT
The DNA here is from genome assembly GCF_001949145.1 of Acanthaster planci. Next base: position 537,764 of record NW_019091470.1, on the reverse strand, counting down.
AAATTAAACAGACAAAGGTAACAGCAACGCCAAGATGTGACGTTCGATCAAGTGTTCGCGATGCCACTGTGCCGAAATCTTTTCAACTGCAGCGAAATTTCGCTGCCATTTCTCGTGACGTCGAACTGGCCTCGTGTTCGAATTCGCCTGAAGAATGTATAGGACTTGACGCTTTTGGCATTCCCAAGACGATCGATGGTTAAGGTGATTTCTCTCGATACCGTAAACCGTTGTGGTGATCGATGACAGCTGAAAATTCTATCCACCATGGTGGGAAAACAGGCGTGAGTTTACGAGTAGGCCTATCGATGGCCCTGTGCCAAGTGCTTTGCATTTCACGCAGAGACTACCGGTGGCACCTATTTGATTTCCACTATGGAAACGGCGTAGGACTACAGTAAAGCCTGATCACTAATTCGACTAATAACAAGACCGGGACTTGATGAGCGCGTATCGTTGACAAACCCTTTACACACAACCACATGGGTGTACATGTACATCAGCCTCAGTCTATTCACCGGGGCCACATCTGGAATGCAGAGTGATGTTGGGGGAAATTAGATCAACGCAGCATGTTCAGAAGGGCCGACCCGCCAGCTTACACACGGCGGTGGGCTTGAAAGCTCCCCAGTGTCCTGACACGAATCGCAGCCCTTGTGTGGCGGTGTAGATGGTGGGGGGATGAGAGGTGATGGTCCTACAGCTGACGGCTATCAATGGCGACTGTAGGGTACAAAAAACAACGACTCGGCAGTAACGTAGCCAAGGGGAGGGGCGGCAAGGGGAAAACTCCCCCCCCCCCGAAAATCCTGGTTATCTAACCAAGGGGGCAAGACAACTTCGCACGGCCAGCAGGAGAACTGGTTTGGATTAAAAAAGATGTCAGGAGCCCCACCGCTTAAGCGGTATAATGAGCGTACGATGGCCAAAGCGAATTCGCCGAGCAAGTATATTCACCCTGTATTCACTCTCACGCTCTTAGGACAAAGAGGTGCCCCCGTTGTAAATTTGGAGTCATTAAATTCAAGCGAGGCAACCGACAAGCCAATGAATTCGCCTGTACATGAGGCGCGTCAAGACGCACGCAGATCGCGCTTAATAGCGGTGTTGGTGTGATTTCAGTGGCCAAACTTCCGTCGTCATAATATTGTATTGAATACGGTACATAATATTGCACAAATTTCTAATTCTGTTAGCATTTTTTTGCCTCCAAAACTTGCTGGTAGCCAATACATTATGCTCTCCTGCCTGCTTCTGCCGTTCGTCGTGATCTCTGGCACCAGATGCTGCGAATTAGTACGTGCATAAAAGGCAGAGTCATAACTTTATTATGAGAGAGCTGTATTAATTAATTACCAGCGCCATACGCTGGCTACACAGGCCCGTGTTAACAGCGCCATACTAACCTTTCTGTGCTTGTATCGTTTGACTTATTTTTTTCCCTGTCACAACCAACCTTGAGGCAAAGTTTTTGTGGGCTGTCGTAAAATAAAACTCGTATTGTAAATTATTACTGAATTCTGAAAATAAAATTCTAAACGTGAATTTCTAAAAACCACGTAAAAGCGGTAAGCGCACTGATGAATAAGAATGGAATAATTTCCATAATGTTCAGTGGATGTGCATAGCCTCGTATTGGCTTGAGTCTGGGAGTCGTCTGGGAACGCCACACGATGGGTTTTGCAATTTCTCACGCTTGGGCCCTGGCTTTGCCACAGTTTCGGCCAACGTCGGTCGCGTTGGCACCAGACCCGGATTTAAAAAGAAAACAAACCGATAATGAAACTTTGTGTACATACGAGACCCGATCCGACTACCCACCGCCACTTATGAGTGAGGCCCGTGCAGCAAAATAGCCCGCAAGAACTGTGATGCTAATATATTATCGTATAGGCAAACTTATAACTGAGGCTAGTCAGCGTCACTAAACTTTGCAAGCAGAAGGCTCGAGCAAGCCTCACATGTAAGTTTGCCTTCTGTATTGCATCATACGATAATTATTAGCATCACACTTAGAGCATGGTAATTTTGCTGCACAGGCCTCACTTATATAAGTAGCGGCGGGTGCATTCGAAGACTGTGCTTTTTGTGGCTTCCAGTGGCTCAGGGTAAGAATGCAGTTGGCATGCATTGGTGAATTTATGCGTTGGGGGGGGGGGAAAGCCACCGATTTGCGAAAGTGCATTCTATCGATCATTACGTCCATGCTCGTCTCAGTGATGTTTGGTTCCCAGACCAATAAATCCTGAATTAATGGAGAGATCTTTAGGACCAGTACCAGCCACGATCACACGACCCCCTAAAAGGGTTGGAAATTCCTCCTGTTATCGCAATGCTTTGTCGAAATTTGCCGAAACGTTTTTGTTGACTTTCTAGTAGTGCCGCTTGTTTCTTGCGTGTAGAAATAACTTGTCTTCAGATCTTGCCCAACGTTCATGACAATTCGAACTGATTGCTCAAGTTTTCTTTGTAAAACTAATTGTTTTCCACGTTTTCACAATTTGGACGTGTGCGCTCAATACGTACGAACACAAGGAGGTATCCCAGGATCAACGTGATACGGTTCTCCTTTTTTCAGTCGACGGCGGTTCGAACATTATTGATACGAAGGAGAATCGGTCTATTTCTTTGGGGGCTTCTCGCAGGCGCGCCCCCGTGTAAACGTGTCGTTATCACTGCCTGCTCATTGATTGGCTAATGAGCGTGATCCGTCACGAAGGTGACAGCGTGGCAAGCTCCACGTGGCCAGCCATCAATCTTAACCATCATACCATGCAATCTGCTAACAAGGATAGGGCACCTCGTGGTGTATGGCCCTCGAACCTATTACAGCAGCGATCGTGACGCCGGGCGTGAAAGCTATAATATGCTGTCACTTACTTGACCTAATACATCAGTTCTTCGACGTCGAGTATGTCTTTTTTTTTAAGTATTCGTGTTAAGTTCAGTGGGGGTGTTTTGAAAGCTGCGGCATCAAAAGTGTATTGCATTTAGGTATATGTTTTGATAAAGAAAAATTGTTTTCTTTATCATCAAGGCATTAAATTGCTATATATTTCTTTTTCGCTTTTGAGCATGCGCCCTGGGAGGTTGGAGGTACGCGCTGACGAAATGCTAATCTTGTACCCAAAGAGGGAATTTGTAACGGTGTCTCCTGAAGTGAGTCTTCACTCCAGTGGTTTATGCATATCATACCAGCGACCATGCAGGGTCATTCTCGGCTTGGCAGAGCCTATCAATCGCCAGGATATCAGACTACGCGGCTTGCCATCCACCAGCTGCCGGATTACTGCATGTTTAATTTTGCCAGTTGCTGACGTGCGTATCCATTACTCCACGGTGCTGAATTCATGAAATCAGCGGAGATAAAGGATAGCTTAATCTGCACAGTTTTGTGATAAAATGTTCACCGTCCCCAAAGCAACTGGGGGCCATTTTTCGCATAGGTTTAGGTTACGCAGCCAGTAGCCAGACTTGATATTGTCGGCAAGATGAACGTGAACAAACTGCTCTGACAAGACAGCCCGAGACTTTAGTGCAGACACTCTCAAGGCCACGTGTCAAACTTATCCAAATATTGAAACATTAATTCCCAGATAACCCGCCACATATGCAAACCATGTGTCGACTTACGAAGGCACTTCTGCGCAGACGCAGCACGTGCAGCCCCTGACTGCTATCATGCATTTCATCAGAGTGCAGTCGATGGCGGATTTTGGTAGTGTTGGCCGGTGAATTGCATTTGGTATAGTGTCGTCGATAGTAGCCGTCGTCCCTACCCAAAGATGTCATTGAGTTCCCGAGGGACGATTGTTGATTATGGACGTGACACTCGCTGCGCCTATCCCCGAAATGTTGGCAGTTTTTCCAGTTTATCCCCTTTATTTACTTATCTTAGAATGGCTGGGCTTAAGCAGTCGGGTTTTAGCCGACTGTCTCTCTTAGCCGTCTTAGATACGACAGCTAACTGAATTTATTGCAGTAATTATTACCGTATCTGCTTCAAGAAGAAGCACTCCCTCATTGGTTGAAAAGAGCCATTTTTAGTTGGGAGTCTTCATTGTGTTGGTAACGATGCGACCGGAACACGTGCATTTCAAAGTCGTTCGTGAACCAGCGAAGTTCAGTTCCGACCAAAGGAGCCTCATTTGCCAAGAAAAATGTGCCCTCTCGTGGTCCAGCTCGGGGCTCATACTCTTGCTAGTGAGCCCGCTTATAGGCCTGTTGACAATGACATCACTGGTTCGTTATTCGGCCATCTTGAATTACATCTTACGATCAGCTGTTGGGCATAAACAATACGCGACGTTCGTTCTTGCTGTCCAGTCCAGTGAAGTTTTTTGTTTGCGCTTACCGTACAGCTTGTGTTGTACTAGCTATAGGCCCAGCATGGTGAACTTTTGCGCCGCTGTGTTGAAAAGGGAAGGTGAGGCAACCCGAGAACTGTCTCAAAGTCGACAGACAAAATGGCCTTCCAACATATCAAGGAACATCCCGAGAGGAACTTGCCCTACATCCGCCTATGTTCGGACCATTTTATATCAGGTGCGTGCCTCTGTTGTGTTTTTTTTTTTATCTCAGGGAGAGGGTTCCATATACCGCCAGCACCTTAGATCTCTTGCACGAAATAATTCTAACGTTAACACTTTGTCAGGTTGACCGGTCTAAACAGTCTATATGTATCATGACAGAAAAAGCCTAACGTTAAGTACACAGGCCCTTATGTCTAACATTTAAAATTTGTTTTCATTCCAAGGTCTGAACCAAGCGCTGTGTGAGCTACGTGATGGCAGGATATGGCATGTCTTTACAATTAAACCTTTCCAAGTTTAACCAGTTACTTTGACCATATCATATGCCACTTTGCCCATAACCATGACAATCACTTTGCCAATCTGCCACTTCACCATTTACCACTTCGCCCATTTGACTCCTTGCCCACATGCCACTTCACCGAAGGCTTTTGTCAAATTGAAAAGAAAGTCACATTAAAACAACTACACTGTACCCAATGCTTCCTGAATCCACCGGAATGCCAGGAAATATAAAAAGACCAAATAGCGTTAGTAGGATGGATTTAGAAACTGTCTAGGTTTTTCTGTGGTTTCAACCGGCGGGAGTAAAGCTAAAAGCGTGGGAGACCGACCAAAATCTGCAATAAAATGATCAAAAGTTTCATAAATATTTCAGTGAGTTGTTTCAAAGAATTCGTCATCTTCATGCATCTAGGTATTTCCAATTTTTATTATTATATCCAAAAACTGCACTCGATAAACTTTTTGGGGATGCTCAGATTTGCAGGCCGACTTGTGAAATTGGGGCATGCATTATACATTATTATACATGCATTATGCATCCCCATAGACGATGTCATGGCAAAAGATAGCAGTGTAGTGTCAATTGACAAAATCACAGCTGTGTGTTGTGCATCGACCAGTATGTGTTTGTGTCAGTTTTCCCGTTTGACTGGCTGCCAATACACACATTATCAGCTAAAATAACCACTTGAATAGCTGTATACGGTCCATAATATGTGCGGGTACATTTTAGCTGCAAATAGGCCTACATGTAATTCAGATACAGTCCATGATGTTTAAGGCTGCGTACATCTGCGTTTGTTTATTTAGGATACAGGTACAATGGATTTCATCTGAAAAAGTCTGTGGGACTATTTGCAGTCTCATTCAGTAATTTACAGTTAAAAAGTACACTGACATGTACAATTTTCTTCTCATCCGAAACAAAAACCTGTGGTGTATATTTGTAGTCTTGTTCAATATGTATTCTACAGTTGAATGAATACTTGTCCATATGCAACAAGACATTTTTCGTATATTTCCTTGGTCAGTGCTGACTTTGACTTCATGTTTTTTAAAAGATGTCTACATGTATGTACAATAGCGTATAACTCCCCTGTCCATCCAACATCAGCCGTTCTAGAGGGCAGAGGCCCTCCCAAAATTTCCCAGTCTTACTCAGAATGCTGAAACAGTGTCTGTGACCATCTCTCTGGCTGATTACTCTACCCTAGCGGGATGTCGCGCTTTGCGCACCTGGGCGTTCATCGTTTGGGTGTAATAATATTCATGGCTCACTTTCAAGGGGTGCAAGTAAACTTGTGGCTGGCCGATACTTGTATTGGAGTCTGTCCTATGAAAACTAGGGCTCTATTTTGTAGTTTCTACGTTCTAATTTTGTTACATAGAAGTGTTTGTCTTTCAGTCTCGGTATCCGCTGAACATTTCTTCAGAATCATCCCATGAACATGCCCCCCCCCCTTCGAAAAGATCAGGGTGTAGCCTAACAAAATGAATGTTTGGGAATTGGTGTATATATTACAATTTTCTCTTCATGGCAAAGCGCCACGTGTACTCATTCACTGTGACAGCACAGACCTGGGGAGCTTCTCCTCAGGGTCAAGTGGTGACCATGATTTTTAGAGGATAGGATTGGCAGTGGCATGCTGTCAGCGAAATGATAACGGGAGATCGTTTGCATGCAGCGCATGCACTTAGCGTGGACATAGACATTCAACATTCATCATTTTCATGCCAACGAAGAGACACGGGCTTGCACGAAAAAGCACTGATAAACCAATGCTGGACTCGACCACCGGGGAATAGATCGTGAATATTTATTGTAATCCCCGTTGAATCAAACAGGAAGGTCGAAACCTTAACCGGTACCATACCACGCTTGCACTTCGCATATGTGGGGGACGGCGCACACGTATCTTGAGTATTCAGCAAATTCCCGAGGACTAATCATGCTGGAATGCCGCAGCAGTTATTACGTCACCGTCAAGAAGGGGAGAAAGCGAACAGTTAGGAAACCAAAGCCGCTCCAGACCAATCAGGTAAGAGCACCCCGCCGGTACTCGGCTCGTCTGCAGCATGGCTGAGAATTACCATAGAGCTACAAACCCACTATGGAACTACAAACACACTATGGAACTACAAACACACGTACGGAAAACCGGCTGCAGCCCATTTCCATCTCCAGTGTATCGGTTGCAGCTATTTCGTTGCGGCTCGTCTTCGCAAATACACATGTGAGCTGCATGACTTTCGGACGCTGATCGGGAAATATTTGGCCCCCTTTTTTTGAAAACAGCATGGTTTGGGCCCGTTTTTTTTTCTTGGTATAAAATACGAAGACATGTAGCTACCATACATAGAAATTTTAGGGGAAATGGAGCAGCATTTCTATGGGCACACAACTAGAATAGAATTCGTGTCATGTTAAAAGTCATGTAGAGTCTATACCGAAAAAGGTTCATTTACTTTGGAGTTCGTGGGAGCGGAGCGGACGCTGGACCCCACGGTTCTGGGGGTAAGGCCAAGGGGCCAAGAAAAAATCCACCATTATGACCATGTCCCCCAGAAATTGCAGTTGCAGCCCATTTTATTTGTCATGTTTGTTAGGCGTAAAACGATCCGGTGATAAAATTAAACAAACCCGTACCTTTGATGAAACAACGTGCAGATCATTAACCCTAACACTCCTCAGGGTTTGTAGCTCTATGGTCCTCCAACAGGTGAAGGATTGAGGAGGGTTAGGGTTAAATGACTGTGGAAACATAACACGGACCCATCCGGAAACAAACTGGTTGGCCGTTAGACCATTGTAACTTCGCTGGTCCTTCGGTGTGTATGGACTCGGCGAGTACACAGGAAAGTGTACGATATCAGGATAAGAAATCGATGGTAAAAGTGACGGATCGTCACTCCACGATCTGGATCAGTTGCAGAGTCTGGTCGTAACGGGCTTTTGAATCCACGGTTATCTATAGGGTTTCATAATACGATGATCGAGCTGCATCAGCAGCCATGGTGATGACACTGGACGACAAATGTTTTCCTCTTGCGCTGGAGGGCCGTAATCTAAGTTATTGGACCACACACGTCGCTGAGATTACAATGGTCTATCCGGTTCGTAAGTGATTCGTCACAAACGTGGACGCGCCACGATTTGAAGGCTCCCATGGGACGATCGCTGAAGTTGCTTGCTAATTTCCGGTTCCATGTAAACGGCGACTAATGCATGTAACTCTATGTGCAGTGCATGTGCAGTGGGCGTGGTTTAAACCGATGTGACGTCACACTTGCGAACTGGATAGGCGAGGTGCTAGTGCACCAATAATTTGTGTGCATACTGCGCTGTGATCGGCAACGCCGGCTGCATTCATTGGTGCGTCAGGTGAATGAGAAACCAAGGTGATAGATAAAATATAGAGTACGTGGACTGCTCTTTCCGCACTCCTCGAGTAGTCTGGTCTGGTGACTGATAATAGTGCCCGTAAGCCATGCAAAAAAAATGGTGGGTGCCAAGCTTCAGTAAGTCTGCAATATGTATCAGCCCTGGCAAAATGTTGCAAACAAAAGAATTTAGATACCACCTGCTGAGATGTTAATTTATCTCCTGCCCTCAAAGCCATACTGCCAGTTGAGAGATTGCTTGACACTGTTCCAGTGACCAGAATGAGCCAATTTGGTACTCGAATTGCGCATCCCTTTGGCGCATATAAGGTCAAAACACCAGTATGTCGGGGCAAGGTCCGCCACTGCCGTATTCTCACTTCCGCGCACTGAGTAAGTTCGCTGGGCCAGGGGTCAGATCTTCCCTTCTGTATTTGCATAAAGGCTTGTTCGTACCTAGTGTGGAAGCCCATACGAACGCGATCAGAAATTCACCCCTGCAAATTTTGCGAGAGTTGAAAGGCCGACATTTACTTACGAGCGAATATGAAAGCGAAGCGAATGGGACGCCATGAAATATTTGCCTCAAAATTTTGCTCGAGTTGGAATGTGTTCAACTTCTGCCAGTCGACAGCGCAAATATTTGATCAGATGTCACAAAGTTGCGTTTGTGTTCACTCTCTTGAAAAATTTCACAAAAGTTCCCAAGGTCACAAACGGAGTCGATCCTATCGTCATCCCCTTCACTTCAGGGATCAGCTTCGAAGGGTAACTGCCAGCGAGATGATAACATAGCAGAACGACGCACTCTGCTGTAACATACTTCAGCATCCGTGCACAGGTGTATTGCCAACTGATGCAACGCGTCGTTGCTTACTTTGTGGACTGCCGCTGCAGTTGTCAGTAATATTCAAAGGCATACGGAATTACACACTACATTTAAATACCCTATCTTTCGTGTGGAATTTACTGTAAATTAGAGAAATGTGTAGGATTCTGACACGGTTGAGGATAGGTGTTTCGATTGGTATTGCGTAATCATGGGCGAGATCCAGGGGGCGCACGCCCTACCCCGTTTACACCCCCCAAAAAAATAAATAATAAAAAGAGAAGAAAAAGACGGGGGGGAGGAAAAATAGGTGGACCCAGCCCCACAAATAAGGCAAAGGCGTAAAAGACAGCAGTTATGTTTCCAGATACCCAACCTCCCAAACCACCCCTGAAATAAAATTTAGTTCACGCCCCCCCCTAAAATCTTGGATCCACGCCCCCCCCCTTCTGGGTCCGCCCCTGGTAATTATGAATAGTTGGAGATGGGGTTTGGTGTAATTACGACTGAAGTTAACACAAGTGGCTCGGAACTGGTATTACAGTTTTGGCCTTGTCGTTTGAGAACTGTTCGTCTCAGGAAATGAGACGAAATGTGGAAACTTCTATACTTGTAATAAGGCAACTTAATGTTACTGCAGTCAATTTTGGATGGTCAAAAAGTCAGAATTACCACGGTGATGAAGATGTAGCAAGGATTATGTTTCATTTTATCTGTTTTCGAACTGTTCATTCGGCAGATTTTGCGGTCCAACTGGCTGGCTTGCTGACACAAACGCCGTTCCAACTAGGAATTTATCTTTGAGACACCAACAAGCTATAGCAGAGGTACACCTTTCTGGTCGCCGGGTTGTCACTTTCACATTTGGCTACCTTCGCCAGACTCCACTTGCCAGCTACGCCCATTTTTTTGGAGGAAGGAGGGATTCCTCTTGATCCAAGATGGCCGCCATCGAGGTAGAGAGAGACCAGGAGTTTGATCTTTGCGCAGTACTATCGTCCGGTTTTGACTGCAACGAAAACACCACCATACCTCTGCCTGAGTTTACGCCTTTCACGGCGTTCAAGGTGGCCACCTTGGCCACCATGATCATTTTCTCCACCGTGGGCAACGGCATCGCCATCGCCGTCACCTGCAAGATCCGCGGCCGGCGGAAGTCCACTGTGACCACGCTGATCCTGAACCTGGCCCTGGTGGACCTAGTGGTCACCTACTGCCACATGCTCTTCCACATGGTCTGGTACGCCGTCAACGTCTGGTTGGCCGGCGATGCGCTGTGCAAGATCGCCAAGTTCTTCTCCAGCTTCGGGCTGTTTGCCTCCTCCTTCATCACCGTGGACGTGGCGCTTGATCGGTGCCTGGCGGTACTCAAGCCGCTGGGCCAGCGCCAGAGACCGTTCCACATCAAACTGCTGATACTGGCGTCGTACCTTCTGGCCACCCTCTTCAGTATTCCTCAGGTAGGTTGCCTTTATAATGACCGGAAGCCATTACTGCATTTGTGCCCAGCTTTTGCAGAGGTGCTACGCGCATGTTAAATGCCTGTCAGACTACAGGATGTCGTTGTTAGTGCCAAAATGCGCGCGCATCTCTAGGTTGATATTCCGGTTCGTTGATGCTGCACCTTTCCACTTAAAGCCTCATCTTTCTTAGAATGAGACGCAATAATTTGGGATGCGGCACGGACACATACGTCAAATGAGACACGTGTGCGTTACATCATGCGCGCAGAAGAAGTGAGCACCGCTCTAATAAACATGTCCATTTTACACGATGTGCCAGTGGTAACATTGGAATCCGACTACATGCAAAGTTGACGTATATTAGCCAATGCGCACTCTTAGGCCGTGGCTAGGCTGAAACGGCCTTCCAGAGCTACGGCTAGGTCTTCTGTCTGCGCGTCTCCGCGCATTTCCAATGGTTTGCAGACCAAGGCCTAGCTCTAGACAGCAGACTCGGATGCATCCTTCTATACTCAGTAGATGCGTAATTGCCGTCAGCAACGAACTGGATAAGAACACTCGCAACATGCGCGTGTATTTTTTAAATGGCGTCTCCTAGGATAAGCGCAGGCTTTGTCGTTTCATAGGAAGGTGACTACTGTAAATCATGGACTTACGAGCGTGGATACAGTGCTAGTCGACTACAATTTCTGAATTTATTTGTTTCTAGAAAGAGCTTGCGGGAGTCTGGTTGCACATTTATGCACTTAATGGTTTTTTGGTAGACTTGTGACAAGTAGATTTGCATATTATGACGTTATTTTCTGCCTTGTTTTTCTATCTCCCAATCCACATTCAGTAAATATGAATATCACTATATTCATAGCATCAAGTATTAATATAATGACTTATCAGCATTCCAGTACAATGCTGTTTATTTTTTTATTTTTTTATTTTTTTTACTTATTTATTTTTTGGTTTTCATCGAGCCCTCAGATACATTTGAGTGTCGTAATTACATGTACCTCTTTGACGCAAATTATACAGAAAGTTTTTCAATCAGTTCCCTCGGAGATAGCAATTATTTTGTTGTCCTCGCTATGCATTTCATTTAATTTCTCGCTTGACAAAGAACCTTTAGGTATTCTGGATATTTTACCAGAGTTGGCACCTTTATTCAAATGTATATATCGTGCCAAACACGAGGTCAATTCATACGAATGACATTGCCACTTCTAGCGAAGGCGGTCTGTGGCGCAAAACCTGTTGACAGTAGGCTTTCGCTTTATATCTGTTTTAGCTCAAAAGTGCGTCATATCATCCTCAGCCAAAGCTACAGCTTTTTGCCAGACATAGAGGGATCCCAAAACGACGCTTTTAGCGTCGATCTGCGCACTTCCGCGTTTGAAAACGAGGCTGTTTGTGTCAGTTTCAATTCTTAATACGATCAGACGATTGAAAGTAAGGAGTCAAGACACAAATACATAAAAGTATGTTAAACTCAGACTTTTTAGGCTGCAAATTTGTGTGGAAGAGTTTTCAGGATGACTGGACACGTGAAATCAAAAGAAAAAATAACGACAATTGACCGCGAACTAACGTACCTGCGATGATCGTGTATCTTGTGCAGTGGGTGTGGTTAAAACTGAAGTGGCATCACACTTACGAATGGGATACTGTATGTACTGTGTCGACTCCGCGGGCGCGCAATGAAGTTCAACACAGAGAGCCTCGGTTTCGATATGCACAGAAGGCGCTAATGTGAAATCCCTCTATTTCGCCGACGGTGGCAATAGCGCTAAAGTGCCATAAAGGACCATTGCAGTTACACTGAGAGACATAAAACAGAATGATATCCTAGCCTACAGTGTTGGCGTTCCGGAGACCTAACATAGGCTGTCTCAGTGCTCGGACAGGTCAATCTTTCCACGGTCGAGGGTGACAGCTCACGAACTGACCCCTGTCGACCTGCAAGCACTTACTTGCAACTCCCGTGGGCTCGAGTCAAAATATCCCACAAGTTGCCAAATCCGCTTACTTCACCTCAAACAAACCTCAGACTAACCCGTAATACCTCAGCGCTCACCCTTCCCGCCGTTTATGACTATTTACCCAAGTCTAATGTTGGATTCCTCGGTCGTGCTCCCGACTTGGAAATCACATCACACCCGCAATCGTGCGCTGTCTTCATTGGTTGTAAAATCGACCCTATAGCGCTGCTGCGATTACGCCATGTCAACATGTGTTAAATTCAGTCGATAAAGACTATGTGGGCAGTGATGGGAATGTCACACTTTGTAACCTGTCGTGACAAGATCGTCGGCACTGACGTCACAGATTTTATCGCGCACCTCTCTTCTCCGCCATGTTTGATGTTCGAGCGTGCCCGGAAAGGGCAGCGACTCGTGCGTTTATCCTTGTCTTGCAATTTGCAGTGATGATAGCAACAGTATTTTCGTCAAAGCACAGTGATAAATTGCAGGACGTCATTCTTTTAGCGAAGCATTCTTCCAGTGTTTAAACATTATGAACAATGTCGTGAAATTAACTACTAGCGAGTTTACCGGCTCAGCAGTGAAGCATGACAAGTTCGATAGTTGACTTAATAACATATAGAGCATAAATAATTTAACACATTGAAAGCACATAACCACGCGTTGTACGTTGGAAGCTCGAACAGATGGACCTTGAATATTTTTTTCAAGTGTGGCAATGACATTTTCAATTCAATTCAATTTAACTACATTCATTTCCTTCTCATGGCAAAATACAGGTACTAACAATGTATGAGCTAAATAGGCCACTAGAGGTGGCAAAAACCTTAAAAGCTGAGCTCGTATCAGGCATGCCATTACAAGAAACAAACAAGACAACACAAAAGAAACAACAAAATACAATCAGGGAAAACTTTACACAAAATGAACATCAAATAAATGACCCCAGGGACTAGAAATGCATGAAATCTATTGCATAAGATAACATGTAACGTCTGAGAGAAATCGGTAAGCTATTTCATAGTTTCGGTCCGGAATATTTGATACTGTATTGAAATGCAGATGTTCTATGTTCGTCGTTGGCACCGCATATGCAAAAGTAAAGTGTCATTAATGGCAAATGCAACTGCATTATTTTCCCACGCCAAGATAGATTGGTCATGTGTATCTTTGCCTGTCGGTCTTTTGAGACACGCGATGGCATAAACATCAGCGTCCTCCAAAGCAGTTCTTTGTGTTTTTCCTTCTCTTGCCAGCGCTTAGTTACCTGAAATCATCAGCAGTAACCGTACCAGTAAAATGGTACCTGAATGGTAAACGGCCTTAATGCATCTTATAAGTAAGCGCGTGCGTGCTTCCCACCCAGCCTCGTCCCCAGGGGGATACTTACATCCAGTTTGGTCTCCAGTAGTACCCTCCTGAAAAGAAACGTTGTTCCTGCATGTGTGCTGTCGATACCGTAACAGTGAGGGAACAAAATCGCGCTTTTTTTAAAAACAATTTCGCGTATTTGGTTTCACATTTGCAGTAAATTACGTCGTGTGCTTTCCGTTTTTAACATTCCCCCGTAGTAGATGTGAGGGGATTCTCTGATACGCTTTGACCTTTTCTAGAGAAATCTGAAAAGGTCACGTATAACTTATGAATATGGATTAGATTCAGTATAAAATGTTTGACCTTTTGTATGGATGAGAAAAATATGGAATAGGCTTAACCAATTGGAATGAGCTTTTGTTGGACCAGTTTGATCTTTGATATAGACGAAAATGAGTGTGGAATAATTTTAAGGGTAAAAGGCTTTAAAAGGGTTTTAAAAGGTTTAAAGTTAAAATTGTCGGCACAATTTGAAGTTTTATACGGATGACAATGAAATGTTATACATTCTTAGATGAAACATGAATGTTATATTCTGTCAAACCCTATGCGTGTAATCAGGGAGCCACAAGGTTTGAACAGGAATCTAATCTACGGAGGCATAAAGAAAATATTGACAACGACGAGGAATTAGACATGAATGCAGTTCACAGTGATTTGGAATCCGTGAAGGAGGCAGAAGACGACGAAGCCCCGGATAGACGGAGATGAGTGTGGTTCAGAATCGGAAGAATTGTTACCTGCCAAGATTGGTTGGGAGAGGCTAAAGTAGCCAACAGAGAAAGTGGAGTGAAAAGTATGGCAATATGCCAAGATGACAATAGACTCATCTCCATCCGAGGTTTCGTAGCCGTAGCATTCAGCCTTCGGTTTTCTAGTGTTTCAGTCTCCAGACAGGATTTACCGTACTTACTGTAGTTCTAAAAGTTTAAATGCAAAAAGCCCGGCTACGCCAATGAATACCTATCACTTGATGCGCCTGGTATGCAGTTTATCTGGTACAGAACCTAAAGAGTACCGAAGAGTGACGCCATCTGAACCAGGAAATGTAGTGCAAACAAATAGGAGTACGCACTCGTGTTATTCACACGCTGGTTTTTGCGCTGTTGCCTTGTTTTACACGTAGTTACGTGCGTGACGTATTCACTTTGGTGCTCAAGTCTTCTTTTCATGGTATAGGCTTAGATCAGTGGTCTGCTGATGGAAAGAGCGTTGATACATCGTGTAAAATTGCCTGTCAAAATGACACTGATTCTGTACCATCTAATTGTATTCTACAGGACTGTAAACAAAAGCTGTGGACTGCGGCAAGCGAAAACGTACGCCTTAATATATGATGCAGAACGTTAAAAATAGTATAGCTTTTATGGCCCCAATATAAACGTCGACTTAATTGTGCAGAAGAAAAATATGACCGTGCCCAAATTGCATTGTGACATTCAACTCTCGTGTAGTTTATCTAGGTACTACCATCTCACTGACACAGCGGCCAAGATGTTTCGTCCTTTTTTTCACTTTGCCTTCTATGGTGTCCGAGGACATTATAAACAATGGAAAACACAATGCCATGGTACACTGACATACGGCCATGTGTTTCGAAAGGTTTAATTGCTCACATGAACACAGTTTTGGCCCTACAGTGCATAAACTGCGCAGCTCTTATTTTCAAGCACATTGAAGTCACAAAGGTTTTCTACAGTTTGCTTGAGAGTTCGTTATTGGGCTTTTTTTTTATTTAAGCCCCTATGGACGCAACCGGTCCAAAAAAGGACTTCACGACGCAGTGCTCCACCTGTTGTCCCACAAGCCAACTCAGTTATATCGCATAGAAGTCATCAGGAGGAAAGGCGGCAGTCAATTATCCAAGGTGGCCAGCCTCCATGGACCGCAAGAAACTGTTGTTCGCCAGCCTCCACCAATGCCCATGTACCAATCCTGCCGGCCGTGAGAAGTTTGCCTGACGTCGAGCAGGTAACACGCACCACCAGGACCCTCCTGTTCGTGTCTCAGAGGAGCGTCTTTCCCATGAACCTCTCGCTACTGCTGAATTGCTCTGTGAATGATTTAAGCTCATGGGGTCACTTACTTTTTACTTGGATTGGACAGGCTTATTAGCACAGCTGCACACCTCCTTACTGTTGAGATCCCATGAGACTATTCGTCCGGGCCGCGTGTCGCTTCCCAAGCGAGATCGAAGAGTTTTGAAAGAGGGCGCCCTCTGTGATTATGCATTATTCATAATTCTGTCCGTGGCTTTAAGGAGTGATTATATAAAAAGGTATAAAGGTTATAAATTCACCGGAACTTGGCAGTCAATGTGTGGATTGGTGTGGAATACTCCTTACTTGAAATCCTCCGTCTCAGGTTCAAATCCCCTCTTCTGTTTCACAACACTTTGTTTAAACTTGTAAATGACAAGTGAGAAAGGAACATTCTCACATAAGTTTGGTTTTTGAGGTCGAGAACAATGCATGAAATTTACATGTAACAGACCAATCACAAGACAGGAAACCAAAACCATTTATGAAGAAAATCGCGTCTGGGCCGTAAAAAGCCGTTCAGGATATTGATTGAGATACCATCCCTGACTATGGTACTCTTTCGAATCTTCAGGACGCCACGTGTAAACCAGAGCGCTCCCCCCATTGGTATCCACGATATTTCCTGATATCTTTTTCAGTGGTATCGCGATATTCCAATATGTTTACTGGAAGCATAGATGATGATATGCTCTCCACACATCGTCGACCCAAGATCATGGCATTCCAACCTCGCCGCTTTAGACGGCCTCTCAGCCCGTTGATGAAGTCTTCTTCGTGGATGACAGACTATAAGTATCGCCCCTTTGGGCGATAGCCTCGTCGTAAAGACGAACGGGGCCCGGGCGGGCGGTTGCTCCGGGGGACAGTCACCTGCACTGACGGTTAATAATTGGTCGGCAGGGACTCTTGAGGAAAAAAAATGCTCGCGTGGGCTTATTTTGTGTGGGATTCCCACTGCCGATGGCTACAGGCTTGGCCTGCCAGTGAACTCCGTTGTCGATTTCATGACGATTTTTTGGCAACCGAGACGCTGTGTTTCCCCCGCGCAGAACAACATCGGGTAAGGAATCTATCAAGTCGTATCTGCAATTACAGTGAGATCTGTTGCCACTCTACGGTACTTTTTCTCATTATTTTTCACCTACTGGATGGCTCGACTGCGCTGTGCTATATCAGTCGATGCTGTGAGCAATCGCAGACCTTACTAACCTTTTCTACAAGCATCTTCTACAACCGTAAATGCAAAACAAAGGATGATCGCCTGGGGCTTAATTACCGAAAGATTGTGTCTCGAGATCGAGCGATCGCGCAGAAATTGACCAGTCGCTCAGATCGACTGATTGCCCCTAACGTCATCCCAAACTCTTATCTGGGGCAGCGGAATTTCACAAGTTTACCCCCCTTATCTTCAAATGAGTTCTTTTCCCTCATCAAAATACCCAAGGTTAGCCTAAATAATTTATCATCAAACCTATCTTGGGATTAAGTGACACGGTTCTTCGCGGTAGCCTTTGTTAAAATTGCATTTCTCTTAAATAATTGCTCCTAGGAGCAAGAACGGTGCATTTATAATAATTATGTTGGGATGCATTAAGTTGTCTTTCTGAATAAATTGAACATCGGCATTGGCTCTTAGCCGAGTGAAATTCCATGGCTTGTACATGCTTCTGCAGTACCGCTGGCTTCTTGATGTAGCTTGCGATCACAAGGGCCCTCATAAACCAATCCATCAAACAAAAGCTGACGAGTTGAGACGGAATGAGACCATTAGTCATTACATTAGTCATTTTTCTTTTTTTACTTTTCACAGCGAACGGCCGATTTTTGGCAGGATTATTCGCAGAAGTAATTTATAAATTTATATGGTAATCGACTTGAAAAGTATCGTCCCAAATTACAATTGTAAATAAATGAAGCTGTTGACATCCCTTGGATCGCCCATCATGGACAAAGTGTGGTTTTTAATTCTGAAAGATGCAGTGGACATTTTGTATGGAATGTTCAAAGGGAGGAACTGAACACCTATTGTCCAGTCATCGCACCGCTGATCGACGTTTGCTCTGAAATTGCTGTGAAACGTTGAGTGTTGACCCGTCGGTATTGCAGAGTGGATGTGCATCTTGTACGAGATACCGTCTCTCGAGGATACCCCGTTGAGGTCGCCCGCTGAGTGGCATAACTGGGCCGAAATAATCCCTTTTTGCCAGATAAATTTGAATACTTGGAAATCTGGTACACTGAGCTATCTGATTGCACATAAACACAATTTGAATTCCCCAGACTAAAGGCCCTGTTGCTATACCTCGTGATTCGGGGCAAGCCTTTGCATGTCGACCACCATCTTTAGAATGGACTGGTTCCTTTGTGCCTTTCTTCACCGTTGAAAACAGTGTATTGGTGCAAGGCGTGTCTTTTGTATTGCTATTAAGCAAAACCTAAGCATCAGTGTTTTAGTCTGGAGAACGTAAATTGTTATTTTCACTTTCAAGCCCAACAACTGCAGGCTGTAAACACTTAAAAAATTCAACGGGGGGGGCAGGTGCAACCGGGAGACACCGTTGGGACCGCTTCCCCCCCACCTATGCCCTCCGAGTTGTGGCAGTCTCTGTTTAATTGACAGCCCTTGAAGAACTTAAGTTGTTGGGTACGTATAGACTGTGAATTTTTTTTCACAAACCATTAGGCAGTGACCAGTTAATTGGTATATTCATTACTTGAATTTTATCCCCCTCGGGATTGGGAGGGAGTTAACCCCCCCCCAAAAAAAAAAATTACAATCCAACAGATTCTGCTTCCAGCTTGAGATCCTCATTGTGACCCGTCACCTGGAACGTCATTGTGCTTAAAGAACATGACCTCAAGTATGGCTGCCACGTGTGCGAGCGTGAGCTGTTTACATACGCACGTCATCGTGGCGTCACCACCCCCGCCCACTGCTGTGCTTCATTGCTACAAGGCTGGCGAGCCAAGGATAGATTATGCTCGCGTGCCACGTTTGCACTGTGACCGAAGCACGGAGCGCTTATCACGAGCCGTTTGGCTCAGATAGATTTCTGGAAGGCCGTCTTCCTGTGTTGTATCCTGAGCGCAGCGTGAGACTCTCGACAATTTTGAAACGAGTAAGAACTAACACAGGAAGATTTCTTTCCACAAATTCATAAGCTTATCGGGCGAATCCTTGCGTAAGGTCGAAAACATTATCAATATCTTGACGGATATTGACCAATTTTTTTCAGTTTTCCTTCGTACAAATGTAAACAAGAAGCAAACACAAATTGCTCTAAACCTCATTATGCACCACTTCTCCTGTTTTCCTTTAAGTCAGTTTAACTGCTAAGAGCTATTTTCTGAGCCATGTAATGGGAATTTTATGACTTAATTACATATAGGCTAAAAAAGCCTGGATTCATTCACATGTTGCAATGAATCTTGGCTTCGTTTGTAGTAGTACAAGAGATAAATATCAACATTTGTGGGATTTTGCGCACGTGAAAATTCTATATTCATGAGCCAAATCGTAATGTCATCCAAGGCCGAATAGGAGTGTTTCCATTGCTTTGTGTACAATGAGTGTATTACACTTTTCTTGGAGTGGGTTTTACTTTATATTTGGTTTCACGTTAAACAGCTTGCTTGGAAAATGGTGGTCGCCATTAGTTCTTCAAAATATTGTTTGTGGGTGATTTGGAAGATTTGGAAGTTTTCCACCGTCTCGTATTCTTTAACGACGACATCAAAATAGCGCCGTCGTACATACGTTGAAAAAAGTATTTATCTCTAAGAATTGAAAAACTAGCACCTGCTTTTCACTTCTAGTGAAGTGCTTAGATCTTGTCTGTATTGTATCACAAAGTTACATGCATGGAAACAAGTTGAACTAAATATCCACTGCATGTGTCATTTGAGTAAAAAATTAAAGTTCGGAAATGATTCTGTCTTATTCACACAACGCATAGGCCTTTGGTATCTGTGTAAACATTTTAATGACCACCAAATGAATGGATATTACTCACATACAAGCGTCTATTCACCGCACAGACAGGAAAATAATAATGCCGTGTCCTGATTATTTCGCTGGTTCGCCCTAATTTTGTAGTCCGTCCTCACTAGATGATTTAGGTCGTCCTCAAGAAATGAGGACAGCGCAAAAATATTAATAGCTTTGGTCTGGTTTTGCTTCCACTGTGCCCCGGGTATTGTGCGGCAGAGAGATCGGTGTCATATGAGATTTGGACTTTTTTTACTTCACACGGACTCCCCGTATTCCATATCCCTTAGTCGTCCATTGATCCGTGCACTCAACCATAGGCTGTACATTCATTGCGGACGTATTTCGTGAAGACCAGCACGCCGCCCGAGAGCAATGCTAACTGCATACGTCAGGCTTAGAGAGCGATCTCTAAACTAATCCGATTAGACGCACCGCACTTTCACACGCTTCTTCAGCTTGACGCGCGCGTGCATTTGGCAAGTCTCGGGAGACTGTCGAAGCCCTGGCATGTTGCGTTGGGCGCACAATGATTTCACGATGATTCTTCAGTGGCATCGTATTCCGTAAGCTGCTTGGGTCCCACCCATCACCTTGACTGATCCACAAACCTCTGAGATCTCACAATCACATCCTCCATGCATATTCTGTCTTTTTAATAACGGCCCTTTACGTAGACTTCACTGCAAAGAAAGTTTAAGCACGAAATACGTTTAGTTTATTGAAAGGCAATGTTTGACAACAGAACATTAACGGTTATAGGATTCAAACACGTCATGTCTCGATTCTAAATAGGCTATGTTTGCAAATTCATAACAAAGCTTGGTTTTCTAATGAGTCGTGTACCTTTGACGCCCATTTCGTATGTGGATGTACCCACCGTTCTCGCAAAATGTTTCGGTCGCATCGGTCTGAAACTTTGCAGAGATGTAGACCATTTGTGTCTTGGTTTATGCCAAGTTTCAACAGAATCTGTCTGCTTATAGTAGCAGAATAAAAAAAATCTCAATTTATTCTTTTTTAAATCCAGCCTTTTTATTTGAAAACTAATTCACCAGTCCCGTGTGCTACAGTAAACGAAAAGAGCTGCATAGTGTGCACGGCATGTATTTGAATTTCAATTTTACACAGATGTAGGCGTAGGCCTACATGATAGAGAAACTGTGACTGTCGTTGCTGGCAGTTTTTTATCCATTTTTTTTTATTTTATTCAATTTGAGCAGCTTCAGCTTTTATCAGAGTAAAAGTTCCTGCTCTGCACTTAGAAATTTTGCTTTGTTGATATTGATCAATCTTGCACGGTCGACGGAAGAATCGATCCGTTTCGTTGTGCAGGCCAGTTCGTGTTGGAAGTCAAGCGCTGCAAACCGATTCCCCATGTCTCTTCACCGCCGATTGTCGTCTGTACTTATTATAGGCATTGTTTTCAGGCAGGTTGGAGCCCCCGTCCGCTCCGATCGATTTTGTGACATCGACCTTTTTCCATGTCCGGCTTCGGGTCATCCCTCCCATGGTGACTCGGTGCCACGACTTCGTGTGCGAAATGGTTGGCGCGAAAGCCAACTATTCAGATTTGGGAATTTTTCCGTGCAAGTATGTACGTAGCGGAGAGCAAAAAAAACCTCTGTTTCTCCTCCCCATTTTAAATGAAACTATGAAGTCTTCACGATTTTTCTTTTAGCGTCAAATTGCTTGTATTTTTTTCTTTTTTTGTATAAAGGCATAATGGATAATTTGCTTGGGAATGCCGTATGTTTCATCGTTACACCTAATTACGTGTAGTGCAAGGTAAATCCCTCTCTTTTTTGTTCCGTGGTCGATCGAGAGTGGCAAACTTGCGAAACGTGATCCACGCCGGGACTGTTCTTCCCGATGGCGGCATTGTTGACTCAACTTGTGGAGCGCGTTGAAGTATTTCACGGACGGGCGGGCAATCCCCCGTAGTACGGTGCCACGCTTTTAGCGCGCAATATAGTCTCTTCAGTTTGCACTGCACTCCAGTGCCTGTGGTCTGAGGTGCTACTCGCCGCCCGCGCCAAAGAAGGAAAAGCTTTTTGCTGACTTTAATGGATTCGCTTCTCCCAACAGGGCTGGCCCGACAATGTGCTCCAAGTGTGCACCCCGCACGCCGATTCTTCAACAAGCCTGGCTGCCAAAAACAACAGGGATATTTCAATGTTACCTTTTTGTAGTGGACAGAACAGCTTTTAAAGGACGTGGGGGGAATTGGGACAGTGAACTTACAGTGGCAAGACACGTCAAACGTCTTAGAATTTGGTGGTTTGATATTTGAGTATTTGTTTTTCAATAGACGCGACGTTGTAGATGACAGGAGCAACAGTGCGTTAACGTTGCAAATGCCCTCGTACATGTATACCTGTACCGCTAAGTCGGCACGTAGCGCGCTGAACACGAATCACAGTGTGTCTTTCGTTTGATGTCAACTGCCTTAAAGACGCTGGGCCAGCTAGTCTCTCTCACAGGGTGGTGTCAAGGTAACAAAAAACACTTTGCCACGATCGTTGGAGGTTCATTCCCACTTTGCTTGCCCATTAAAAAAACAACCGAAGGAAAGAAACTCAGTAACCATTGCTTATGTAGTAACCCCAGCATCAGAAAAACCAGTTATCTGCATTAGGGCTCAGTTATTCCCAAAATGGTCGGGTTTTGTCCACATTCACGCAATATTCCGTCATTTCATACCAAATGCCAGGTGAGAGAACACTGCCAAACTATTTTTTTAATAAAATGTTCTCTGTTTTTTCTCCTCTTTGAAGTTGTCGACTGTACGGCACCCCGTATACTTTTTTAAAGTGAAATTGGTCGGCCGTCCCCTCAGAAACTGATGTACCTCCCCGGTGCAGGGAGGATGCACTTGACGTGCTTAAGATCCCCCCCCCAAAAAAAAGGCTGCAGGAAGAGATAAATGAGCGGTTTCCGCGCAGGGGAAGCCATTTAGGGAAGTGAGCCCCTCCTGTAGCTGTGACTTCCGCGGAAAGTGACAAGTGATGGGAGTGGTTTATCAGGATTACGGCGAGGGGAAATCTACCACCAACTTTAAACGCCGGCAGGTAGAGCGTTCTGAACTGTATAGCAACCACCTTGTGGTTATACACAGGGAGCCGGGGAAGCTTATATAAAGCGTGTCTTTGGTAGCTTCCTCCCGTCGACATCGACGCCATGCAGTCTGGTTTCCACCAACCTGACGGTACCCCGACTTCTCTCAGTGGCACACTTGCTTTGCGCACTTCGAAGTTCGAGCGGGAGGGATACACGTCTATGGTATGCGTGATAGGGATCGTTGCGTCCTTAGAGACTAGCATCTGTCACATCTGCGTTTTGTCGGCAACAGTCACACACCTGTCGGGATGTTTGTTCTAATGAAGTGTAGAAACAGATAGCACACTGTTAACTTGACCAATTGGTGTTGTCACGATAAGGATTTTTCTCATCGAGGCGGAAAAAAAGTTTGAGAGTTATGACGAACTAATGAACTGATGGTATGCAACTAGTGACCGTCTTTCAGTTTGTTTGTATTCATACACATTGCTAAACAAATTAATCCATGTAAATTCATGTCCAGATATTCGGCCAGTCTGGGGGTATTTCATTTGCGAAATAATACCAACATTGCTCGATACATAGACTTAAATAAAAACATGGGTCCCGTGTATGTCTGTCAACAAATGATCCAGGGAAAAAACGGCATTTGAGTTTCACATACCGCATTCAAGCAAACCACACGAACGGTAAAGACAAGTGTACATCTGATCGCCCATTCCGTGAAAGTGTTTTCATAACTGGTGCTTTCAAAGGTGAACAACTGTGGGAAAAAAATGAAAACAGGAGAATTTGGATCCTGCAGTACCTTTTTTTTGCGCGGATCGAACGGCGACTCAACTCCCCCGAGACGGTTGTTCTTGGGTGTCTGACCGTAGGCGTGAATGGCAAGTGTCGTTAATGAACCGCGTATTGATTTCCCATGGGAGCCCGACCCGGCGCAGAACATGAAGGGAGATGGTTGCATTGCAGATCCCCTGTGCCTTTCCAAGAAAGCACATTTATGATTTTTTCCCCCACCCGGTAACCAGATAGGCGCTCCTTGGAGCACACACATTTGGGGCACATGCCCGCCGCATTCGGGCAACGCGCAGCTTACAACATCCTCTGCCTTGTGCATGCAGCTGGGTCGTCTTTCGGCTAGATATAGAGCCCTGGCCGTGTAGTGCGCCATATGAATCCCATACAGGCGAATCGTCTTTTGTTACATCAGCTGCATGTCTCTGTTATCGTTATCGGTCATGCATTATCTCGCTTCATCCCAGAATGCTGTGTCGATATGCCCCGCCCCTTCCTCCTTTAAGTGTCTCTTACTTTATGAAATCGTATGACGTTGGACTCGGAAAGCAATCCCAACCTATCTGTCCACTTCTTCCCCTTTGTGCAGCTGTTCGTCTTTCGGGTAGAGCACTGGCCGTACGACCCGGACGTCGACTGGTGGCAGTGCGTCTTCTCGAGCGACCTGAGGCCGCCCTACGCTGCCGTCTACACTACGCTGGTCGTCATGGGTCAGGTCATCTTCCCGCTGATCATCATGTTCGTCGCCTATGGTCTCATCTATAACAAAGTGCGCCAGAAGATTGTCATGAAAGGTGATTCCCACCCAGAGATCCCCCAGCACCCCTTCCCCTACCTCCTGTATCTCCTTCCTTGAATTTCTCCCATGAATTGTTCATAAATAACAATTTTATAAAGAGGTAGGTCGTTTACCGACAGGAATATGTTTAGATTTGATCACTCGATGTTCTCAAGAATACTTGAATTCTTTTCCCCGCGGTTCGACCGCTGTTTCCCCGTCTCCATTCCACGTTGTTTGGTTTGATGGTGCAGTTTTTTATGACCTTAACCATTTTTTTGTTTTGTACAAGAAAGACCATGATTTTACAAGATTGCGATTGACAGCACGTGCGATTTACTTTATGGTGCTATGTACTGAGTACTGATCAAAAGATCAGTAATTTGTGGAATATTGTGTTCTAGATGACAAAACTCTTACTGAAAAAAGCCATTAAAACAATGTCACATTTTATTACTCTCTGAAGGCAAAACACACTCGTTACACTCGTTAGAGTGGTGCCTAGTATGGCTCTTTGAAAAGAGCAATGGCTAATTCACCCCTTCAGAGTGGTGTTGACCCTGGGTTTGAGTAAAAACACTCAAGAGAGTGCAGACTGCATTTCAAAAGAGTGAAAGATCACTCGAAAAAGAGTCGTCCCTCATCTGGCTCTTTAAAGACGGAAATTTTCATCAACAGGTCGCTTGGCCGCAATGACGGTAATTTATTGACGCTGACGGCTGTAACTTTTCTCCCCGCAGAAACCAGCGAGAATCTTTCCGAGATGCGACAAGCGCGCTCCAAGTTGTTCCTCCGGGCCCAGCGGCGCACCATCCGCATGGCCATGGCCATCTTCACCGTCTTCACCCTCAACTGGCTCCCTTACGCGTTCTTCTGCTTGTGGTACCTCTGGTTCCCCCACAACACCCTCCCAGACGCTGTATTCGAGATATCTTTTCTTTTCGGCCTCACCAACTCCTGCTTCAACCCGCTCATTTACGGCGCCTGCAACGTGCGCTACTGCCACAAGATCTGCGCCTGCCTGGGGCTGCGGCCGACCTCCAAGTCGGTGGAAACCAGCCACTCGGATGGCCGGTCCAACAACAAGACCACAATGTACTCCGTCCGCTGGCAGTCCTCCAAGAGCGCCAACAACACGACGCGGGCGGGCAACAGCAGGAACAACAACAAGGAGAGCCGATGGGGGAGGACACAAGCGGTGCCCCCCGAGAAACAGCAGATGATAACAACCACAACTTGATCCAAGAGCCCAGCGTCGTTGTAGGGGAGGTGGGCAATGTTATCGGAAACGTGTATATAATAAGGCATTGTGGGTCCCTACTTCATTGCCCTCTGTGGACGGGAGTTAATTTGACGTGTTTAGAATACTATTCGTCAGATCCGACGAGATGTCATCACATCGATGGCTCTGCTCAGGCAGAGCTTTGTTTTGTTCGTGTTTTGTTTTTGTTTTTTTAATTTTTGCATACCGTCTGCGTGGCACCACACCAATAATGCCTGCTAACCTGCTTGACATTCTCATGGCTTCATGGCATTGGATGACGAAGAGAACGTTGATATTTTTTGTGTCAAGCAAAGCGGTCAAATATTATTCAACACCATTCTACATGTACATAGTTTTTCGTAAGTATCTTCTTCTCATGTCACAAGTCATATGTATTTGATAAAATGCTTTGTAAAATGAAAGCAAAATTAAGAAGTTTATTACAAGGAAAAGCCACCATCTTTAAGAAAAGGGCACCTCTCGCCAGTCTGAAAAATGAATTTGATTTGTCGGTACAGGATGAACGAACTTGAAGTATGAATTGCGATTGGCCAATACTTGCTCCAGACCTTGGAACTCACACTCATAGCCCAAGACCACCGACCCGACTACCCACTGTTGTTAATGAACAGGCTTATACAGCTGAATTATGTAGCTTCAGCATCGTTTTGTTGGGTCATGATCACAAAGAAGGAAAACGGGAGTTCGGTCGAGCTGATTTAAGGAATCTAGTCGGTATGAGCAGAAGTATTAGTGCTATGGGTGTTTGGGATTCCAGTCCTAGACGGTTCTTTTTTATAACATTTTTCCCTGTTTTGTTGTTCTTTCCCATGGTAAAATATCTATGTTGAAAGATTATCAGATTAATTGCCCGAATCTGTTTCATTTCAGTTTTTTTTAGTCGAGGACAGAAGTGCAATCCATTGTGTTCTCGGTCAGGTAATATCATAATATATTTCGGCCATGTTCCTAACGTGGCATTTCTGTAAAAGCTTTGTTTATTAACAGGGACGGATTATCGGATCGGGTGGACCGACATGTGGAAAGGGATGTATGTTTTGTCGGTACACGTTTTCCATCAGGTTGGGCATAAAAAATGGACTGCTTGTTTGTGGTCCAGTCCCGTCCAGTTATGGATGTACGGATCACCTTGAAAATGTTGTCTGAAAGCTAGCCTGAGTGGATGAGAGTTTAACGTGAACAAAATGCCCACGTGCAATTTGCTGATTTACACAGTATAACCTTTGATGGGCCTGTGGAGTTGACAGATATTTAGTATAGCTCGTTAAGTTCGTCTTTAAGACCCAGTATCTTTTTACCCAATTTTTGCATCGTCACTTGACAGTTGTTCCCGGGTTTTTTTTTTTTTCCGGTTGACTTGAATTTCCATATGCATATGAAAAACTGTGACGTCATCTTAAGCAGAGGTTTCCATGTTGCAGCTTCTCTGTCATCCAAAGTTTTTATAATTGTTTAGTTTGATTTTTGTCTTTGGTTTGGTTCTGAGTTTTGCTGCGGTCAGTGATTTATTTTTATTAATTTTTTTATTATTTTTTTTGGTGAGTATGTGTTTCCCCAAGGCTTCATTGTTCAGTCTTTACAAGAAAGTCAGTCAGGGAGCAGGATACCTGTATAAAAATGTTTTGGTGAGGTATATTTTGGGTTCATAATTTCTACAAGATACAGCAAATCTGCAGTCGTTATGGGACAGTATTACTCTTCTGAAAAAGGGAACTTTAAAAGTCAGAACTAAAGAAGGTTAATCCAACATGGCTCACAGGAACAGATACTTTCCGAAAGTGCGTTTCATTGTGATTTGATCTGACCCGATTCTGATAGTTTTATGACTTTTTTTTTACAACGTCAGCGTTGTCGATCCGGCTGGGGCGCACTGCTGTAGGGGTCACACAAGTTTTGCACATGACTTTGAAGAGACCCGTGGTAGTTACTGTTTGACGGGTATAGCTTAAAGAGCGAACATTCCCACCGTCGCGTCTAATGAACTCTCGGCTCACGGTCATGGCTCGCGACGCCTTGTCATCCATTAAAAACGCCGGAATCATCCGCCATCAAGAGAAGGATGGCAGTGCGCCTAGCCAAACTCCACCGTCGCAGAGAAGATCAAAATTTGCAACGCTTGGCACCCCTCGAAATGAAAGATTCATTGAAGTGAATTGACTCCTTGCAAAAGTATGACGACCAGAGTGATCAACTC
The DNA here is from genome assembly GCF_001949145.1 of Acanthaster planci. The sequence continues at coordinate 509,782 of NW_019091470.1, read as the reverse complement.
CCAAATAACCTTTTCCGTTCTGCCCATCTCAAGGCAGGTGGGGGGGTCCGTCTGCCCCCCCCCCCCCCAGATCTCGGCCGTCAAGTCTTCAGTGGCATCTTGGTGCGCATGTACAGACATTAATTATGAACACATCTGTGAAAAATGTAAGGTTAAGTCAACCATCGGCTTTCTTGTTATGGTAATAATAGTCGTAATGATTGCCCATGGACAATGATTGAGTTTAAGGTTATGCAGATTTTATTGTAGCAAACAGATATGTCGTAGATAGTGGCGTCGGGACGCTTGAACGCTTCATCACGGAAACCGGTTGGCATCGAGATTCCAGTATTAAAGTAAGATTGGAGTTGTTTGTGCGTTAATTTCCATTAATTTTTTGTCTAAAAGCGAAGATTGTATGTGGAAATGTCGGCAGTGTAAAGTTCGGAGACTTTTTGCACATTTTTTAGGATAGTTTTCACCTTTTGCACACGCTTCGTATGTATCGCTTGGGAAAGTTTTTTTTCACAGTTAATCTTGAAGTTAATTATTTAAATAACCTTGTATTAAGTTTTTCCTTTCAGTTCGCAGATGCACTGAACAAAATAAAACCCCGATGGCCCGCCATCTTTTAATTTCGATACCGTGACCATAAAGCAGAGATAACAAGTCGAAGGGCAATCTCTTATATAGCCAATTTAACGGCTCTTTACCCTTTACGTTTCAGTCAAATTTGTTCGGTTATGAAGTAACAACGAGCAAATATATTTCCTGCAGGAATTTAAGGGAGTCAATATAAGAGAAGGGAGTTGTAGTTGTTGCATAGCTGCCATCTTGCAGACTAGCGCTTTTGCTCCACAAGGTATGCACAAAGGTTTCCCTGTGGAACAAAAGAACTGCCCTGTAAGATGGCTTCCAAGCAAAGCCTCTATTGTCAGAGTTGGACGCCTCAAGATTGTAAACTGAGAGTCAGACGTTCCTTGGGCTGAGCGAAACGGCTGACTTATTGCGTGGCGCTCAGGGAAAGTCTCGTGCGACCCACCGCGCTCCAGGCAACCGTAACCGCTGATCAGAAATGGCAGCGTGGCTGTTGATTGGTCGATTGCTGTCAGCCGATTCTTCCGTGGCGTAGGCACTCGCAAGTACGTCATAATTTGGGGTCAAGGCGCAGATGTCGTGACTGAATAATTAATCGCCTCATTTGCATGCATTATGCAGACGTTCGCAGTGTGAACATCTATTAATGTGAATGTCTGTCAAAACATTACAGAAGGATTGGACCGTAGCTAAGATGCTACACAAGGTAAGACGTAAGGTCCAATGTATAAACTGCATCCTTGATGTCGCATACATTAGATTTATCCCATCCATAATCGTATTCCACAGTAAGACCTTACACTACACCTCAGCTAGTGTCGCACAAAATGTCAAAGGTCAAATTAAACTTAAGTGCATAAATGAAAAGTGCAGTCCAGCAAACTTGGCCACGAAATAGCTGTTTCTTCGAATCTTTAAGTGCATGACTATGTGCTTCAGCGTCCAAACAAAGAACGTGCTGGAGCTGCTGTCCACATTTGCCGCATGGTCCAACGGGCGGTGCTGTTTTACTTAGTAACGGAGTTCCACTTTTCTCCAGCTTGTTTCATGCCTCTTGGGATTGCTGTCTTCCACATTCTGTCGTCCAGTTCAAGAAAGGGGCAGTGTTGCATGCGTCATGTTTGTCATCGCCTGCAAACACCGTCCAAGGAGTTGGACATGTCCCCATTCTCTGCATTTGAAAAGTGGTGAGCGCAGAATATGAAATGACGGAGAACCCGCAGCCATTGACAGAATCACCACAAATTTATCACTGCAATCAATTCTCTTAAATTTCACTTCTTACCAAGCCATTGTTCAGTGTGCAATGCCCCAAGTGTCTTGTGGCGCTACCTTGTCCGGTTATTCAACTCAAGCGTTGCGCTGTCATCGCTATATCCTACCCAGGCGCGGTGCTCAATGTCCCCAGTGGAGCGTGAATAACACGCACGCTCGTTGATTTTGTATTATACACCTCCCACATTATGTGATGCGTTGTGTCAGAGACCACGTAAAGTTAACAAGTCATGTGAATATTGATTTTAAATACAAATATTTTGGTTCCTTGTTATGCACTTTGTACGTAAGCTTGTATTCGGGGATGACATTTTAACCAGGTTATTGTGTATATTTTTTGTCAAAGTGTAAATAAATCGTGGACGATTGTCGACAAAACGCATATGTATCATAAAAAATACACCGTTATGAAGCACAGTTGAGCACAATTGAAATAATTTATTGTTGGTGGATATTTTAGTACAATAAAGAGGACGAGGTATATCGATACACTTCGAGAAAACTGTCACGTAGTAATGGGATGTCGTGGATCAGCATCGCTGTCTGGTGTGCCTTCTCTACGTTGTATGCCAGTGGCATTTTTAATGAATATTTTGATATTATACCTGCATAAATCCCCGTGATCTGATTGGTGGATGGTTGATCACATGTCATTGAATTATTCGTTCTATTCCACGGTACGCGTTGAATAGAACTTCATTTCACTTGACTGGTTCCCACCCCATTCGTGTCTTTCATTCCCAGTAGGAAGGAGGAAACGAATGTATGGACGGGAACCAGTATAACATCGCGCGGTACTATTTTATTTGGTGGCGCTTCGGGCAGGAATCTGTAACACAAAATGATTATGCAGATATTGTCTATAACAAATAATGAATGTTTCACATTCGTGCAATGATGAAAAAATTTCGTTCGCTGACAGATGTAATGTTCTATTCCACTTGGCTTCGCCTCATGGAATAGAATATTTCATCTGTCGCCTCGTGAGATTATTCCTAGCATTGCACGCATAGAAATTCAGTATTTGAGTAATACTACCCCAGAATTATCCGAGGAGGCGGCATTACGTCGTTGGCACCCCACCTACGCCTGCATTCTTGCACGAGAAGAAGTGTGTTCATCTTGTTTGGTCGAAGAGGCATGCAACGCGCGCGTATTTCCTGCAAGCCGGCGTGGCGTGTCTACACAAGAATGGCCTCTTGTTCTTGGACGCTAGTTTAGTCTATAAGAATGGAGGGAACTGTTCTGAATCAGCTTTTGATCAAGTTTGGGCCAAAAGTCCAGGCCTGTGTAAATCGTATAATAGAAGTTAATATGCATGAATTCCTTTCACAAGCACCATGAGTGAAAGTTGTGCAGTTGACATCTTAAGTGGTCTCAACGGAGAGCACATTATGTTTGACAGTGTTGCGGCTTAATCTACGTGAAGGGCGGACTTCACGCACACTGAACACTGTTTACCAGAGGGCTACTTGACCGTTGTTTTGCGTGCCTCTCGGGACAAACATGTTTGCGTTTTCACATGTTGACAATTCTTTTCCGAAGAATAATGACTTCCTTCCAGGTTTCTTGCCTTGGCGGTTCAGATAAAAAATTTTCGATGTAAATCTTGGCACCTCGTTAGAATCAGGCGAAGGTGGGCGGAGGGGAAACGTTATATGCTAAAAAAAAATGAATTTACTTCGGGAACGGCTTCACGCTAGGGAAATTGAGGGGGATAGTGATTTGGAATGTTGCGGTTCCTCGACCCATTTTCCCAACTTGTAGGAGAAAAAATGCAACAGTGATTTGACTAATTGCGACCAGTGTCTCAAGATGTGCTTTCCTGCGGACTAATGCGAGGAATTACATGTAACGATCAGAAATGACGAAAACAAACTAGCTGGTAAACACCAGTCAATAACCGCACGTGCTAGGTCGTCGACAGGGCGAGTCAGCACCGAACGAGTAACGTACTTATACTGTCGAGAGATGTCAAGAATACAGGCGTTTCACAGTAGTGCGCTACCAAGAGTTTGCAATGCGTTGGCCAATCACAAATTTTGCGCGTTGTGATTGGCCAAGGCGTTTCAAACTCTTTATGACGCACTGTTGTGAATCGCCGGTGTTTCATTTTACGAACGAGGGTGGTTTCGCGGCCATGGCACTGTTTTTTTGTACAAAATGAACTATGATAATTACGTGTACATGAACATACTAAGTATTGAATTTTGGGGACAAATTTGACGTCATTCAAAGTGCTGGCTGTTGCATACACGAAGGCGTCAGTGTCATGTCCTAAATCAATGCAGCAGACTATTAGGGATCGTCAAATTAAGCACTTAATTGATCATTTCTTCCGACGTAGGTTAAACTTCTTTTGACTCGCTGGAATCTTGCCGACAGTGTGACTGCCACATAAACATGCATTCGGCTGTAGCCAGTTATCAAATTGCGACTTTTCAAATCCGAGTATTACCTATGTTAGCCAAAATAGATAAACTCAACACGGTATTCACAGACATAATGCCTACAATCGCGATGCATTTTGAAGCTAACAAAAATTAGCACGCCAAAACCGACCCCTTCCCACCTAAAGATCGAGTCTGCCGGTTGTGTGTATTTAAGAAAACGTCCTTACGAGCAGCAAGACGCAGCCGCTCCCCAAACTCTCTAATGAGACCTCGGTATTGAGAGCCTATACACTGATTGAAATTTTTCATGCAAATATATATTGAGCAGAAGAGCATAATTTGTTCTGAGGACTTTCGACCAAGGACAACCTTGTCTCCAGTGTCAGGGCAAGTCGTAACCCAACACAGCCACAGGAAGGCCCCGGATGAAGAAAGACATGCTCCCGATTAATTTGTCCTTTCGAAAGCTTCCGATATGACGTTATTTTTTATTGAAATTTGACGATTGAGTTTAGAACTAAAGAGTTCTGTTTCAAAGGTTACGTTATCAGGGTATTACATTGTATTGTATGCTAAGATGCACTCCACTTCTATATATGCAGTAATTTTCATCCTCGAATAGTGTTGTACTTTCACGTAACTGATGAATTGTTGCCTCCCCCCAAAAAAATGAATAACTAAAAGAGAACAGGCGACGCGTATTCCATGAAATAAACACAGGATGGTTTTGTTGGATTGTTTGGGTGAAGTCAAGAACAAGTAGTAACAAAGGAACTGGTGAACTAGTCAAATGCTGAAAGGGGGCCGCCAAATATCATCAGCAGGCTTAATGGTGACTGATTCGAATTCTATCCTGGACTGATAAGATACAAAGGCCAGCGAATTACCAAGAGAGTTTTCCCCCTTGTGGCTGTCTTTGGAGGGTATTAAACTTGGGTTCAGATTTGAAATGACCAACTGCAAGTGTTTCATTACAGACTGCCCTTTGGCGTCATTTCTCCGTATAACGCCTGCGTTTGTTTGAACCTTCCGTACATTTCTTTCAGTACGCTCAATAAGCGTCCTGGTGTCGTACATTCAAAAGCAACATGGAAGCGCTGATTTTGGTGGAGTCATTCAACCCCACTAGTGATAATGATGTGTTATTACATGGCATAGACAATGAGCCTCGAGCTGGACCAAGAGAGGGCGGGATTTTCTCAGCAACGGAGGTTCCATTGGTAGGAACTGAACTTCTCTGGTTCACGAAAGACTATGAAACGCACGCCTTACGGTCGCATCGCTACCATCAAAATGAACACTCCCGACCAACAACAGGTGGATACCATTGCCGAATCAAACTCGTCTGTAGATAAAATTAAGCCAGGATAATAAAAATGTTACATTTCAAAATTAAAATGCAGCATACGGTGTGCTTTAAATATTTGAATATTTGGAGCCATAATTAGGAAACAACCTTCCAACCCTATGACAGCTACGGTCTTTCAACCTTAACTGCATTATAGGTCCCATATGTTCGATTAGCGTCACTCATGTAGTTGCACCGCGTACAACTATATTTTATGCCCTTTGCTTTTTGGAATTTTATACTCGGGTACATACGTACACGCGGGTCGCTTGGAACCAGTGATGTGTAAAGCTTTGGTGTGGCATGTGAACTACATTTGACTTATGAACGACGGAGTGGTGACAGAACAATGTTTGTGCAAAACTTGTCTCTTGTTTATGAATTAAAATGAGACCTGAGACTTTAATTAACAGAAGCTGGTTTACTCGTATACACAGCTAGATCCTGTGCTGTATTCGCCGCCGATCGTCAAATCGTCATCCGCTTCTCCCATCCCTGGACAGCTCACTAAACAACAACTTTGGAAGTGAGATTTAAGTGAGGTTTTTGACGTGGAATAAATTATGGTTTGCGCCCGATTTTTTTTCATTTGTGTGGCACTGTCTGCAGTTTCTGACTTTGTGCAAAAGTGTTCTTGAAGTAATTTGGAACCAGGGTGCACGTGTTCTACTTAATTTCCTGTTCTGGTTTTCACCGACCAGACAAAGCTTTAGCATTTCTTTTCCATTGGAAAACAATTAATGCCCACTCCAATCCTTTTCCTTGCCATTTTATGCTGCCCCAGTTTCCCTCTCGATGCAGTCATCCACCTCGAATGTCAAACTAAATACAGTTACGGCGCTTTTCCAAGTTCACTCGCCGAGGACTATTAGCCAGCATAGCAACGATCGATTGTTGGTCATTTTAGGCGATTATTTAGTTCGATATGTGGCACAGTTCGACGGCTGAGAGAGGGTACAAAATAGCCGCGGCAATATCTGGGCCGGTGCGGCATTCCCAGACGTCGATTGCAGACACGTCTCTCTGCACACTTAACCAGTGAATTCACTCTCAGCTCAACTCGGAGTCAATTTTTCTCTGAGTCCCCACAGTGATTTTGTTTCTGTTAGATTGAATGGTTTCCTGAACAGACGTGTCGCAAGTATTGGATGCCAACGGCACGTGACTGGGTTGCAGCAACCGGCGGTAGCTACAGTTGAGGTTATCGAGAGCTGGGAGCTGGAAGCTTAGTCGACGCGCGTGGGTTCGTGCCAATTTTCCTGCTTTGAATTTGAGACCCGGAACTGATTTATGAAATGAGCAGTGGTTCTGCAAGAGAAAAAAATCCATCGTTCCAGTTCATTCCATGTTCTCACTCCATCCACCGTTATAAATCCCTCCAGGTCGACAGCGACAAATTCCCGCGCAATAGTGATTGATGCGAGCGCGTAAATGGCGTTATGTGCTCACACGGAAGAGGACCACCGAAAACAAAATCACACATGCCAGATTCGGTCAAAAGACGGATGGGTTTTTGAAAAAATATGTGTCGAAGAAATAAACACTGGGATGTCTCAAAGCGAAGATCCGTGGATTTATATCCTGACGTTATTGATGCTCACACCTGACTTTTTGGCATTGGGTGTCAAACCCTTACCAAAGAAAGCAGCCGAGATATTAATCCCTTGTGCTGCTTTTTCCCCCAGATGGCTGTTTTCTGGCGAACGGTAGAACGCGGTTTTCATGACCACTTCTTGGTTGTGAAACTCGACAGGCGAGAATCGTATTTCTTGGCGCTTTTTAACCGATGCAGTGCACCTTATTTCTGTACTGGACAGATTCACAATCACAAATACACGTTGATTGATTTGTATTTTTCTTTTTAAATGGAATGACGCAAACATTTTCGGTACATAAGAGACTCTGACATAATATTTCCCAAAAATATAAGCACCAGGGAAAAAGTAAAACGAGACATTTAAAACGGTCCTCCAAAAATGGAAACTTGAAACAGTATTGTCTTTTAGTAGCCACTGTAGCCTTTACACTCTTGGGCGGTAAAATTGTCCCAGTTTCACCACATCTAGTGCTTAATTAACAGCGTGGATGGGTATAGAGTAGGAACAGAGACAAATCGGTGTCGTGAGGAGGGGTGGTTGGCTGCTGTTGAGAAAGTCAAGAAGCTGAACGGCAAAGTCATGAACAGGGACTTGCATTATTGCAGTGTGACTTTCCAAATCTTTTCAAGTTTTCTCAAGGTACATATATATATTTGATTCAAAACATTGGTCAGCAGGAAAGAAGGGTCGGTTTGTCAGCCCAACCAAAGCCTACTATCCGTCTGTGCCGAGGCCAACTCTGTGGGGGTCACGTCAAATCCACACTGTGCCTTCTGCAAGTCAAGAATGCTTGCAAGGCATTGATTCCAGCGAACGAAAAAAACCGCTGGAAAAACTTTGGAATCCAACACATTAAGAGCAGAAGCTTTTTCTGGCATATTTATTTCCCATCCGATATATTCATCAACTCCCATTAATTTCCCGCGGCGTCTTGTATTGGATTTCACAAAATGGCCAAAACGTTCCGATCAGCAAGGCAGATTACGGGCCTTCTAATAATATGATTGATTGCCGATTGGACAGCTGTGGCGCATATAAAGGGCGAGTCGATGACAAGTGGATAACAATATGCAGGCGATCGCCATGGCAGTACATGATTAACACGGTGGAGCGTGTTGCACTGTCGATGTCGCGCAAATTCATGCTACGGTCGCACCGGTATACTGGGGGTGGAATTTTGACAAGCTTACGTACCCAATAACAGAATGATCTAGGGGATAGCTAAAGGAGCAATGCCTCCACCCCGTATACCGATTTTAGAAATAATTTCTAAAAGGCAAATTTTAGGACTACTTCCTAAAATGTACCGGTAAGTTAGAATGCCCCAAACTCTGTAGCCTCCCACCATAAAGTCACAAACAGGTATTTCTTTGGCCCCTTATAATAATTTGCCCGCCCCCTCCTCCAAAATATGGTTCAAGATCATCCTTTGCACATAATGGTATGTAAGAACCGACAATGCATTCTTGGAAACGGAGACTTCAGTCTGCTTTTAATCAGTGTCAAAAACTGACGACGCATTTTGACGTTTTGTCCAAAGGTTTTGACGTTTTGGAAACTGAGGGGGCCACCTTTTGCCTTCGGTCACGTGGACACTGACGATTTCCTTTTCTTTCTTTCTTTTTAACACTACACGCTGGAGACTTTCTACTTGAATAAAGGCTATAATCGTAGATCTAAAAGATGCTTCCTCGAAGGTGTGTAAAGGCCGACATTTCAACAGGGGAAACTTCCGCGAGGCGTGAAGACTAGTCTCCTTTCAAGATGAGCAATAATACCATTCTTTCGTAGGAAAGTACACGGTGTATCCCCAGACATTTAAGCAGTAACCAAAAATACGTGAACAGCTTTGTTTCGTCGGATTCGACGACAGAGACAGGGAGCCAAACTAATTTTAACACTCTCCATTGAGTAATAGACCCTGGCGCCATTTCCTGAGGGCGTGCAAACAAAGCGTTTGACCACAGGTTAATTGCTGTCTGATCATGCACATACTTTGTGTAATCACACTCGAACGACCGTAGTCGAACGATTTTGGGGGTAAAATCTCCCACGGTCACCTAACTCTCATTCCTTCCTGGTCGATGACGCACAGTTATTTTGCACATTTGTTTTTATGTAAATTGCTCCCTCTGTATACTGATAGATATAATCACTTATCCAAATCATTCTTTGTTCTGGAGACGTTGGTCGAACCATAGAGGAAGAATGGTCAAATCATAGTTAACTGTAGTCGTCGCTCGAACTCTCCTATGTTGGACGCGCTTTACGCGTGCGTGGCAATGTATTTATTTCATGATTACGTGGGGTCAGTACTACGGGCCAGTGTGCCAAAAATGACAGTTGAGTTTGTGGACTGAACACCGCAAACATCATTTCCTACGGGGGAGACGAATTATTGATGCACCTCGCAGGGTCAGAGAATTATCGACTGGCGAGTACACCTCGTCCATCGGCAAGGCGCAACAACAGGTGTTTTAATAACGTACAGGTCGCGAGCGGCAGGAATACAGGATGCAAGAAGGCTAGAGACGTGTGAGATGACGCCTCGCGTGTTGGTCCAGGTGCGCCCGTCACCTGCAAGCCTGATTATAGGACACGTGGGATGATTATGGATTAACACTGCCTCCAAGCAGGTTGCAAGCAAACAACCTTTGGGAAAATGTAAAACCGTGACGCCATTTCGGCACTCGGCGAGCTGCCTTGATGATAATTTTTTGTTCATTCACATCGAGCGAGGGCGCTGTTTCCAACTAACATAGTCGCCCATACTGGCGCCTGGAGCTCAGGGGTTTTCCCCACATTTTGCTTGTCATCTTATTTTGACTCTAAACTGTAGTTTTGTGACTTTAATCTCCTGAGTTTGGATCTTTAAAACTCGTTACAGCTATATGTTTCTGCTTGTTGACGTCAATCTTTTGTAACTTTTCACTTGGTTCCCATGGTTACACTCAAAATTGGTTTTTGGTGTGAAAATGAAGTCACGGAGGGAGACAACCTGCAGTATTTCGATAAACCCATCGGCACGCCCTCCAGTGTTTCCACTTTTAGAGAAATTTCCTTATTTGAAAGACAATTTTCACGTCCTCAGGAAATTTCTAAGGAAATGAAAAATTTAAGGAAATTTTAAGAAAATCCAAATTCTGAAGTCGAAAATTTTATAGAATTTTCCAAAATACAGAAAAAAATCATGAAAACTAAATTTCAGTTGTGTTACAACGAAAAAATTGGCAAATTCAGGACAAGGATTGGGTGTACGGTATGTATTATATGCGGCGTCTTGCCCTTGGGGATTACTGTTGCCATCCTAAAGCCTCGTTTCGCGGCAGTGTTGGCGCGGTTGTTTGACTGGTTCCGTCCAAAAAAAGTCCGAAGATAGGTTAAACCAGTAGGCCTAGTCTGGTATCCGTGGTATTGTCGTGATTCGTTTGACCTCAGTGGTCTCAGCCTCCTGTAAGCGGCAGGGTTGCCGCCGCAATCGCTGCTCCATTCAGTTTATGAAAAAGGAGTGAATTCAGATGCACATTATTTATGGAGAAACGAAGAAAATTCAAAGAGAAATTGAAGGAAATTTCAGAAAATCTCAAAGGAAATTTAATTTTGAGGAGTGGAAACACTGACGCCATCGCGTCACACAGTGACACCTGTACACAAAAATTAGAATCGGTGCGTTCAACACATTCTGACTGGGTCATCATCACTTGCTGAGATACGCGGATGAAAAATGACATTTTTCGAAACATTCAAATACTTTCTCCTGCATTTGAGAAGAATTGACGGTGCGGTGGGTGCTGGCCCATCGCATGTTAGGCCGTGTCGGAATCACTTGGATGAGGCTTGAAATTACGCACGAGTCTTTGGTAGTGGCTGGAACCAGTTCCCATAGAGTCGTGTATAATTTCAAACCGCAGCCAAGTGAATCGGAGGCGGCCTTTAGTCTCCTCACCCACTCTTATATGATCTAATTTCTTTTGCGACGATTATTGCAGGAGATCTCGGCAAATGTTTACCTCAGGCAATGACTTTTTCATTCTTACCGTCTCTCTCCCTGTGGATTTTTTAAACACACCATTGCGATCAGACAATTTTTATGGCCACTGCCTGAGAAGTTCTACATGTTTTGCTTTTTTTGTTTTGTTTTTTAAATTCGCTCCCCCCCCCCTGAATTTCGAAAAGTATCTCGGTGAAATAATCCGTCAAATCGGCTCAATCTCCCGGCATTAAATCCTTGCCCTGCTTTGCCTTTCAGGGCAATTCGGAGTCAGAATCTAAGTAAAGTGGCCACTGGAAGAAGTAGAGCTTTCTTACTTGAGATCCAATCGATGATTTCATCGGTTTATCAGCGACAGCGACGACCGTTTATCGTTATAGTCAATACTCAAATTCTTAAAAGGAGGGATCCCGCGTGTGTTTGATCTCGGCTGCACTAGACTCGAAACACTCACTTCAAGGACAACTGTCTGCGCATAAATATTGATGTCTTCCTTTCACATTAAGGAATAGAACTCCCAAGTCATTTGCATGTACATGTATTGTCATGTCTGTCGAAAAGCAAAACTGTTTGCGGACAAAAAAATCAAAATTTCTTTGTGCAACCATTTATGGCCTCTGAGGAGAGAGGTTAAAATTTGGGCCGTTTCACACGTTTCTGGAAGTCGCATTGTTTTAAAATGATCTTTCCCATTGTTATCCTTTTTCAAAAAAAACACAAATATTTTTACTCTTTTGGGGCGGGGCATCGCCCTGTTGCTCCCCCCCCCGAAACGTCAGTGAAATCAAGACTGACTGATATGCTGCTCATCAATGACAAAATTCACTTGAGGGTTTTATTATATTCTGACCTGTTTTTTCATAATTCGTTTTTTAAGCTTAGTTGATTAGAGACCGAATTCACCTTTACACGATTCAAGGAACTGTAAAATAATTTGAGTATAGAACCCAATGATTTGAGACTGTAGTACTGTAGTGTAGAGTACGCGCACACTGTCGATCAACTGGTTTATTTTTATACGTGATTAATATTGCCAAGAGTTTTCTATACAGAAACCTTTAGCCACAAAATTCATTGCAACGGACAAACTGTGCCAGACGTTTCGTTCTGGCGCTTTGCAATGTATTTGTATAGAATATCCATGAAGAGCCGAGTGATCACACACAATGCCTTGATCATTGGGCCGGCATACCTGGCATTTTTGTATGGGCAGTTTGAAAGGATAGGCATTTGCTATTTTCGTCATTGTTACAGCTGCTGCTGTGGTTGTTTAGAATAATCTGGAAAACAGTGCATTTGTCTGCTTCAGTTTCAACTCAAAGTGTTACGTCGATGACAACTGAACGGGACAGTGGGGAAGATTATGCACAGTCAGCGAATGTAAACGAGGAAACGGGAGCTCCGAATCGGTCTTCTCAAACGTTTCAGAGCCAGCCGTCCACCAAATTCCTGTAAGTCTTTTCTATTGTAAAGGAAACCTTATTTTGCACAGGGTACGTGCATGCAATAATGAGACTTCATGTAACATTGGACGCGTGAACGGACCTTATTCGTGAGTCAGCCATATCGAAATTGAGAGCGAGGCTTTGGGGGAGGAAATATGAGAGCGACTCACAATACAGTGCGCCACCAAGATTTTACCTTGGAGAGGCCACATTTAAAGTTTACTGTCGACAAAAGCTTGGCTGCCTTTTTATGATTTTAGCGTATGAAGTAGACAACTTGGGAAATATTTCATAGATTGGGACATTCCATACCATAGAAAGAAAAAAACTATTAAGTGACAAAACATCAGAAACAATTCAAGTTCACCGCACCCGCACAACCTACGAATAGAATTTGCTGACCATTTCCCACATTGCACTTCAAAAACTGGCCTTTTCTGTAGCACCTCTTGGTGGCACCCTGAATAGCGTTTTGCCCGTATTAAAAACACTCCCAAATCATCTGGTATGATTTTGCATACACCGTAGCCTGGGGGCTTAGGGTTAAAAAGCTCCTCAATTAAGTTTGAATAAAACAGATCCGTTGGGGGAGGCAGACCCGTTCCCTGAATCCGTCAATCCGCTCCGAGCTGAACAAAAGAGGGCGTGTTTTTGTTTTGTTTTTGGTTTTGGTTTTTTGTGGGGTTTTTTTGTACCGCACTGGCGCGCGTTTATACTGCGATCAATGGCACGTTAAACGTGGAGCACGCTGAGTACGCGTAACGAATTAATGTATGGTATCTGCGTATACGCAGAACGCTTGCAAGAACCCAAGAAAACTTACTACCATCTGTCTTTCTTCTGCCGCTTGGGGGTGCACTTCAGCTCGGGACGAATAGGTGCAAGGAGTCTCGGCCTCAAGTTTTCTTCATGTCCCCAGCCATCAGGACCCCCCTTACTTAGATACTTCTCCCTGGATGTCACATTTGGAACCGATCTTAACACATTCAAAGTTATCGCTTCAAAAATATGTAAAGCCATTCTCCTAAAAAGACCAACCACATTTCGAACGTGTCCCCGTTCCTTCCATCATATGTGTACATTTTTTGACATGGACATCTTCCTGGAAGAGCTTCATCACAAAACAATTAAAAACACGGTGGTGTAAATTTGTGCCTGAAGTTAGGGGATAAAATATTTAGGTGGGGGGGGTACTTGTCGGGTCATAGAAATTTGAAAGAGGGGAGGGGTTGACACCATAATGACACTTAGGTGAGATGTTCAAGACACAGATGTATATCTGTGATGTGCTTTATATTCCTGCAGAATCTTACATCGGAGCAGCATATTTCGGATTTTTTTTTTACTCTCCCTTTTTGAGAGATATCGAATAGATTATTGTTGCGTGGGAAGTACGAAAAAACCTTCCACATCCGCCTTAATTTTGTTCTCACAACGAGAAAGTGGGGGAGATTTAATAGCCCATCCCTGGTGAAAGGGTGAAGGAAATGTACCCCCCATTCCCCGAGATTACAAAGAGAAAACAAAAACAGCGTGACAGAACTTTTTTTCGCATGCCTTGACATACCGTCTTTAAACTGATATTTAAATATCTTGATATTTCTTGTTTGTAATCAAGTGTTTTGCTAATAGCTTTAATTTTTGCCTCTTAATTATACTCGTTTTAATGTAAATTTTTAAAATTTGCTGTTCTCCATTACAAATATTTAAAACTAATTTCCTGTCTTATTGTACTTTTCATTTTAACATCATAAAGTTGAGTAATACACATGTAATAAAAGCCTCAGCTATCCAGGTACTGTGTTAGGAAAGGAAGGCATCATAACTACCAAAGATCCAGAGTAGATTGTATTGTGGTCAAGCGCCATTTTGTCGCAGGCCATGAAAAATGTAGCCTGTTTTTTTATGAACACAGGAGGGGCGTATCCTTCCTAGCAAACACCCTGCACGCGCGGAAGCTCATCAAATACCAGGAAGCGTTTTCGACACTGCTTTTGTGTAAGATATCAACCCCCAAAATTGAAATAGCGAGTCACCTATAAAGCAAAGCCGTTAACAGGCGAGATGCCCAAATTCTTGATTCTATTGCTGTTTATAAATCACTCTGTCTCTTCTACGAAAAAGTGTCTCAGTGGTTAAACGCGTTTTGGATTTTACGTGTTCAGTTATTGTATCTTTACAAGCGCAGAATCAAGAATTTTTGTCTCATTAAATTTAAATTCATCAAAAACCGGTGGAGAATTTTCCCAACAACCCTTTCTAGTTTGGGTACAACAAAAACCCCGTGAACGAGGTGAAATTGGCAGTAGTGCCGTGAACCTCACCGACCAAGGTTAAATAAACGCGGTCATCCGGCACCAATGCCATCACGGAGCTGCTGCTTAGTTGGTGATACCCGGAAGTACTGTCGTGAACTGTAACAGTTTGTTCAGTGTTTTTATACAAAGACACATAAATGGAGCTTATCTGCGGTATCTTTAAGACTGAAAAGATGAATGCGTAGACGCCGGGCACGCTGCACGTGAAAGTACCACCGGACAGGTCGAAATTCGCCCCTACGTTAAATATTGTCTTGTCAAAGGTCAGGTGACCTCCCGAAGAATGGTATCTGGTTATTCTGGCCACCGTGAAGGCCACTTGAGTAGTGCTGGTACCACAGTCA
Organism: Acanthaster planci; assembly: GCF_001949145.1. Next base: position 494,494 of record NW_019091470.1, on the reverse strand, counting down.
CCTTTTGGGCCAACCAGCCCCGCGGGTCCTGGGCTGCCCCTCTCCCCTTTCAGACCGGACACTCCCGGCGGGCCTTGCTTCCCGGGTGGCCCAAGGCCTGCCTCCCCCACCTCGCCCGGTCGACCCGGCAGGCCTGGTGCGCCATCGGAGCCTTGGTCTCCCTTCAGCCCCTTCAGGCCTACCTCCCCTGGGGCCCCGGGATCCCCCTTGGGCCCCATCGGTCCCGGGGGAGCGGGCACGGCGGGGATACCGGGGGTTCCAGGCAGGCACGGGCAGCCAAACGAGCTGCAACTTGAGTGTGTTTCCTCGGGCGCTGCTGAGCCATCGAGCGGCAACAGGTTTAAACTGGTTGTCAGCCACAGCACGACGAACAGCAATGCAAACTTCATCCTCGCGAGCTAGGAAAGAAAAAACATCACAAACTTCGTCAAATAAAGCAAAATCCACAGACAACAAGGGTGGCAAATTAAGCTGCTACGTTCAGTAACATCTTGGAGTTATTAAACACAAGGAGTCAGCACATACAGAGATCGAAAGGGTCAATGATAGCCAACGCCAGCACTGCGCGTGCTGCAAGGACAAAACTGAGGGGTTGTAGCTGGTCCAGAGTAAAATAAAAAAAACACACAAAAACATGGGAAGATTCGTTTTCCTTTCTGTCATTGTCCACAACTGTGTCGGCATGAAACCTCACCATGTTGTGAAATGCATTCCTGCAGCATGTTTCCACCTTCTTTTAACCGTAGGAACCACTAGGATTGCGACTTATAATATAAATATCGCAGTTCATATTTTGGGAATTTGTTCTCTACCTCTGGAAACGTAAAAATGTCATAACTGACTTTAAAAACGTCCGACTTTTGCCTTATAACCACCGCTGATTTGGAATATTCGAGAGCATGCGCTGATCACTCGCTGACTCCTGAGGACTACTGAAGAGAACTGCGCATCTTCTTCGTGCATCTTTTCCACCATTAATTTATTCCAGTAAGCCGCAGCGAAACACGGCGAGTCTGTGGGTTACCAGCTATCTGGCGGTGGCGATCACTGTATACAAAGAATGTCTGGGGTCTTCAACACTGGGGCTGGTAGCCGCGCTTTGTCTATAGAGCCGACCGGAGCAGTTAATTGGATTACGGTCTGTAGGGACTTCGTTCTGACTACTTGTGTTTGATAGCTCCATGGTAACATGTAAATTCCGCTTCACGCTATTTAGCAACACAAAACGAAGCGAACTGAAACGCGTGCAGGGAAATTTACTCAAATTCAAATGTTCAACTTTTGCAAATTTGCAGCACAGATTCCATCTGACGTCACAGTGTTGCGTCAGCGGTGGCTTTTGCACCAAGAATGAGCCGACCTGAGGCTCATAGTGCCATAATAAAATCGTGCCATTTGGGCGAATTTAATGGTTAAATTTTTTTAAAAAGCGGGTTCCAAGCTGAAAGTTTTTTTAGGGTGCTTGAATGTCACTGTGTTTTGCGGCGCAAATAAAGTTTTAGTACCTGTGAAATTATACGGTGCTTTCACGGGTACTAAAACCTTTCGTATGCCCCCAAGTTTTTCGCAGGCTAAAGGCACTTTTCAGGATAATCTTAGACTAGCCCTGCACGAAAATGCACCAAGCCCATTGTTGTATGAGTGTAATCTTCAATTTCTTACTCTGAAATTCGGCGGAGTAAGAAAAAAAAAAAAACAAAAGTTGTAGATCTAGCTAGGAAACGTGTTAGTAACCGTCCTGGTCACATAGGTGACAGACAGCATGATGCCCATGCTGGAATGCCAGCAGTTTGTCATGGTAGAACATTCCAATGTATGCATTATGCAGTTGCCACTTCATGTAAGTTGGCGTCGATTTGTCTGAAGTTGAAATCTCACCTTGCAAGTTGACAGACTGGATCTCGCAGTAAGTTCGAATCAGCTCGATCTTTGCTGCCTATAGAAGATGTGGTGGCGCAAATCTGACTGTGCGGGGATCACAGCCCCTTTTTATGCCAATGCAAAACTTTCTAAACAGTGACTGCAGTGAGTTACACTGGTTTCTGATTGGCCTTTGCGAACTGTCAATCACAACCTGATCGACCATCACCAAAGTCATTGACTTCCCACATTCCCGGAAGTAGTCACGGTGAACTTGTGTGGAGTTTTTGATTGGCTCTCGCTCGCTGTCAGTCACATCACACGACACTCCAAGCACGAACAACACAGTGAAAGGACTTTACTTCGCTGGTCATCTTGACAAGGCAGGCTCTCATCCAGAGTGTTTTGAGCCCCCCCCAGCATTGCTATCTTCCCTTTTTAGCGGCCTACGCTTAAAGGTTGCAAGCCCTGCTAAAAGCATACACCCCTGTAGAGGTTTCATTTTTGAATAAGGACAAACGAGATTAAAATGATTAAAACAAAAGAGATTAAATGACTTTAATAATGGCGAAAAAAATCAGCCACCTCACCCCCCCTAAAAAACTGGAAACCTCCCACCCCAAAAATCTGGATCCACCCCTGCAAGGCACTTCCCCAGATGAGACATTAGGCCTACTAGCCATCCAGTATCATGTTAAATTGCACAGAGTATACCAGTTGGAGTGAAAATAATTATTGTGTCGTTCTGGACACTTGCGGACTTTATCACCATGACGGGATCTCGTTTTGTGTACGTTCATTTGTTTGTACTGGCTCTATCTAACGCACCCCGAGGCGCGGAGTTAGTGCTCTATACAGAGAAGAAAAAGAAACACCCTTCGGTGCAACCATTTTTATGACTGTCTTCGTCGATCATGCGTTTTCCATACGTTGGTCTTTGCATGCGCGTAAACCGAAAGCGGATATAAGCGTGCAGTGTCCGCAAAGTTTACCTCGCAACATATTGGGGTTTTTCCTTAATCAGCGACATTGTTGTAATCTTCAAATTCCGTGTTTATAACTGACAATGCATTGATATAGGCGATTCGTATCATCACACATCAGGAAACTACCGGTAACTGCCTCGGGGTCAGGGCAACTCCTGGCCTTTAAACTTTTGTCTGAAGAAAAAGTTGGCGAGTCACTTCCGCCATTACTTCCAGTTTTCCCGAATGATTTCATTGTCTGATTTTTCTCCATCCTATATTAAACAGAGCTTTAGTGACTCTATATTCAATACAACGCAAATATTAAAAATACAAGCTTGTACAGCGAAGATCAGCGAATATGTTTTTTTATAAAAATCAAACAGTTTTGTAAAGCGAATAGGTTGGTTGAGTCGGATGTTGATCATTCGGATATACATTTGTATGGCATGTGGTTAGAACTTCCAGATTGAAAAATATGAAAATTACTCTGCACATCAAAAAAGCATGCTTGGCGATATTCACACGTGCATGTTGGATCACAAATACTCTTTATATCAGAAGCGCCGATCCATCCAACCACAAATGAAACGACACCTCAGGCGCAAGTCACGTTTACCTGAGTGGACTGTAGCACTGTCCAAAATAATAATAACCTGACCCAATGTGTGTGTTAAAATTACCAAAAGAACATCAAAAATGGAGGAATCTCAGACAGATCACGAAAAAATTGTCAAGAATTTGTCATGACACTGCCACAGCATCCCCTGCCCTTTTTGACCAGGGGATTGGCTCTTGAAACATCCCCCTCTACCCCTCCATATTTTCGTGGTGAAAGGGGAAATTAAGGCAGATGGTAAAGAATTTTTCGGACTTCCTAGCTACCAGAATGTATTTGATAGCACTCAAACAAGGGAAAACAATTACAAGAAACATTACTGGCCCATATTGATGTAAGGTTCTGCAGGGTGTAATACACATTACAGATGTACATCTGTAAGAGATATAATACGTCAGCATCCCGCCTTTCAAATTTCCGTGGCCAGGCAAGTCCCCCCCCCCAGTTCCCGACACATATTTACGTCAGGGATTTTACAGATGGTTACACACCATCTGTAAAATCACTGTCATAAATGAATAACATGGTTGAGGTTTTGTTTTCTCGGTGTTTGTCACTCTCGCGATCTAGGCTTCCATGCCCGTCGTTCTGGTCTCCGAGGGACGTACGGATCCAGTCCAAGGGACTGTCCAAGGACGACGTTGTGGAGAGCTACACGGCAGTTACAGTCGAGTCCGCTCGTGGAGCAGCAGCTGTAAGGCCCGACCCTCACGGGTTTCATCAAAACAACGGGGCCTAGAAAATCACCAGTGCTCCGCGGCAGTGGCTTATTCACGAGGCAGAGGGAAATGCCCTTTGTGGGAACTCTGGCCGCCTTCCCTTCCCCCTCTATAGGTCTCACTTTGGACGCCATCTTTTCAGGAAAATTGCAACTGCGTACAACACCACCTGGTGCGTGTACGTGTACGCGCGGTGTGCAAAATGTTCTAAACTCATGTGCGTGCTAGATTCAAATTTTGTTTGAATACAAGCGCAGCCGATGCGCATCACGAGAGTTGAATTAAAAAATGCCGATGCACGTGGCAATCTGTCGGAAGTGGCGTCATTTGGGGAGAGACTTTACTGAAAATTGGGAATTTGGGGGAGGAAGCTGTCGCCACGTCATCTGTAAAGAGTGTGCTGATATTCATGTAATTGGGGATCCTGAGCAGCTGTTGCAAAGCGCCACCTACAGAGCAGATTGAATCCTGTTTTGTTCCCCGTGAGATTGAGAGAGAAACCTCTCCCGGCCTCGGACACAAATCGCAAAATGGGCCACCTAATGACTCGCAAAGTGCTCTTGCAGATGCGATGAGTGTTATGCCATTTTTGCAGGCAAATCAGTGGACCCAATCTGGTTGCGATGTTATCCAGTGGTACATTAGTCTTCTGCCAGTGTAGATGGTAAATCTGTCCGCCGGTAAAACTGTCTAGGAGACAGAAACACCAAGGGTATCTGCCCCACGTTGAAGTGCATCACCAAGCGGCAAAAGAAAGACAAATGGCAGTAAGTTCTTCAAGTGGGTTCTTGCACACGTTCTGCGTATAAGAAGAGCAGAGAATATTATTCTTGCACGAACCGATCAACTTTCTTGCCGGAGCTATGAAGTCTTGTCTGCTAAGATTTGTCTGCTGCCCTCATCGACCGATTTTGGTATTTTTGGGAAGACCCCATGCGGAGACTGAAAAAAGCACACAGACAACGCCATTTTTTGTATACAAGATGTTTGAAAAACTACTGTTTAAAGTCAATTTAAAACTGCAAGGCTATCCCATTTAAGGAATAAATTCGTAACGCGTACTTGGCGTGCTCCGCTCCAAACCCGCCGTTGAGGCTCCATTATTATAAACGCGCGCCTGTGTGGTGAGTACCCAAAACGAACGCCCTCTTTTGTACCTCAGTGGGTAATTATGTCATATGCCCTCATTTTCGCACGCAGAAGTCTTTATTTTGACTTCGTGCTATTTTGATGAATTCATTCCACATAAAATACATTTTTAGACTTTCATGCCCTTTTTCAAGATACCGAAATGAAGAAGAAATGTAAATGCGTAAAATTAATCGAGCTCTATGTTTTGCAAGAAATTAGTAAAAGCGGCATTGCATATTCTTACAGCTAAATGAAGTGCAGAAAAGTCTCATATGCTTTCCCTGCTGACTCCATTCATCAAAATGTGAACTCCTGCTTGGAAAAGCCGGAGGGACAAAAGTACCTGAAAGAGACAGAATAATCTGGCGGAGACAGGCTTGTGATATCGTGAGGGGACACATTTTCCAAGGGAGACACGTTTTCCTTTGGGCAGGGGGACAGACGGCTGAAGTTAAAAGAGGGCGCTATGCAGTTTTTCCTCGTAGTTTTGAGACTCGGCAGAGGGCGCTCTATAATGCATTTTCTAAACCTGCCTAATCTCGGCCAATAGAGGGCGCTACATACTATATCAACAGAGGGCGCTGTTTATTGTATCAATGGAGGGCGCTATACATATCCATGAGATCAATCGAGGGCGCTGTTTGTATGCGCGACATCATACCGTGAGTCAATAATGGCAGCTGGGACAGCACTTACATGTATGCATTTCAAGTTATAGTTTTGAGAAAAACGAGTATTTATGGAGATTGCTCGAGAATGTAACAGCGATTTTAACCAGTGTGTGGAGAAATTCTGTAGGTAAGAGAAACAGTTTGCGCAGTGGGGAGGGCAAAATCGTGTGACCAGCATCATGAGCGTGACCAGCCGATCAGTGACCGTACCTTGCGTAGTCCGATACTCGTGCATCATTGACTGAGCAACAACGTGGTCAAGGACCATTTCATTATTCAGTCATTTGGCATTTACATTGCCCATCTACAGTATACTATTATACATGTACTTGTTGGACTAGTCTGAGTAACATGGACTGTACAAAATGGATACTGGTCAGCTCACGTGTGCCAACTCGTACCGTCATGGCCGCACACCAACACAACCAATTGACCAACTCAAGATCATTACGATTGTACCATCACATAAGTGTGAAGGTACATGTGAGGATGTGCGCTTTTGCCTTTCCCTCTATAAATGTTGGATTTGGAGTAATTCCAGAATACCCCGCCATGCAAAAATACCCCCTTAAAATCCAATGGCTACATAGTCGAGTAGAGGTTGTTCAACTTTTTCATTATCCTTGCTGCGTCGTGTTGTGTACAGTATTGAAGTCATTTTTGAGAACGAAGCACTCACTTGAATTACATACCACTCACCAGGGGAAGACTGAGAATTTTCTAAATCCAATGTGGGACCCGGGGCGCGGCTACTCGGATACGGAAATACGAAGTGGGCCTCATGGAAGTGTGACTCTGTATCGATGGCTACAAGGTGGTCAAGGTGAGTGGCGGGTTATACCACAATTGTGTTTTGGATTTTTCCCCCAAATTGACACCCACCCAGTCTGGTAGAATGTGTGCTGTTGTGTGTATTGATGCTTTGTAATGGCCAAACTGCAGTGTTCATGTATCAATGACAAGGCACCATGATAAAGTAAGTGGCTCAGTCTTGTATTTGCATTCCTTGATAAAACTGTATTTGTGACTTTTAATTTGAAATCACGAGCAGGATTGTAGCTACGCCAGGCGGCGGGCAGGGCTGTCCAGCTCTACATGTAATCTCCACCAGGCACTTGGAGTAATTTTGAGCCTGACAGCCCAGTACATATATTTCATTCCCTGAGTTGGTAAAATTTCTTAAAAATCTCAAAAATTTCTCATGTATTTTCAATCTTTAGCAATTATAAGATATTGCTGTGTTTAATTCCTTGTTTTAAATTGCAAAAAACATTGAAGTACATGTACACGTAAGTGTAACAGGGAAAAATGGCACACTATGGGGAACTCGCAAAAAAAAAATCCCCTGGCAAGTCCAAATAAACAATCATCTAAGGAAGAGAAGACCGAGAAAGGCATGTTCTGAGGCAAATGAATGGAAATACTTATACATCACTAATATTCTTAGGCTAAAAAGATTAAGAAAGGTAAGAAATATGAGAAAATCAAAGAAGTAGAGATCTAAAAGATGATAGAAGCTCAGAGTATGAGTGTTTTCTGGCATAAAAGCTAGACAAAATTAGGAAAACTTCAGTGATTCAGAAAACTAATACTCAGAAAGAAAATGGACAAACCTTGGCAAAAAGTTTAGAAACTGGATAATATTGAGGGAACTACTTCTATGTAAAAACGTGTATTTACTGACATACTCATTTACTAGACTAAATAAGGCACCAATGCA
>NW_019091470.1:431842-475418 GCF_001949145.1 Acanthaster planci | reverse complement strand
AGTTTCAGTGATGCGAAGAAAGTGTCACCTCTTCATTGCTGCTTATAACAAACATGAAAAAAAAATGAAACCATTCCAAAATTAGAAAAAAGTGTAGTGTGCGGTTGAGGAACTTCACCTTGAACAAATTTAGTGGATGAAAAACCAGTGACATGTTTTGGGTTTATTCAAAAGGCAGAAAAATTCTTGGGTCCTCACAAGGTTGTAAAAGCCTAGTCAAGGAGCATGGACAAGGCTGAGCCCACTTACATTTGAAATCTTGTACCTTTTACAATATTAAATGTGGTGAGAAATGGGTATTCAACATTCACAGTTACCAGGGGAGAGAAGACTTAAAGGACATCTTCCTAGACCAGGCAAACTTGAAAAAATACCCACAATGGGAGGGACAAAGTTGAAGAAATATCCCACACCAGAGGAGGGTAAGGGGCAAAGTTGAAGAAATTCCACCACCAAAGGAAGGACAAAATTCAAGACAACCCCACACCAGGGTGGGGGATTGTTGGAATTGACCCCCACATCAAGGGGGAAAATTGAACACAAATTCTTAAATCTAAGGGAAGACCAGCCTCTAGAAGTGTCAAGGAAACACAGCAATGTTAAGTGCAACTCAAAGCTGCCAAGAATATAGGAGATACTGAGTGGGTAATTAACCTGTGACACAGTCCAGGTTTTACTTCGATAAATAAGAGCATTTAGAGTCTCAGAATTTCTTTCATTGCTCAACTTGGGGAATGACTGTAAAAAGTCAAACAAACGAACTCTGCATGTAGCCAATGTTTGGCATGCACCAGGGACTATCCACAACGAACACAAGGCCATGACCCGATTGCCATCCCCTCCCCCATCCAGCCTTGCTAAAAGGCAGCATCTGAAACACAGGACTCCTACCTGTGCGAGCTGATGATGTAACCCGAATCTTTACTTTGGAGATTTCATCACTGGTCAGTCAATTCACACTACATCGTTAGTCGGCCTCTACGTACGCAGCCATAGCAGTACATTCACCTGAGCCCTTCCCAAATCTAAACCCCGGAGGAATGACACAAAGTGAAAAGAAAAGGTCACCTCCAATTTTCCAGTCATACTGTAATAAAGATTCCCCCCCCCCAATGAGCCAAACATCCAAGTTTTAACCCATCAAAGCACAAACTCTTAATCCATAAAACCATACAGTGCTGGGGAGTGCAGGAAGTAACAGGCTGGGTGGGGTTAGGGCTCACTTTCATGGTGCTTCTTAACAGAAGAAAAATCATGCTAACTTTCGCAGAAACATTTGCGAAGATTAACCCTAACACTCTTCAGTCCTCCAACAGGTGAAGGATTGAGGAGGGTTAGGGTTAAGCACTATTTCATCGCGGTATTTGGCATGGTTTTGCCAAAAGCCGCACGCGCAGAGAGATTTCTATTGCTTACTGCTTTATATGGTCTTCTTGAAATATGCAGAGTCTCTGTAAGCGTGAAATCGTGTGCCAAGCAGTGCCTTGAAATTGGGCCCTGATTGTTACCAGCAAGGTTTCTAGGAAATCTGAAAAACAAATTCAGTGACCTTTCCTGCACTTTCCAGAACTAAAATATGACAACCTCCGTGATATTTAATGCCACTCTGCACAGAAAATTTCTTTGGTATTATGACTGGGAAGACTGCCATAGCCACTACTGGCAAGGATGGCCTGTAAATTTATTGTACGAAATTTCATTACCACATCAAAAGTGGCTCATCAAAAATAACCCTTGTATGATTTTGATTTCCATGACTTTTCCTTAGACCAATTTTCCAGGAGTTTTTCATGACTTTCCGGGGACAATTTTTTCCCAGGATTTCCCATGACTGTGGGAACTCTGTACAAGGATAAATGGGTTAAAAGTATTGTGCAGTCCATCATTTGCAGTTATCCAAATGGTCATCATGAAGAAACAATGATTTCAAGCCGGCCCCTTCTCAAATTTTGGGAAAATTGCCATTAGAAATGGACGCAAGCGTTGACATAATACACAGACACTTGCGGTTTCCATAATTCCCCGGTTCAGTGGGTGACAACGTGAGTTTTGCATTCGACTGAACTTGAGAATGTGTCCCGGATGCTGAATTCAGACACCAATTTAAAACAGGACTCAGCAACTTTTGATCTGAAATCTAAGTCTTAGCATAGATTTCTCAGAATATGGAGCATTCACCATGAAGCTGAAACTTCATCANAAACACTAATATTTACCAAAAATGTTGATGGCCACAAAAGTTTTTTTGGCTGCTGTAACTTTACAAGGGGGTTTCTTAAAATTTAAAAAGCATTTTTTTGTGGTCATTTTGATATATGCATGCCCTAAAGTCTGCTGCAGAACAAAACTGAGGGGTTCATTAACAAGGGGGCCCACTAAAATCATAGAGGTGAATAAAGGAAACTCATCAAAGTGTGAAACCTTTCTGAAGTCATTGGTGACCCGTCCCGACAAAATGAGCTGAGCGTAAAGTCGCATTCCACTCTTTCCTATTTTGAAGATTCAAAATCTTATTGAAGTGGAGATTAATTTGGGGTATTTTGTAATTTTGGAAAGATTAACCCATCTCTTATTTAATTCCAAACATTTTGCAGGATCATAGAGTTAAAAATGTCATTTTCACGGCAGTTTTGACGATAGCATTATGCATGCCTGGTCTGAAATGTTGAAACAGTGTCGGGAACAAAGACGCAAAGCTGCCACAATAATGTCACATTGTCACCTTATACTTCTACCCTAAGTGTTCTATGTACATGTCGTTGGACAGCTCTTTTTCTGCTGAACTCAAAAATACCAATATCTCAATTTTTGAAAATTCCAACTTTCAGCTCATTTTGTGGTGACAGGTCACATTTTTGGTGTCGTAACTGAAATGGATTTATGAGATGGACATTGAAAGAATCTTTCTACCCGCTCAACAAGAAAAAACATGCTTGAAAATTATGGGTGCTATTTTGAGAAAAAAATCTGCTGCTGAAAACTGACATTACCTTAACCCTAACTGCCCAAGGGTTGCTGGCCCTAACCTCCCCCATTCACACAAAGTTAAACACCCATAGGGGACTTTGTGCACAGAGGCTGTTGGACTTTTGTTTTTCTGAGGTATGCCAAACCCAATGCATAAGCCAGCTGTTACGGGCCTACCAGACCTATCCCCACAGAATTAAACACTTTACTACTGTTTAATTCTGTGTGGTTGGGGAAGGTTAGGGTTAATGTATGGAACACTCAGCGGTGAGAGTGACCAATGATAAAAATAGCTGAAAACAGCTGAAAAAAAGGCATAAAAAAGTTGAACTGTGGAAATCTCTTATACTTTTGTACACAGCCAGGGAGGAAAAAAAGCTGAAATCCAAAACAAAAAAAGCTGAAATCAGCTAAAAAGCTAAGAAATCTCACCCCTTGAACACTTTCCTTTCCCGACTTGGAATTTGGTTGGTAACCTTTGCAAGCGCGGCTGTCTCCATGGCAATAGAGGATGTCAGTTTTACCTGCAAAGATGCACACACAAAACATCAAATGGATTCCAGGATTAGAAAGAATGACTGTCTTCAGTTGACCATCTCACTCCGAGGAACCGTGCTTGCCTATCTTGGTGGTTTTACACTAGACCGCCGGACCACTTAGAGAATGGTTTTGACCACAACCTTGCTGCTTTAACTAGAATTCGGCAAGCTGACCAGAGTATTGGTCGAACCCGGCAGCCTAAGCAGAGCCAGTTTTTTCTGTTCTGGCAGGTGTCTCCCACTGACCATCTGTTTGTAACGTAAGTGACGGTACCTTAGGCATGACGGAGAATTTGATGATGGGTCCAGAAGTCAGCCATGGCTGTTGTATGTCCTTTCTATGTGCACGCTTTATGTTTTGTTGAGATTCCGTCAATAAATGCAACAATGTCACGCAACAGTTGTAGGTAAGACCTTTGTGCAAGCGCTGTGCATGACCCATAGCACAACATGGCTGCTATCACAAAGTTTTTGGTCAGCATTGCTCCAAATTTCAAGACAACTACAGAGCTCAAGATACGAAAAAAATTTCTAAGGGACTAGTAACATTGTCAACATATGCTGTGTTGACTTTTAAGCTTTATGATGGTGTAAAAGATTGCTTACATTCGGGAAAATGAAAGGACTTTCTCCTTCAAGTCGGACACTCTCCTGTTGCAGAGCTTGAAACTGAAGTTGCCATCTTCATCCTTTTGTTGGGCAATTCAAACTGTACGCAAAAAGACAGGGAGATTGTCGAAATGTCTTGATGTGCTGGCTGAGCAGACCACTCAGAATTGAGCCTGAGAAGTGTGCACTCGTATACCAACAACTGTTTCCTGAGCAGTGTAATGTATGCTAGCTGTGACAACATCAAGTTATACGCTGGAGATTGTACCCCTCAGGAAACAGTCGTCTGCATGTACGTCCCACTGAATCCTAAAGGTGGGAGCATTGAACAGTTTGAGGACAATTTTGTATTAAGTGAATGCTGAAGATTTGGAATCAGAGTACGACAACTTCCAAAATATTTTGAGCAAAATTGTGTAACGGAAGCAATATGAAAGGTACTTGTGGCCTCTTCTGTCACCCACTCCTGTCAAAATAGGCAACAGGTCAATACGTATGTGTACCAACTCATATACTGGCCAACTCGTATGCCAACACACTCGTACTTCGACCAGCTCCTACGCTGACTGTTTTGTTTACCGCAACTGGACGCGCCACTGTTTTATAGTCTGAACTCCGAAGTTGAATAACTGGAAAATGATACACACGAAATCTCCTTTCAGAAGTACAAATTATAAAAACCCTCGTCTGTATTCAAAGACCAGCATCAAGGTTTCAAATAACAGTTCACAAAAACAGTAAACGAGGAGCGTAAATACAAGACTGAACCACTTAATTTACCATGCTGAATTGTCATTGATAAGTTAAGTCAGCGTCTCTAATGCTGTTTGTTCCCAGACCAAACAGATCCAGACTGTGTTTGGCATCGGTCGGCGATCGGGAGTTAGTCGTTTTAGTAAATGAAGGGCCAAATCGAAACCAAAATTTCACTGACTTCTACAAATTGGAAATTGCCAAAAGTAATACATCGATGATTTGATGGGGTGAGTGATCCATACAAACAAATGGGATTTCATAGATGGCATTTTCTCTGAGTCCCCACTTTTTGAATGGACCGCTGTGGGGCGCGGCCTGGGATATGGAGGGAGTCCAGTAGACTGGCCCCCAGTCTGGGACTGGGGCAGTCCCAACTGTAGTGCTGCAGTTGGGCTAGTCTTGGTTTCAAGACGTTAGTGCTTGATAGCGGACACCTTGCATAGTGCACCCCGTAACGACTCACCATTAGACTGTGCGCCAGCTCGCACTAAAGTCTTGGGAATCTTGCAGCAGCGTTTTAACTTGTTTTTTATTTTTCCCTCGGCTTCCAAGGGAACCAATCAGCACTCGCTAAATTGCATGCATAATAAATTTTGATGACCTCAATAATACACCATGGTATGGTCACATGCATCATGGCTGTCTGCAGTCCCGTCAACACAGACACGACAACATAGATACCTCGTACGTAGTTAGCACGGAGTAGAACGGGTGATACTCAGACTAGGTTAGGCCTAGGATATGACAGGGAATGCTGTTCTTAGTGACCCATAATCATGTACAGTCAGTGTGCCCTCCCCAGCTAACTAAAGCGTCCTTAGAGACCGTATAGACCTTAACCTTCGAGGACAGAGTACCCGGACTGCAAGTTGGTTATCGTTTTCTTGCTGCACGTGTAGATTTATTGCCGCTGGTGTGAGTAATTTGGTCCCAGGCAGCATGCTCATTGTGAGTTGCAAAAAAGCGAGAACGTATTTATTGTGTGATATCAGACAACGATTTTGTTTTCCCAATTTTTCTGCCACAAACATCGCAAACGTGATGTGATGCGGTACAACTGTAGTCCCCAACGATATCTTTAGAAGAGTGGCAATTTTATGTCTAGTATGGAGTGAAAAATACGTCTTACATGTCACTAATCCCTTCCCACAAACCAGACACTATCGACATCGTACTTGCTCACGTGAAACCGCCATGTTGTTCGAACTTAGAAGTACATGCATGTACATAGATATAATACCAAAGGTATAAATATTTAAGAACATCGGACATTTGCATACAACTGCCACACCCCCATTCCTGCAAGATTCCCAAGACGTTAGAGAGAGTAAGTAAAATCTAGGTGTGCGCTCTTCAACAGAAATAAACCAACTATCGATCACTGACATCTTGGGCCAAGACTACAGTTGGGCTGGCCCAACTGTTGGTGGCCAATCTCTGTGTGGACTGTGGAAAATTTCTCAACCTTTTCCAAATTTATGCAGTTCACTCCTGAAATAACTCATCTAAATATGGTACTTAGGCCTAATCTGTATAAAAACTTTTTTTCTAAAAGCACAAGTTGATGATGTTCATGCAATAGTGCAGGCACACACTGAACTACGACTATACATGTAGTTGGACGGGTAACCGGGCCAAGTAATACTAATAGTTGGGATTGATGCTACAGACGGGGCTTAACGCCTTGACAATGAACATGAGTCAATGATAAACATGATCATAAACTGGGCCTCGGCTGGTCACACGATTTTGTCCTCGCTAACTGCTTATTTTACCTCAGGCTACAAAATATCTCCATACTGCCTGGAGTCACTGTAACATTCTCCAGCCATCTATGTCAATACCACATTCTGGCACCTTTTTTCTCGAAGTTAAACTCCAAATTTAGTGCGCACCGATCGTCGCGTCCCTCACAACCATGACATCCACACGTTCCAAGAACAGCGCCCTCTGATGTCTGATATATATGTAGCGCCCTCTCTTGATTCAATAAATAGCGCCCTCTATTGATATAATATGCAGCGCCCTCTACCGGTCTAGACTGGATATGTTTTGAAAATGCATACAGGGCTCCCTCTGCTGAGTCTCAGAGCTACGTCGAAATTCCTTATACCGCCCTCTACAGCCCGATTAAGCGTAAAAGGGCGCCTTCCCCGGCTAAAAAAAATCCTTCAAAAAATGTACTGCGCCCTCTCTTGGAAGTTTTGGGAAATTAATGGTCAGTAGTTTTGTAACCAAGGTCGAGTTCGGGCGGCCTGTTCTTGACACGGGTTTCTTGTTCTCGCGCTCGAACGGCGGGAACACGACTCAAGAACACTGTTCTCGGAACAGGATCACACACTACCTCCTCGTCAGGGTTTTACAGGAACACACGGAAAAACTCGTGAGATTTTGATTTTTGAACAGCTGCAAAAAGTAGAGAGATGGCTTCAAAGCCAAAGACAATGTGAAGTTTTGCAAAATTAACGTTAACATTAATTATTTTCCGTAACACAGAAACGAATGTTCCTGTTTATATAGAAAAGAATTCAGCCCATCCAAACATCAACTCTCGAATAACGTAGCCTATATGGACGCCGCCATGTTGCTTGTCACTAACTACCATCGATAACCGATTGTTTGTTCCCGGCGTTCGAGCGGCCGACCCACGAACAACAAATCGAGCTGTTCGTGAACATACGGGAACAAGCCGCCCGAACTCGGCCGAAGAACATAACATCCCCCCAACGGCTCCACCCCGTTTGAGTCCTGAGGGGGACTAGATAGGACAGGAATACCTAGTAAGCTAAGGGACGTCGACAGACTGGTGAGACTATTTTACCATAGTTAATTCTGTCTTTGGGACAGTTTTACCGGTGGAAAAGATTTACCGCCTATATAAAGGGTGGGAGTGCCCCCCGGTGAATGTGCCCCCCCCCCCACACTTTTACAGAATCGCATCCCAGCAAAAGTGTTCGGGGACACATTTCTCTAGTTCAATCTGTTACTAACACTGTTACCTAGATAATTCTGTCCCCCAGACAGTTTTACCAGGGCTCAGATTTGCCGCCTTCACCTACACCAGCAGAAACTGAAGGGCAACAGGACTGGGGCGCGAAAATGGCATCGCACACATCACATCTGCAAGAGCACTTTTCGCGTCATGATTAGGCGGCCGATTTTACAGATCGTGTTCATCCGAGGCCGGGAGAAGTTTCTCTCTCGACCTACGGGAAAGAGGATTCATGCAATTGCTCGATCTACGCTGTAGATGTGTAACTTACTTTAAGGCCGCATCCAAACCTGTTGTCTAGAGCTTGGTATAGGTCTCCACTCCATTGAAAGGACGTGGAGACATGCAGACAATAGACCTAGCCGTAGCTCTGGATGCCAGTTTCGGACACGGCCTAAGGGTGCATTCCACTAAATGGTTAGATTTCCACGCGCGAGCTCATTAATATTTTGTGATCCCATTGGGATTTAACAATAAGAGTCATCATCGGGAGTGATCATACAGATATTTTCAAAAATCACAAATGTGGGATTTCTGGCGTCCGACTCGGCGTATTTCGTTCACAAAAATCTCCAACTCGTGGGCCTATTTTGCATAGAGGCGAGCGGCTACATTGAGAGTTGAGGGCACAGGTTTACTCCTATTTGAAGGGCGTTTTCGGCGAACGACAAAAAAATTGCATGTGGCTAACCCCGATAAATTGAAAAGAAAAGTGAACTTTTGGCCATAATCTTGACTTTCCAAAGAGAAGCGGGAAGTCTGTTTCAAGATTAAAATCCAAGATGGCAAGACACGTTTACCTGTTGATGTTATAAACATCGGAATGGATCCTGAGGATTTTTTTCTGGGAGACTGGAAAATTTTGTACGGATGGGGGGGATGGTTACTGTACGTAGATTCAGTGCTTGCCCTGAAGAAGGTACTCAGTAACCGAAAGCTCGGCAATCACATATTTCAGAGCACTGATTTGATATTATATTCTTGCCGTTAGATGTAATCACGGTGCTACGCAGCCCTTCCATATTTCTCTACATAAAGGTGGTTGTCCTGTTACTAAGTGGTTGGTGCTTCAAATTCCCTTTAAAAATGTCAAGATTCTCAAGAGGACAACTGCCCTCCCCCCCAATGATGCCACTGGATTTTTTCCCCTTTTTTATTTAACAGCTGAGATTTTGGTGACTTAAGGCAGGCGGGCTTCGGTCAGGAAAATCGGAACCCTGGTAATGTATGATGCGGAGTTTTACCAACCTACTTCACGTATTGTAAAGATTAATCACACTCCACAAAATTATGGCGTTTGCAGCCTTTGGCAAACACATCAAGCACTAGGTAAAAGCTTCAAGAAAGGTTCGTTATAGTTGGCAGTAAAGTGATGCCAAGCTTGCTCTCCTAATATATCTGAATGATGTTACTGCCGTGCTTGTAACTTGTACTCTGTACTGTTTGTGTTAAAAAGGCTCATGGCCTTATTTTCACTAATAGGCGTGTATTTTTAACATTTGACCGTTCTGAAATGTATTCTCTTTTTACTTATTATTATAATAACCGCAAGAGCCCTTTTTTGATCATTTAAAAACTTCGGTATTTTTTTCTGAAGAATTATAGTGTACTGCTGTGACGTCATCTGAGGGAGACATCAGTGGAGAGGGGGTCTATTTGGAATGTAAACTTAAAAATTTGCTGAATGAAATTTTAAATTGTGATAAATCTTTGCTCACTGGTTTAATGAAACGAACAAATCACCACAGAAAAGGCAGTTTGAGATAGTCGAAGTTCTGTGATTCTGGCAACTCGTACAGTTCCAAAAGACACGCAGCTATACCATTAAGGGCTTTTCCTGAAATGAAATCTGTCCATAGTTTGCTCATGAATATGCAAATGTGCAGTAGTCCAAAAAAATCAAAAGGAATCAGTCTTCTGCGACGGAATTATTGAAATTAATACACACATACTGAAGGTTGCATTGACGTGAATTGTATTTTGCATAGCCCTTTTGAAGTAAAGGTAAAATCGTCTTATCTTAAATATCTTTGTTGTAACAAAGCATGTTTGCCAAATAAAAACAAACAGAATGATTTAATAGCATTCTTTGAGGAGGTTGGGACTCATTCTTACATCCTGAGTTGAAGAATACTGTTACAATTCTCATTTTTTTTTAATATGCCTTGGAAAGGATTTCTCCTGCTGACGGTTTATTACGTAAAGAACTCGGTTCATTTTTGTTGACTGACTGCTAAGTCAAATAACTAGCCTACTAGTCATGTGTTTGTTTTTCAAGGCTAACTCATATCTACTTTTCCTTTTAAACTGTTTGGTGGTGAATTCCCACCACCATCACACTGCATCCACAGTTAAATGGTCCGTGGTTCCCCAAGAAAGAAACAACGTGACTTAATGAAGATCCCACAGTGAAAAAACATGACACAGAAATATTTCTATACAACANGGATATTGGGTGTATTCCTACCTCAAACCTTCCGTGTGTCTCGCCCATAAGTGTTCAGTCAACTAGTGAGCGACTTCTGAAAACACACAAAGATGCTATTATTATTAAAATATTATTATTATTAATTAAAATAGTGAAAATAGTTATTATGGAGTGCTGAATTTTTTTCAAAAGGGGTCTGAAAGCAAAATTGTACTGTTGTTAAGCTGGCCAATAGGACCAGAAATGCCGGCACGCACTCACGATGGAGACTTGAACGTTAACGGGAACAGTCCTGCCTCTTCTTGTTACAGTGACAGCCCAGTCCCGTGTCAGCAGTTAGCTTTTAGCAATCAACATGAAACTAATAATGTAAATACTGTACCTAAAACTGGTTTTGGAGCACACAAGTTAGTCTTCAACGAGGTAAATACTCAATGTGGTAAAACCTTCCACTGAGTCAAATGACTAGTGAGCTATTTCTCGCCTGATGTGCAGCATACTGCAATTTCATCTAGGTATATGTAAGTGACAGGTTATCTCTGCTTAAAGTTGCTTAAAATGCTTAAAGTTGGCGCTAACCAAGGAGTTCTACGTCCAGACGTCATTTGGTACCCTGTGCACAAAACCCTATCGCATGCGACTGATCTGGAGAGAGTACAACGCTTGAAAAGTACAAGGCACCATAAAAAAAAGAATACCCAAAGCTGTTCAGGGCATTTCGTGCAGGTTTTGGGACTGAAATTGACATGGAATGACCCAAAATGGCACATATGAGATTATCTACACAGTGAATGCCAAATATAGGCTATGGATAATTTGCAGTCGATCGTAGGTGTCTGGGATGGCTCTAGGCCAAGCTTCTATTGAGTGGTGTATCAGAGTGGCCCAGGTGAAGTGTCAAATCAACCATAATTTCGTATTGTCTCTCGGAAAGGGCCGCTTGAAGACACTAAAAAAGTGCTCCCAGTCACAACCAGACCCTGCACACCACTCAGGCCAACGATTTCCCAATCGACCTGTGGCATTTGAGATAAATGGTTACGGTTTTGCGGTGATCGTCTGCTCAGTAAGTTCTCCGTTAGCTTGGCAGACACAACTTAAAACTCAAACGCTGTTATCGCGTCCCAGTCAGCGATGGTCCCTGTCTCGCGTTCCAGAGAGTCAATGTTATTCATAAACAGCAAGATGATGTAACTTTTTATTCATATTTTTAAAAAATCTTTCGACATTTCATATAAATTATAATGAGTTGAACAAGGCCTACCAAATTATTGAAAAGTGGAACGACAACCACCGAAGTACATTGTATTGTGTACACTCAGGACCCTGTCAATGATAACAGTCAACCATGCCGTTCGCTATAACTTGAAAATGACAAATTAAAGCCAATGATGACATTATTAAATACTAGTGAATTCATCTTCATGTGAACAGCAAAACAGCTTTAACCCTGCCCATTGATTCGATGGGTAAATTGAGCAAATTGTAGTGGGTCATTTCGCCTCGAGTCCGGAAAGTAGAAATTGTGCGCGCCCAGGCGACGTCATCCCGGTGAGTATCCGGGTCGCTGCTGTGGGTTACTTGATTTCTGGTAGCACCAAAACTTTCCTCTGGAACCTTCGTAGCATGTAGACTGTGAGATGTGATTTTGACGGAACCAGTCTGTTATATAGTTCTTGCCAAACACGTGGAACTCTGCAGCTCTGTATGCCGCTTTGAATTTCCTTAATTTGCTCATGAATAATTTTATAAGGTGTAGTTAATTTGTTCAAGAAATACAGCATGGGTTGAGGGGGAAATTAACGCTCGCCAAGACGCAACAGCCAAAATAAAGATTTACTACAACATATAAACCTTGGAACCAAGACTATCTTGCCCATGGCCAACAACCGCCGTGAAAAATGATCGTTCTGCACCTTGCCGGGCGCGGATCGAGATTTTAAAACAGACATGATTATGTTAATATTATTCTACAAATACAACAACGAAACGTCATACCCAACAAGAACGCTCAGTGGCCAGAGCGCGCCGTCTCGGCGAGCTAGGTGTCTTTGGAACAATCGCTCTGGTTTCTAAACGCAGCGGCTGATCCAGCGACTGTTCGGTTTGTCTGTTGTTAATTAATTTAAACAACCAAATAGAAAACCACGTGTTCCATTCCCTGCGAAATGCTATGGGCCTCGACCTGGACCAAGAGAGGGCGCTATTTTCTTACCAACGGAGGCTCTGTTGGTCGAAACTGAACTTCGCTGGTTCACGAACAACTAAGAAATACACGCGTCACAGTCGCATCGCTACCAACAACATGAAAACTTAAGTCTCGCCGACGTGACTCTTTTCAACCGATGAGGGGCGCTTCTGCTCAAGGCTGACTATCGCGCGCGTGTACTTATTATGTAAATGAGCCTCCTCCTCAAAATAAGAGGTTTTTTTTACAGATGCCACATGCAGGGAACTATAATCTGCAGCGTTAAACTTATGATTGTGAAATAACGTTGCGCACATTCAGATGCCATCGAAAAAAAGATGTGGAATTTTTTGCACACTGCATTACAATCAAGTCCACTCACGCTTTATGACAGTTTTGGTTTATATTTTCTCTCTTTTTTATGGGGGGGGGTAATAATAATTGAAAAATTCTGGAACCAGCCTGCTGAGAAGGGGAACTCAGTTTTGAGACTACTGAAACATTTTGAAAGTATACAATTTGTCAATCGTGGTGCTTCTTCGATTCCTGACTCTCCAAAGTAATATTTGGGTCTCGGATTTGCAAGGAAATTTCTCGAGTCGGATGAAGGTAGGCTACCGTAATTACACTGTGAGAGGGGAACGGCTCCAGTACCAGGAAAGCTGTGTATAGTTGAGCCGTGCACGGCAGCCCGTTACATGTTGGTATGTTCCTACCCCCAACCGCGACCTCCTTGTGAGGTTGCTCTCTGGGTTCAGAGAGGGGATTGTTTGGAGAACATAAATTACTGAATTTATCCCTCGGTGCGCTCTGTTTATACGCGCACTTTGACCTGCCCGCGTGCATATATTTCAATAGTCTGTTTTATTTCAAACTCAGGAGCGAACCCAGGATTGTCGGCAGGGGGCCCGAGGATGGGAAAAATTGTGGTCGTGGGGAGGTTACTATACATGTACATGCAGTTGTCACTAATGTAATTGTTGCTGTCCTTTTGTCCGCATAGCAACATCATCGCAGGTGAAAAGCATATACAATAATCAAAGAAGTGTTCGGGTATACCCCGCCCCCCGCATCTTTTGCAAGGGGGTGCTGTTACTTTGATCATGCTGACCACTAGTGCACTTTTCAGACGGAAAGGAAAACGAAATTGCATAATTTTGCGCCTCTTTATGTAACTGACCAGCAGCCATTTTTTCTAACATTGAAAACGGGAAATGAACAACATAAAAAATGGATTTATTGTTTCTGCGTAAAGGTTAGAGTAGACATAAACACAAGAACTGACATTATTTCACTTGTCATTCTGACAGCACGATTTGTCTGATCATACCGCCTTTTTAACATAAGTCTGACGAACCAGTGAACTTACACGTTGTCAACCTCCGGTGACCGTGCAACTAACACTGCGTGATTTCGAGACACGGTATTCTGGTATCTTGGCAACCTATAGCGATTTTTTGTTTCGGGCGAGTAGAGCGAGCAAGGGCCAATCACAAAGCGCTACAGATTTACAAGTGACTGGTTCGTGGGGTAGTAAAATGTCTGAGCGCAGCTTACGTGTGCAGCAACTACAAAAGTGGTGGGAAACAGCGGGCTAAAAGGGGAGTCTTCACAGCATCGCTAGGCCAAACAGGTCCGGTTTTCCAGACAACGAAAAAGCTAATCAAAGTTACTGCCAGATCACGCGTTTGAGGTGAGATTTCTCAGCTTCTCTCTACAACGATGTGCAGTCATCTAGGTTTGCTCTACTCACTCACTGCGGTGCACGGTCCGGTGCAGCGTGCATTTTGGACCGTGATAAGCTGATGCCAACCGGGGCAAATCTGGATTGGCATCAAGGCAAAATTGTCGGTGGAAGTATGGACTGTTTGAAAAATAATTTCAAGAAAGATAAAATTCAGTTTGTTTTATTTGCATTTCTGTAGCTATAATATAGCCATTCTACCAATCGTGGGCGTAGCCTTGGATCAAGAGACGTGGCTTTTTACGCAAACATGGTGAGCACGTATTTTTAAGAGTAGGTATATACATAGATGGGTATCTGTCAAAATGCTATAGCTGCTAAATGAAGGCAGTGTTACTTTTGTGTCACGAGTCTAGAGTCTAAAATTGAAAGTTAATCCAGGTTTAGTGGTGGTGAAGAAATTGACAACAGTTTCGGTCACGAAACGTAACCATCTGCGCAGTATGCATGACCGCTGGCAACATGACACTGCATTGTTAGCGCGCCAATATTTCAAACATCGCGTGTGCCATATTTGGCAACCTATATAGAGAATTAACGGTCCGCAATACGGACGATTCACAATAGTGCCCCTTCAAGAGTTTGCAACGCGGTGGCCACTCACAATGCGCGAAATTTGTCGCCCCAATGCGTGTTTGGAAAGGGACCGACAGATTTCGAGCGTTGTAATTGGATTGGCTAACGTTTTGCAAACTCTTGGAGGCGCACTATATTGTGAATCGCCCGTACTGTATAACGAGAAAAAATTAAACTAACAGCTACCTTACTAAGTAGGTACTGTGACTAACAGGTGCTCTTAAAACCAGCAAACGTGATGCATTTTTACTTGATTAGCTGTTAAATTTTATAATGCGGTGATTTATCATTAGCTCATAGAGCAACCGATTCTCAGAAAAGTTGTCAGTGAGCCAATTTTTCCGAGTTCTCAACTTAAACAGAAGAAAACTTATATACATTTATAAACCAAATATATGCATGTAATGTTTTCCACAGTCATCTGAACGCATTGAATGTCAATCTTCAATTTGCCAGTCTTCAAGTTTACTATGAACTTAAAGGAACCAGGAAATGAATTTTTCTTAGAATCACTTTTTGTTTATCTCTGTACTGTTCTTCCATGTATGAAGACTGTTTGACATCTTTTTTGAGTTACGAGAACTGAACGGTGCACTTTTCCAAACATTAAAAATTGACCAAGCATTTCTGGACAAGTGAGGGCGTTTTTGCTTTGATGCAAATCCAGGAAGACATGGTTCAGGATGCGTGTTTCATGCTCAAATTGTGAACCCCAAATTTGCTATCTGGGAACATTTCTGTGAAAAGGATTTTTGCTGGATTATTGCCATATCCTTACACAGCAATAAATTGCCAAAGAAAATAAAATCTGCCATAGCAGTGGTTAAAAAAATCTAGAAATTTGCTGTGCACAAATCAGTGCAACTTTGAGATTCAGTGAATGACTATGCAAATATACATTAGCATAAAAACCAAAAAAGCATAAAAATATGGGTTAAAGTTGCACAACAAAAATTTAAAGTGAGGTTAATTGAAACCTAAAGATACAATTTCAAGGGTTTTTAGTAAAATTTATAAAAATATTTCTATTTCCTGGTTCCTTTAACACAAGTTAAGGACGACACTGGCAAACATGGAGCCTAACGGTAATAACAGCAAGAGCGCCATCGGTTACGTAGTTTTTAAAGTGCTCTTATTGCCCAAAAGGGATACATGTATAAAGGGTTTCAAACCTACAAGAGGTAAAGTTTACAGAGATAGTGTGCCTAAGAAACATTCAATATGCTTGGACCCTTTAATTTAAAACAAGAAAGCCATACATTTAGCATTTTTAATTAACATTTTATTTAGAGCTTTATTGTTATGAGCTCAACTTATTTTTACCAACAGACCATGGAACCATCAAGGCCAAAAACAGAACAATAGAAATAAAAAGGGAATCGCTTTGTGGAAATGAGCCAGTTTGGTGTTCGATGCCCAGTACAAGACCTTTCGGAAAGAGTTGTACGCGCGCGCAAGATATCCTGGCCCATCAGTACAGCCGTAAGCTGACTCCTGCGTGCACTTTGTTCAAGTTCCCGAAAGACCTTGGCTTTTCGAAATACCGAACTGATTCATTCTTAGGCACTCTTTAATAAAAAAAAGATACACGTATCTTTTATCCCTACCCCGTTTTGTGCCAATGAGCATGTTCGGTATTTCAACAGCTTATGCCCAAAATGAAGCCCGCCAAGGTCATTCGGGAAGAACAATGCCCGCGCGACGCCTGTCCTGTCAGGGCGGTCACACCCCGACCCGCATGCTCAAGGGACATTGACTTTTTTTTGAAGTATCGAACTGGCTTGTTGATTACTAACCTTCAATTCGACAATCATATGCGTTGGCTTGTATGTTTTCTCCTCAATACATGTAGTTGACGTTGACGAGGCTGTTGGTCGTGCTGTGGTCAATAACCAACGCGAGCGTGCTGTCGGACAGCACCGTGACAGTGCCCACTGAAACACCCTCGAGCTGCAACTCGGCAGACTGTCCTTGCCTTCCCGGAATCCCCGGTGTGCCGGGCATCCCAGCAGTGCCTGCTCCCCCGGGAGTGATGGGGCCCAAGGGGGATCCTGGGGCTCCTGGAGAGAAAGGCAACACCGGATCGAAGGGAGACAGAGGCTATACTGGCGCACAGGGCGTCCGAGGACTTATTGGAGACACAGGCCGTCAAGGAGAGCGAGGACCACGGGGATTTCCTGGCCCCCAGGGGGAGGTTGGTCCCACTGGGTTCAAAGGTGTCTGTGAAATGCCTCAAGTGGCCTTCACAGTAGGGAGAGTCACCAGATACACTTCCAGTGGAGGTCCCCTGGCCTTTGACAAGACAATATTTAACGCAGGGGCAAATTTCGACCTGTCCAACGGTACTTTCACGTGCAGCGTGCCCGGCGTTTACTCATTCTCGTTTTCAGTCTTGAAAACGCCTGAGTCAAGGGATCTTTATGTGAGCCTGGTTAAAAACGAAGAAACCTCCGTGAAAGTGTATGAAAATACTTCTGGTTTCCATCAGCTCAGCAGCGGAGCAGTGATGGCGTTAGTGCCGGGTGACCAGGTCTACCTGGTATTGCGCGGTCGGGTTCACGGCAACGAGGTCAGTTTCACCTCGTTCACTGGGTTTTTGCTGTACCCAAACTAGACACGCGGCGGTGTCCCGATCTCGTTTGAAAAGAAGTCTCCCCGTTGCCTAATTGACTCAATCTTTATCGGGACAAAGGTTCAAGACAGCGTATATTTTCTAAAGGTTCATCGTCAACCCTCACCCCCACCCTCAACTAGTGTGGTAATGTACCATTTCGAAATGGTTGGCGCTTTAAATTCCGTTGAAAACAGTCAATGTTGTTATTATTATTATTGTTAAATTTAATTTATATAACGCTCATTTCATTAAAAAAATGTTCAGGAGTGCTTAACAATATTAAAAAAAAAATTCCTATTAGAACAACTATTTACAAAGACCCAAAATAATTAAAATAAACACACTTTAACTTTGATTAAAAATTTAAACCAAACTTGGTGGGACTTCCACACACGGCCAGCACCAACTCCCCTCCAACGACCCATCGTGTCCAGAGGACAACTTGCCCCCCCCCCCCGGATATGCCACACTTTTAGAATATTTTTATGTGGAAGAGGAGACTTGACTCCTCGGGTAGGCTTAGGACATAACAATCAGGACCCCGATCGTGAAGTTTTGAATGGGGTATGATGCAGAGATTTCCCAACCACACTCCACAAACAAAGGTTTTTGCACACTTCTTTGGCACACACATCGAGCACAATGTAAGCGCTTCAAGAAAGGCTTAATAATTGTCACAATTCGCAGTAATGTGATGCCAAGCTTGCTCTGATAATATATCTGAATGATGTTACTGCCGTGCTTGTAACTTGTATTTTGAAATGTTTGCGCTGAAAAGGCTTGTGGCATATGATAGGCATGTATTTAGCGCAACGTTTTGCTCAACTGATATGCCAGGAAACTATTCGATATCTGTTTTACATTTTTTCCAGCATAAAAGATAAATTTCCATTAATTTTTCTTTAATGAGGATGCTACTGCTGTGATGTCATCTTAGGAAGACATTTGTTGGGGGGTCTTATTTGGACAGTAAACTTAAAAACGTGATAAATGACAAAAATTGTAGGAAATCTTTGCTGACTGGTTTAATGAAACAGGAGCAAATCACTACAGATGAGGCAGCTCAAGACAGCAAAAGTTCTGTGATTCTGGCAACTTGTATAGTTTCAAAATACATGCAGCTGTACCATGAAGGCTTTTCCAGCGATGACATCACAGTTTTCTTGTAAATACATGTATGCAGATTTGCATTAGTACAGAAATCAAAGCCAATCGGACTTCCGGGACCTAAACTAAAAACAAGATCGAATGGAACATGAGGATACACTGATGTGAACTGTGTTTTGAACAGCCCTTTTGAAGTAAACAGTATAATCAGGAGTGGAAAGTACTTAAACTGTCTTCTTTGTAGTACAGCATGTTTGCCAAAATAATAGTCATAATTGCCTGAATGATTTAATAGCAAACTTTGAGAAGTTTCAGACTCGTTCTTGTAAAGTGAGTTGCAGCTAGCTGGGTTTTTTGACATGCCTTGGAAAGGATTTCTCCAACTGACAGATTATTTTGTAAGTTCACTTTTGTTGTCTGCTTGCTAAGTAAAATAACCAGTGTTGTAGTCGACACCATCACAAGACCATGCAAAAGACCAGTCACAAGACCATGCACAAGACCAGTCACAAGTAACGGGGTGAAAAATGACAAAGGAATGCTTTTGTTATAGTTCATTTGAATAGCTAGTGACTTGAATTCAGACTGGAGGTCTTGTGTAGGTCTTGCATGGTCTTGTGAAGGTCTTAAGCGGTCTCGACTACAACACTGCAAATAACTCATGGAAATAGTCATGATTTGACATTTGAAGGCTACTCATATCCATTTCTCTGTTTAGTCTGTTTGGTGCCGAATTCCCAGGCCAGTGCCACCACCACCACAAACTGCATCCACAGTTAAATGGTCCATGGTTGCCAAGAGAAAGAGACGACAGGACTTAATGTAGATCCATCAGTGAAAAAACATTACACAGAAAGTTTTTCATACAATAGGGTATAGGGTGTACCGTATTCCTACCTGCAACCTTCCCTGTGTCACGCCCATCGGTGTTCAGTCCAATAGTGAGTGACTTCTGAAAACAGAGAAAGAAATTATTTCAAACAGTTATTCTGGACCGTGGACATTTTCTTCAAGAAGGTCTGACAGCATATTGTTCTGTTGTTAAGGTGGCCACATAGAACCAGAAATGCACGCACTAGCAATGGAGACTTTATGAAACAGAACTGCTCCTTTCTCTTATGACAGTGGCAGCCCAGTCCTACCATGCAAGCGATTCACTGTGGAATTAAGCAACAAATTGCCACTGAAAATATTCACAAAGATTTGGGAGCAGAGAAGTGTACAACTAGGTGAACACTTGATTTGGTTAAATCTTAAACTGAGTCAAATCACTTTTCTCGTCTGCCGTGCGGCATAATGCAATTTCAGCTAGGTAAAAGTAGGTGACTGGTTCTGCATGCATCATGTGCTTGATTCAGTGAGAGAAATGCTTAAGGCATGAACCATACTGACTGAGAGTCCCACATCCAGACATCACTTAACCCTGTGCACAAAACCGTATTGCATGCGACTGGTCAGCAAAGTGTTTTCTACGTAAACGCCTGAAATTCAACATTTTCACGGCTAAATTGGACTTCTTAGGAAATGCTATCACTTTCTGATGGCTGACAAACTACTGCAAGGGCAGAGTAGTGAGATTGTTTATGGAACTGTTACCGTACACAATATCATAAATGTGAAGGATGCAAGTAGCCTACTGCAAAGGTCCAGTGGCACTACACCGTACAACAATCCCCAAAGTGCAGTGAGAGTCAGTTTCGTGACCGTGACAGAGCATCAAAGCTCAAACAGCGTCAAGACCGTTAACGATAAACACCCCCAAATCCTACTTGCCCACCGCTCCCATAAATAGTCTATGAGAAAAAAAACAGAACCCTTTTGTTTTTATAAACTCACCAACTGTTGAATGCCTGGGACTAAAGGGCCAACAATCGAGAGTTACGGTGAAATCTGAACTTTTCCTTTATCTCAACACCAGACAGAGTGCCGAAAGTTTTTTGCCAAATGGGGGCGCTATTACAGTTGTACGATGGCCGCAAATGTGGGTACCACTGAAGAAGTTTTTAAATTATTTTTTCACACAAAACGCTGGGGAAACCCAACTTGAAATTCGTTATAATCGTGGATCTGGAGATTTTTTTCCAAGGGAAATTGATTCCTGTATGTCAACAGAAGAAGCCTCGACTAAGCGGGAAGAACAGTCTCCTTTAGTAAAATACATGTGTACAAAAGGGTACAGTACATGCCTTCAAGTATAGATAGCGGGACTTGATCAAGTCTACGAAATGTGTGGAGTAATGAAAAAGTAACGAACAAATAAAATATGTCAGCGCCCATATAATACATGTTGGATGACAAGACTCAGTAAAATGACTTCATTTTTTTATGTTATACAGCAATAACGTTTCACAGAAAGCTGAGTAATACTATCTTAGGCGTGAGTCTGAAGTAAAGGACGGATGGCTAATCGATTTTTCAGGAGATTAGTTGCCTCAAAGGTGGGTTAAAGACTTAAGCATGATTGATCGTACGCTAGTATACTGCCTAGCTAGAATTGTACAGGTAGAACTAGTAGTAGTACGTTTATGGAAGAAACTGCTGCACACTAATGTTCACGCTAGTATGGTCTGATGATTATCTGGTTATCATGATTTTAGGCCTGGTATTGATAGGGCCTAGTAATGGTCATGGTCGTTGGAACATGACCTATTTATTTCTACCTCCATGGTTGGAATAAATAGGCCTACATGTAGGTTACTTCCTGAACAGTAAGGCACTACTCCGTAGACCTTACTGGATCCATCTTTTTGATGGTTCCGTATGCTATGGCATTTGAAAAGTGTCCAGTAATCATCAGGTGATCGTACCAGAGAAAACCTCCCTTTGTCATGTTTGTGCTTTCTTAACAGCTGAAGCAAATCTTCCCCTAAAGACCCTTATAATAGTAGCTAGCCTATACAGATGCCTCTCATTTTTCCCTGCAGGTGGGCATATCATCATGTCTGCCGTTGGTTCCAAATTGGTAGATGCATGTAGGCCTAATTGCTTGATATTTACTCGCTCAGGCAATTTCACCTATCTTTTTGTATGATTCGTCAATACGCGTAATCCCACCTTGTGCCATTTTCCTTTCCTTGATAATTCATGGTTGTGGAAGATTGTTTTGAAAAAGGGGAATAAAAATGGAAATTTCATGCAAGACGGATCATTCGCACTGAACGAGTGGGCAATCATGCATATTAGCTAATCATGCCCAGCATGACTAGAGGAAGTCTTCATTATAACAGACATCTACCAGAGATGCAAACATGTTACCCAAGGATATATGTCCTTCAAGAAATGGGAGCCTTCAAATTTTTTGAAGTAGCTCTGTTTCGGAGCAAAAGATTTATGTACATGTAGACACACAAAATTACTTGCAAACAAATTTCAGCTTCCTCCATGGTTGTAAAATTCTGAAAAAAAAGTGTTGTAAGAAGATCACAATGCAGGATCAATATATATTCTGGATGTCAGTTGTATTGTGGTTGTCTTCAGAAGGAAAGGTCATTTTTAAGTTCATCTTTTCAAACTTGCTGGTGTTTATAGAAAATGAAAATTCAGGTGAGTTAGTATGGAGCTGTGTATTTTTCGTGTAATTGTGGATATTGTTATCTGGCGAATAAATGATCAAGACATGACAGCAATGAATGTGTCTGTTAACCCGATTAAAACTTTCTGTTACTTCTAGTGCGCTCGCTGTGGCCGCACCTTTAGTGGACTGTGGACTTCAGCAGATGCAGGCTATTTACTCCAAAGAGATTCTGTTCAGAGAATCTCTATCAGGTTGAAAGGTAAGTCGACGGGCACGCTAACTCTCAAAAATGTCTTACAGGAAAGAGTGCTGTTCTTTACCAGTTCTAAATGCCATGGATCAAATCCACAGGTGCATTATGCTTAATTGTTAAGTGGACTTTACAAATGAATGACCTCATCAAGAGGGCTTGAAATGATGCCATAGTACAGGTGTGTACATGTAGGTCAAATACTTAGGGGTGCTAAAACGGACAGTCCACCCAAAACAAACCATGAAGGTACCATTAAAATTTTCAGGAGCATGAGAGAGGCCGATTGTATAATATTTTAGACCTTCAACCCGGACAAAGTCTTTTACCTTATATTCTTTGGTAGGTAACAAGATTGCCCCTGACATGGACATGAGCCATATCAGAAACATTGGAATAATGGCACACATCGATGCTGGGAAGACTACAACGACCGAGAGGATGTTGTACTACTCCGGAACAACAAAGCACCTAGGGGGTCAGTCTAAGTTGTAACTCCTAGGTGTGTCAAAATTTTCCCAAGGGTATATTGCTGATGACAGGGTGCATGGCCCAATGGTTATGGTGTGCCATTTGCAATCGTAGGTCCAGAGATGCAAATCCAGCAGCTGGGAAGTTGTTGTGTCCATGAGCAAGTCACTTTACCCTTGCAGCTTCTATCCACCTAGAAGTGAGAAGCAGTCTGTGATGGACTGGCATCCCATCCAGCGGGGAACCGAAATATTCTCAGTTGTTTCATGGCAAGGAAACAGCAGATTAATACTGACCTATTGAGCCTTTTGGCTCTAAACAGACTGGGCTGTGCTCTCCAACTAATGATAAAAGAGCAAAGGCAAGTTGGGCATTGGAAACTTGTACGCCTACTTATATTCCAACTTTGTAAATGCCACGTCAGGCTAGAAGCCATCCTTCTTGCAGGAAACTACACACAGTATGGGGTCACATTCTATACCCCTTTTAATAAGACCAGATGCTTTAAACCCAATAAATTTCAGAGAGGTAATGTGTGAAGCAACCTGAAAATTACCATGCCTGGCTGGTTGAAGCCAAAGGGTCATACAGCCATGGCCTTTTCTGCCTGTTTGTTTGTCCATCCATTGAGATGGGTGCAAAGAGATTTCTCACCATAACTTGAGAAAAACTTGACATAAAAACTTCAGACCTGGTAAGTGGTTGGGTTTGACAACCCTCCAGGGGCTGATTGATTTTGGATTCCACAGGTCAAGGGTGAAGGTTGTTATTCTTAAAACTATGGAGGCGGTTTTGATCGAAAGTTTAAATTCAAGGGCTATTATTAAGGTGTGGGCTTGGCGGTGTATTTGTGTTTGTTTACCCATCTTTCTTTGTTTTCATTTTTAATTTGTCAGTTGGTTGTTTGCATTTTGTTTGTACAGATGTCGATGATGGTGATACTGTGACGGACTACATGCCCCAGGAGCGAGACCGTGGGATCACCATCACCTCAGCAGCCGTAACGTTCTTCTGGAAGGAGCACCGGATCAACCTCATTGACACGCCAGGTGGGACAGCAGAACTTTAACCCACCGTTTACTGGTCCAGGTTGTCACTTTCAGTTGTTGTACTGTAAAAATGTGGTCCTCTGTGATGATCCATGGACTACACTTTTGCCCATGAAGACGCTTAACTGTGTACAGCATGACGCCTTTTCTTTTCATAGCATAGGACATACCCTCAAAGGACCCCTTCTACATGTACATCTTTTTGTTTGTAGGTCATGTGGATTTCACCGTTGAAGTTGAGAGGTCACTGAGGGTCTTAGATGGCGCCATTGCTGTCTTTGATGCTTCACAGGGAGTTGAGGTATGTGTAAAGTGAAACCAGTCAGGGGCCGCATCCAAAACTACTTGGCTGCTGCTCAAAATAGGAAACATAAACAGAGCCAGTGACTGCAAGCATTTCTCACAGGCTCACGTAATCAGAAGGAAGCCTGAGTGGCGCATAGCACAGTAAGCTACACAGTGATAGAGAGGAATAGTCTGGTTCCCGAGCCAGGAGATTCCAACCGGTTAGGAGAATCTCTAGGTCTGGTAATTGCCGTGAGCATAAGTGTATTACTGCAATCGGATGAATTCCTCGTTTCTGGATATCACCCCAATTAGCTGGAATTTTTCAAACCCATTTCCTAGATTTTTGAATTCTGTTATCAATATTCAGTATCCCTTTGTAGACTTCCCAGCGTGTATCACAACTCTATAAAGTTCCATCAATCTTTTTGTTTTTGCATATTGATCTCCATTTTTGCACAACTTTGATTACTTTTATAAAAACAAAAAAAACTTGCTCATGTTGAATCTAAAATAGATGGAAATAGACATCCCGGACATTACATTATACTCTGCTTTTGTCGACAAATTTTATCTGCCCTAACATGATTGCTTGGGCAGGGATCCAGTCTAACTTTGAGAAGCAGTTTTACGTGTTGCATCATGGGAAGGAGCAAGGGAGGGTAATCCGCTCCCACTTGAAGTTGGTCGTTGTCTTCGTCTGAGCCGCCTTACTTGCCATTTGCTTTTTTTTCCCCATCATCTTTCAGGCACAGACTCTAACTGTGTGGCGGCAAGCCAATCGTTATGGCATTCCTCGCCTGGCATTCCTGAACAAGATGGACAAGGCCAACGCAGACTTTGAGTTATGCCTGGCGTCGATCCGGGACAGACTGCGTGCTGTGCCAGTGCCGTTACAGGTTGGTGGGCAGAGCAGAGCAGGACTCGCGCTGGGTTAATGGATCACGTCTGTTTGGGATGTGCTTGAACGTTACTACATACCTCGACTTTAAATTAAAGTCATGCATATCATATTTACCATTTTGAATCACTAGAAATGAAATCTCCCTTGGGAGTTTCAAATCATGGAAACTCTCAGAAGACACCTTCTGGCAGTAATCTGCATTTTCACATTAAAAATCTCAGGGGAGGCCCAGTTCTTTTAGGAGCATCACTATAAAGCAATGAAGAGATAGGGTACAATACTTTACAATTCATTATGTAATTCATTAAAACGAACTGCTCTGTGAGGTGTTTGTATCACGGTCATTAATGTACCACCCATTTGACTAGTCAGAGGCTCCCTGTGCCGACGTTTCTTCCTTTTTTTCTCATGTAGATGCCCATTGGCCAACACCGCACCTTTTCTGGTATTGTGGATGTTGTAACTATGGAAACAGTTACTTGGCAACCAGGAGCAACTGACAATGCGGGACGGACCTACACACGGGAGACAATCACCGAGCGCAGGGATGCAGAGTTATGGCTGAGGGTGTCTGATGCACGGATTAGATTGATAGAGCAGGTAAATTCTCAGGAAAGAAGACCACTGGCGGGGGGGGGATTCTAAGACCACCAGAGTGTCCTTGAAGCTTCACATTCTTTGCTCTTTTTCCCCCTTCAGCTGATGGACCTGGATGAGGAACTGGCCGAAGCCATTTTGGAGCAGGACGAAATCGACTTCAGCAAAGTTTCACCAGAAATGGTTTGTGCGACGTTTGTTATCAAGGGGTATATGCAGTGCATTGTTTTGGTTTGTTGCAGCCCTCAAAAATGTACCCGTGTTTCAAACAACCTTAGTTTACATTTCAATGAACACATTTTAGGTTCACGATCTGAACGGCAAAATGGTGGGCAATGTCTTTGCTGAATGACATCATGGCAATAGCACTCTCTGTTGTCCAGGAAAGCTTACAGTTTGAAATGTTTGGCAAGGTGCACCTTTCAATACACTTTTCACCCTAAAAGAAGTTTCAAGTTGCTTCATCGGGGTTTCCAATGTCAAAAAAAGCTTGAAAAATCCTGATAACAGAATAATGATAGATTTACAGGCTGTCCTTGCCAGCCCATGGCTATGGCAGTCTTCCTGTCCATAATGCTAGACAACTTATCTTTGGAAATTGGCATCAAATGTCGCGGAAATAGTCATATTTTAGTCAGGGGAAGTCATGGAATTTGGTTTTCAGATTTCCTCTTCATACACTGAAAAGGCACGTAGAGCTGCACAAATTGTATGCCTATCAAAATTCAAGGCATGAACCCTTACAAATTCCACAACTGCTCCCTCTTCAGGTGGCAGCAGCCCTGAGGAGGCTGACATTGGAGCAGAAAATTGTGCCAGTTCTGTGCGGGAGCTCACTCAAGAACAAAGGGGTCCAGTTGCTGATGGACGCGGTCAATGCCTACCTGCCCGCCCCTGACGAGAGACATCAGGATCTTGTGTGAGTACATGCGACACCAGATTCACGAAGAGGGAGCGGCCGAGCTGGTGATTTGCTAGAATTGAGTTTATTTCTCATAAATGTGGGCACTGGGTTGCTGGTATTTGATCGTAGGCCTGGTCTGTGACTGTGTTGGTATAGGCCTGACTTGTCCAAGCCTGTGTTCTTCCTGCAATTACAGAGGGTGTTTATAATGAGCCAGTTTATTATTTCAAAAGGGCACGGTCATTAGGGAACAAAGTGCGCAGGCAAGTCAGTGTAAGGCTGCACTGATTAGGCAGGCCTTGCCAGCGTGTGTGCTGTTCTTCCCGAATGACATCGGCCACGCTTCATGGTGGGCATGCCCTGTTAGAATGTCAAACTGGGTCATTAATCTGCTGATTGGATATTTAAGGCGGCTGACAAGGAGACGTCATTTAACTACGGTTAACGGTTCTCTTTTACCATTTACTGGTGCCCGACAGCCATCTTTATGGGGACGACTTGTGCGCTTACGCCTTCAAGATCATCCACGACAAGCAGAGAGGGGCACTGGTCTTCTTACGGGTGTATTCGGGGTCCCTCAAACCACAGTCGGCCATCTATAATGCCAACCGGGACTGCACGTAAGTTGGCATGAAATTTGCGTCGCTGGAGTGCAGGAGTTTTTCTTTGTTAAGTCAGAATGTTTATGTCTTGCTCTCGAAGGACCCTGAGGTCTCGGTCCCAAACTTTTAGGTCTCAAATACAGCACCCCTCAGTGTTTGTGCTTTGTAAATTTTGTTTACCGGATTCAGGCCTGAATTACCAGGCCACAGACAGTGACAATACTTACACCAATGGTGGAAAACAGGTAGCAGCTAAGTCGATGTTGATGTACAGCCAGATAAATCCAGGTGCCACTTAGCTCTCTCACATCTTTTCTTTTCTCCTCGTACTCAGGGAGCGTATCAGCCGCTTGCTGTGGGTGCTTGCTGACAACCACCGCGAGGTTCCCAGCATGTCGGCTGGTAACATCGCTGTCGCTGTTGGCATGAAACAGGTTAGGGAAACTAAATGTTTGCGGATATAATCAAATGTGAGTGCTAGAGACATTTGAATGTTCTTCCGTCCAAATTGACCGTAAAAGCATAAGGACAATCTTCACTTGCAGCTGTCCACCCTAACTTGATTTGTGCACCTTCACCGTCAGTCAAATCGTATGAAACAATATGGAATGCCGTTAACTTGCTGCAAGCCTGTTGTCCATTAAAATTGACTTCCTTTTGAATGATTTTGGAACATCCAGACAGTAAATCTGTTAGTTGGTATTGTTTATCACACAACAGTTGCGTGTACATGCATGTGCATAGGTATGTACATACATGTACATGCTCAACATGGTGTACACACTTCCTGCACATGCGCTGTGCATTGTACAGTGCTTCTTGCACCTCCACGGTAGTTCTGTAAGTCAGGCATGTCTGTGTCACATTTTTCATCATGGCCAAGAAAGACAGCGACAGGAGACACCTTGGTCTCCTCCAAGTCAGCTCTGAAGGCTGCCACGAGAGCTTTGAAGAGGCACAACAAATCTGGCGCCGACCCCACCGGCTTTGACCAGGTCGCTGTGCTGGGCAGTCTAGATGTTCCAGAGCCGGTCTTCTTCTGCACAATAGAACCTGCCTCGCAGGCCTACCAGGCAGGTACATGTACATGTAGTACTCACAAGATGTCATCGAATTTATGCAACATTCTGTAAGTCGTGCACTGAATTAAGATATGATGTAATCAATCCAACAGAATGAGCCTCAAGCCTAGCTTTTTTTTTCAGTCCGAAAGAGCAAAACCGAGTTCTTTTTTTTTTTAATGGGTTAATTTTTGTTCCCATTGATTACACACTGGCTGTGATGGTTTTCGGCCCATTTTGTAATGTCGGGTTGCACTTCACCAAGTGAACGTACAGTTTAAACCACTTGCTGACACATTTATTCCACCGCAAACGTTTAAAAATGACAAGGTACACGTACCTCAACCAGGGCCCCTTCACAAGGTTGAACTGTACGTGCATATGCAGACACTTTTTTCAAATTTCATGCAACACTTCTCACCAAAGTAGCCACTTCTTGTTTCAGTACTCCCATATAGATCTGTTCAGTGAGCACGACATGATTGGTAGGCAGAAATGACACCTGTATGTTTGGGTGCTTTCTTTTGTGCTCACAGACTTGGACAGGGCCCTGCGGTGCCTTCAACGGGAGGACCCGAGCCTGAGAGTCCGAACAGACATCGATACTGGACAGGTGACCCCCCCCAAAAAAAATGCACATTGATTGGTAGTGCCCCTTCTTTGAGAATACTAGTCTCACAAGCAGCGTTGCATTTGAGTCCATCGTAAGTCCATCACAAGTCATTCAGTCTTAAAGCCAATTCACAAGCTATTCAAATGAGCTGTGGCAAAAGTATTCCTTTGTCATTGTTCACCCTGTTACTTGTGACTGGCCTTGAGAAGGGACTCGTGACCGGACTTGTGAAAGGACTCGTGATGGACTTGAATACCACACTGCTTGCAAGATTTGTTGGGCAACCAATTTGACTGAGTTGAAAGGTTCTGCACAGCAATAGCTGTGCATGGCCAACATGTACTCACAAGGGGAACTTTCATATAGACATCCCTTCTTTTTGCTACACCTTAACAAAACAATACAAATTCAAATAAGATTGTGATACATTACTCATGTTTATTGTGTTATTTCATGGAACAGTACAGGGAAAGATGGTGCTAACAGATCCTAAAAGATGTGGCCTGCGAGTACTGGCACGGTCATAGTTTCACTGTGTACATGAAGCAAAGTTACCACCTTTAAAAGTGTGCTCGACTCTTGCACTTTTTCAAGCATGTTTTCAATTTGACATTTCGAAATTGTAAAGACATTTGGTATTCCTACCAAGAGCAAAACACCTGTAGGAGTAACACATTCTCGACATGGCCCAGTTGCCCGCACATTTGCCATGAAAGAAATGTTGGCGAGCACTAGCTGTCAAGTTGACCTGTGAAACATTAGCTCCTTGATCACAAACAGCTGTGTTTGACAGTAACTAACTCTATCAAACCAATGTACTGTTTGAATTTTCTCCATGGGAGAAAACTACTGATCTACTGATCATCTTTTTTTCATATCTCAGACTGTAAGAATAGAAGCTCAACAGGCCCATGTGTGCCTCTGGTTTTCTTGGCATAAAACGACTGAGAATATTTCCATTTTCCCCTGGATGGGATACCAGGCCATCATAGGTTGCTCCCCAGCTAATGCTGGTATCCTTGTGTATACCTGGGCTAAGAGCTAATGTTGTACCCATTTGTACTCCTGGGTGGAGAGCTAATGTCTGTACCCATTTGTACTCCTGGGTGGAGAGCTAATGTCTGTACCCATTTGTACTCCTGGGTGGAGAGCTAATGTCTGTACCCATTTGAACTCCTGGGTGAAGAACTGATGTTGTACCAATTTGTACTCCTGGGTGGAGAGCTAATGTTGGTACCCATTTGTACTCCTGGGTGGAGAGCTAATGTTGGTACCCATTTGTACTCCTGGGTGGAGAGCTAATGTCTGTACCCATTTCTACTCCTGGGTGGAGAGAGGCAAGGTAAGGATGAAGCGGCTTACCTAAGGCCACAAAGGTGAGTATAAGTGTATTTGTGTCATTTTGTTTGCAGACGATCCTTTCGGGCATGGGAGAGCTGCACTTGGAGATCATTCTCGACCGGATCCAGAAGGAGTATAAGATTGAGGCCCAAGTAGGACCACTGCAGATCTCTTACCGAGAGAGAATAACTCGGACAACAACCCAACAAAGTAAGGGCAAGTTGGAGGGAAGACTGTTGTTGCCAGTAGTTTGACCAGCATCGCCTGAATGATAGATCATCTTGTCGACCATCTAGAACCAGGCCCTGGGGCATGGTCACAACACCTGGTTATCAACAGCTGATTTCATTTATCAGTTCGGAGGGAACCATTTAATTGAAAATAATAAAGATGTCTGTGACCACATTCGATGCGAGGGTTGCAGTCAGTGGTAAAATGTTAGTAGTGACAAGACTTTAAAATAGCGTGACTAGGGATGTTCAAGTGTGGCTTCATTGTGCACAGGCATTGTTTAAACACAACTGAGAAGTGGTCAGTCAAATGATCAAACAAGGTCAAGTTTGATAAAACTTGAAGCTTTGCATGGTGGAGATAGACTAAAGGGGTAACACCATGTGGATAGATCTCTTTTGGAAGAGGTATGGTTTTTATAAGAACCGGTCAGTGTGTACTCAATGTTTCAACCAATCTGCGCCGGTCGTCCTCCGGAGCAGTGTTGCCTTAAGCCCTCTCTTTAGTAAAGGTCAAGTTCACGCTGAAAACTTACCTTAATCTATCCGTCAGCTGAGTTGTAATATGACATCAAACCACTCACCATGTTGCTTTTTGGACCCAATGTAAGCAAACTAGACTGTTCTACTCCTCCGAGGCTTACCCTCTCAACATTTGCTCCCTCACCTCAACACCTTAGTGCAACTACTGTAATCCCCCCAGTGGCTCATTTGCTGGCAAGAAGTAAATTAGCATGTTTTTTTTGTCCCGTGTCCAGCAACTCTAGACCGCATCATCGGTAATCAGCATCACCTAGCAACCATCAAGCTATCTGTGCAACCTAAAGAGGAGTCCAGTGAACCGATAACATTTGACCTGTCGAGTGACATAAGTATGGAGCATTGTGGGACTGACGTGGTGGAAGCCGTCAGAAATGGGGTGATGTCGGCATGCCAACAAGGTGAAGCCATTCACAGGTGCCCCGTGCCCAAAGCCAAGGCTTTTTCTGACTTACTGGGCTATCTGAAATCGGCAACCAAACTCCTGCTTCATCCAAATCCTATACTGTACTTAGCAAGGATAGCACTGTACAGGAACTGTAGTTTGCATTTGTTGACAGCATGGATGGAATAAAGTTCTTGGGTCTGAGATTCTGTGTACATGTATGTGAACACCTGGTTGATAATATGTTTTGTAAATGTAGTATTCAACACAAAAAACAGCCAGGCCATGGCAGTGGACGAGGCCAACCCTGATAAGGCACAGACACAACCAATCATGCAACGAACTGGTCTGCACATTCCTACGTACAAGGTGTCCCCCAAAACAGAATCCTGGAAGAGAGGGTTACCTTGGTCAAAGTTGTGTGCTGGATGTCTATATCTTTGTGTGTGCCGTATAGTGAGAGCAAAATGCTTTCAAATGATAAATTGTTTGAATTCCTCCAGTTTTGTTTCACTGTGCACCATCGTTTAAAAAATGGTATATCCAAACCTGTTTGTGGCACTCTAGGTTAAGACATGAATTGACGTATACACTTTTTTGATTGTTACTTTTTATTTGTTTGGTCTGGCAAGGTCCTCTGATTGGGTTCCCTGTCCTAGACATCCATGTTAGCTTGGAGAGCGTGGAAACGAGTCTAGGCACAGCCCCTGCAATGATCGCTGCCTGCGCTTCCCAGTGCCTGCACAGCGCCCTCAACAACGCGAGCTGTCAGATTCTGGAACCAATGATGAGCTTGGAGGTGAGCAGTTATTTAGCCTTATCTCGCTTAATATTCCCTATAGCACTTCAGATAATCATATAATTCACATGTCAAATACGTTGTTACTCATTCACAGAATAACAGCCTAAAGTTTGCAATGGCATGCGAATCAGAAAAAGAAGTTCACATCATTTTTCTTTCCAATTCTTTTCCAATCAAATTCTCAATCTTTATAATCATTCATAAGCACCTAGTCAGTTTCCCTGTATGATTTGTTTCAAAATCTCAATCTAACACTTTCCTGTTTCTAAACAATGTTCTACTTCTGAATATGCATGCAACAAGGATTACTTTTTGTACCAATTACGACCTAATTGCTTATAAATACAGGCCCAAGAAACCCATGTGATCACTTCCAACCAATTACAGTGTCTTAACTGCCTCAGGCAATTAAGGGAACTAGTTATTATTAAGGGAATATTTTGCTGCGTGGAAGGTTTTTGTGAACTCTTGCCTTTCACATTTGACCTTCATGCAGATCGTAACCAGCGAGGCTAGGCTTGGTGACGTGCTGGGTGACCTCAACTCTAGGAGGGGTCAAGTCATCGCCATAGAGACTCGAGATGACAGCAGGGTGCTGGTTGCCAGGACACCGCTTTCAGAAATGATGGTAAGAACAATGTGATATTATAGTGTGAAGGTGTGGTATTTCATTTCAGGCAGTGATTCAATTCTTAACAGAACACCTCAAAACAGAGCTTGTATTTGGGTTTTTGTCATGTCCACACCTGGATTTGCAACTGTCCCTTATCTCCAGCACCAGTAATGGACAGTTTGTATTGGTCGGATAAACAACTTGTGAAACGGGCATATATTTTCTCTACACACCTGCAGATTTTTCAGAATTGGCAAGCCATTGTGATAGGTGTACATGTAATTGTGTTTGTCACAGAATGAAACCACATGTTCCTGTTTTAATCACTGGCAAAGGTGTACAAACTCAGTCAGTGAAAATCAAGCCATGTCAGCGGAATGAAACGGGCCAT
Source organism: Acanthaster planci (assembly GCF_001949145.1). The sequence goes on along the minus strand of NW_019091470.1, from coordinate 442,346 downwards.
GAACTGCCATGTTTTTCCACACCACATATTTTCTATGGGTATATCGAGATATGCACATGAATTCCTATGAATAGCACACGCAAATTCATACAAAGTTGTGCAGAGTTCCTGAAATTAAGTATCACAAAAAAAAGCCGAAGACCAGTAAATCAAAGCCCATGACTGTTATTCGTGCAGTTTGTCATCTGTTGTCAATGTGTCATCAAGATGTTGGCGTTTGCCTCTATTTCACAATTTGGGATTTGTGAAGGGAACACCAAGCAAGAAACTTGGTTGAGAGTTTAACATGTGGCACAGGAAAAAAAATGCCCAACTGCCAGTCTGCCAGCCACGATGTTGCGAATTGCTTGAATGGATATACATGTAGATAATGCAACCGTAGGACGAGTCAGGAAAATCTGGTACCCAAAAGAGCCTGACTTTGACCTTATTAGCAATGAGTGGGTGTAGCTATCTGTGTAACCTGTCACAGCAGACAGGTGGAACTGCTGTGCGCGGCTTTTAAAAATTCACCTCCGGCTGACATTTAAATGTGCCTACTTGACCGCTGCGTCGTGGTGGCAATTATCGTTTCGCTGGCATAACCCCCCCAGAGTGTTGAAAAAAGGGATGTTGAGGTACGAAATGTACATAGACCGTTCAATTATTGATTCTTGTAAATCATTAATTTGTGGTATTTGGCCGTGCGTAAGAAAGTACTGTTTTTGGAAGTTGGAAGTTTTGCCAAACATAATATTGAGTACAAGTTGTTGAAAGGAAAATACCTCCTGGATGTGGAGCCTTCAGCAGCGTTGTTGACAAGTACATATACTTCACAAGTACTTACACACATATTTCGAGTACTTCAAAAGTACCTCACAAGTACTTATAATACTTCACAAGTACATGTATATGTAAAACAAGTACTTCAAAGTGCTTAGAAGTACTTCACAACTACTTCTTCACAAGTGCACCCATCCCTCAAAAGTGCCTCACATAATCTCTACAACTACTTTAAGTGCTGGTACTTCACAAGTACATTAGGCCGTGTCCGAAACGGGCTTCCAGAGCTACAGCTAGGTGTATAGTCTACGCGTCTCCACGCATTTCCAATGGAGTGAAGACCTAGACCTAGCTCTAGACAAGAGATTCGGATGTAGCCTTAATCTTAGCAATGCTGAGTGGAGCGTGGAGCATTGGTGCTCCACTCAGTAGAGCTACAATGTGACCATCATCACAAGCTGATTCTTTGTGAATAGTACCCAAAATCTTCCATTGTAATAGTTCATTCTCAGTGTTCGTTTGTGTACGGTGGATGTTTATGTGTGTGATCTGTGCAGCAGGAAGGATAATCTCTGGCGGTGACCGAAGGAATGGAACATTCCATCCGTCACCAGTGTATTTTAGGCATTGCCCGAACAAATCTTGGTCTAGTATTGGGGAACATGTTTTCTTTTCTTTCCTTTTTTAGAAATGTAAATTAGAGAAAGATGATTGTTAGGGACTATTTCATTTCCTTCCTAAAGCCATGGAGTATATGTACCCATGGGAAAGAAGATTGCATAAAGAAATGTATAACCCCCCCCAAAAAAACACTCCCCCCCTAAAATTTGGTTAAGAATCCACAGAACAGACGCGTGTTTCTTGTGCATGTTTTGTAGGGGTATTCCACATCGCTCAGAAGTCTTACCTCGGGCACGGCAACTTTCTCCCTTGAATTCTCCAACTACGAGCCAGTGGACAGAGCGGAGCAGGACCGAATTGTCCGGAGGTTGACAGGGTTATGACGGGGACAGTTCCAGCGTGGGAAATATATGTAAATGGCAGGAAACTGCCGCTCCGAAACCACGCGTCGGCTAACGTAGGGTGTTCAAATATGCCTTGACCTTCAACCGAGGTCATCTAGGCTGCCGAAGACTTACATATACGTTCATCATGTAACAATGTTAAAGGTCCGAGCGATGACTTGTTCTCTGATATGTACCTTTTATCCAACTTTGTGCTCCTCTTCAATGAGTGAAAAATTGATTTTTCGTTTTCGGCTTTATTGCAATGGAAGTCAACTGAGGGCGCTGTCACCATCAAGTCAGAAGACACCGTTTTGTTCCAATAAACCGATTGCGCCCGATAAGTCAAGTGACTTATAGTAGGTATTAGATATCTACAAACACGACGTCCACCAAAAGCAAAGAGTTTGGAAGTATCATTTACCAAAGATAACGCGGACGGTAGGCACCGTATTCAGACTACGGATGTACTGGGTACTAAACCGTAACCTGGCTGTATAGTTTGTAAACAACCCTCAAAACACACGTTGTGATGGGGTTGATACCCACCATATGTCACGTGATTTAGCAGGCGCAATCGGTCTATTGTGAACCCCAAATTTACTGATTGAAAACATTTCGGAAAAGAGGAGGATTGTGGCTTATTGCCAAGTATACTTACACCACGAAACATCAAACCAGTAAATTTTTACCGATAAAATGTAACAATTTCTAGCAGTTTTTGTGCACAAATAAATGCAACTTCGAAGCTTTTATAGTGGAACAAAAGCACGGTTTTGCTTATCAATAATGGCAATATAAAACTGAAGAGGCATCAGTTTACTTTCTAGTTACCCTCAGAAAATAATAAAAAGCACAAATGAAAGTCATTCCTTTTGTAGTGTCTTGATTCGTTTTATGATACATTGTCTTTATTTTGAAACTCTTGTCAGTTTTTAAGTCTAAAAAAATGTTTTGGGGTTCGTTACAAACATCTGCCGGAGGGCAGACATCACCGGCTTACATCAACGGCTGCCTGGCTTGCCCAGGCCCGGCCCGTGACCCATAAACGACCCTGTAAAGGCTGCAGGGCGTCTTTGAAGCTTTGTAGCCTTCTAGGCACGTGCCTGCAGTGGGTAATTCTAGACATGCCTTGGCAAGATAGTAGGGTATAAGCCTAAGGCTATTTCATGTGTCTTGTTACTGAAAGAGAGATCTACCTTTTCCTGTGATTTCTCTGCGGATTTAATGGTTACAGGGTGCAGAGGACATCCTCGAATGATTTCAAAACCATTTCGAACAAAATCTGTGTTCAAAAAAACGGGATAGGGATAGAAAATCACCACGTTATGAGTTAAAAAAAAATGACAATTGTCTCGGAGGGTTTTAATTAACTACACCAAGGTATATTTGTCCTCTAATTTCCTCGAGGGTTTCGCTAAGTTTAACATACTAGTGCAACTGGCTGGTTTTTCACTTCCACCTATTGAATTGCTGTCAATAATTTCAAGGTCTATTACATGTTCTCAAATTTGGCACGTCCCCGTGGATGTGTATGGTAAGTGTGGAACCGCACAATGCTTACCCATCTTTGATGCCTGTGCGAGGAATTGTACGCGTGTCTTGGCACGGTACAAGTTCTATCTTGCACTCGAGAATTCCGAATGTGATGAATATATCGCAGAGAATGTTTGGGATAACGCGGGAGCCGTGCCAGTAGTTTACGGAGGCAGGAAGGAAGCATACCAACGACTTCTACCTCCAAAGTCCTTTACTCAGCGATTTTAACTCGACTGAAGCCCTGGCAGTGTATCTCCAACTCCTACATTCCGACACTTGTACAACGCCTACCACGCTTGGAGAAAATATGGAAATTTGCAAGCCACGCAATACCCGCCCTTGGACCCCCTGCTTTTCTGTAAAGTTGTACCCTTCACATTGGCTTCGCCCCTCAGTTTAAAATGGAGAAGAGCAGTGGCTACTTCAAAAGTTGCTGTCACTCTTATAAACAGGAGTGATCTTATGGGCAGACTGATCAAAGGGACAGATTCAGTGAGCAAAGAAAATTAATTATTTCCTAATTCGCAAACCCAAATGGAAATTATTTCCTATTGCACCTACCGTCGCTGCTCCAACAATAAACATCATAAATACCGTCTAACCTCGTTAATAAGAGCACTGCTAATACAAGACTCTGCTTATAACGAGAAATGCTTTAGTGACCCTTAGTGCTGTACCGTGTCTCTACCAGGGTTGCCCCTTTAACTTCCCTTTATTACCTGCTGGTGACCGGTGAGTTTCTTTAAGACTTGTTCCCTCCTCTGGACAAACTAAGCTCATCCCGGTTGGGGCTGTGGTGAACACCGTCAAAGGCTTCTCCTGCGTGCCTTCCACTGCACGTCTTCTGCTCTCATCATGCGTTACGTCTAATCAGCATATGGAAAACGTACCCCTAGCCCCTAATGTGCTCCCTGGTTTATTCAATAGGAAAATACAAATGCATGGCTGTGGGGAGATTCACAACAGAAGGGTTATCAAGGCCACAGCTATTGAAGACTTCGGCAATACAATACTGGTACGGTCTAAGTAGGCCTAGTCGTCGTTTGGTACCACCCGGCTGCATTTCCAATCTAACTACGAGTGCAAGGAGAAGGGTGCCCTCCTGTAGCCCACGTACGCTTTACCCATTCAAAGTGTTGCCCATTGGAACAAACTTGGAGGAGAGAGCGCATGCGAAGAAATGGTTCGTACCCGTCTGAGACTGTATTATATCCCAGTGTTCTTGGCAACAGCATTAATTCCAACATGGCTGATCGTCAGCAACGCCTTAAGATATGTGCCGGCCATCTCTCCCCGAAGGGGATTTCTCGCACAGCGTGCCAGAAACGAGTCAGAGAGGCAAGAAGATCGTGGAACCTCAGTTATTCAGCACGAAATCTCATACCAGCTGGGCAACAGTTCAGAATTTGGACATAATAGTCGCGGGAGTCTTAATGTGACGCCCAAGTGTAACACGACTGTCGCGATTCTGGTGCCGTCTTTGCTGCCCGGCCTTTTATGGAGGGAGTACAAACAATTCGTGGACCAGTTCAAACGTCACTCAACCCCATTTGGGAGGGGGAAGAAACTGAGAAGTCTTCACTTGGAATGTCCGAGGCAGCGATGCAATGTTCACGTCCTTGTCACAGTAGAAGCAAGATATCTCAATGCTTCTGATGCCATCATTGTTAACATGAATCCACAACATATGAAACGCAAACATCCGAAACTCCTCCCCCATCTAAGGTTCGTTATAACTTATAGAACAATTCACATCACGCCGTAATGAGTTCGGCGAGATCAAAAGAATTTATATTTTTTTTTTCATTCATCACACCTTGTGTAGCTTTATCTTTTGACATTTTGTTGAGATATATCTGCAACTAATAATTTGTGTTTTCTGTTTCTTTTATCTTTCCGTGGAAAGAGATTAAAAACAATACAATTCTCATATCCTGTCCTTCTCCAGACGAGCCTTGAATCCCAAGATTCATTGGGTTTTCTACGGCGTAGAGAGCCCCCAGAGGATGACATACTGGGACCGATCAATTAGCGAGATTGAGTATCATCACTCCATCACGTACCACTCTGAAGCAGACATTGAACTTCCTTACGGCAAATACTCTCCCAACCTTCTTGACCAAGTGACGTCATCTAAGCGGGACTGGTCGGCCAATAAGACTGGCCTGGTAGCCTGGATGGCAAGCAATTGTAAAAACACTCACTGGCCTCGCCTCGAGTTTGTGAACGAGTTGAAGAGGCACGTCCCCGTGGATGTGTATGGTAAGTGTGGAACGGCAAAATGCTTACCCATCTTTGATGCCTTTGCGAGGAATTGTAAGCGTGTCTTGGCACAGTACAAGTTCTATCTTGCACTCGAAAATTCTGAGTGTGATGAATATATCACTGAGAAACTTTGGGATAACGCTCTCAACGCAGGCACAGTGCCAGTAGTTTACGGAGGCAGGAAAGAAGCGTACCAACGACTTCTACCTCCAAAGTCCTTTATTCACGTCGGCGATTTCAACTCAGCTAAAGCCCTGGCAGCGTATCTCCAACTCCTTCACTCCAATAACAGCATGTACAACGCCTACCATGCTTGGAGAAAATATGGTAATTTGCAAGCTACACAATACCCGCCCTTGGACCCCCAGCTTTTCTGTAAAGTTGTACCCTTCACATTGGCTCCACCCCCTCAGTTTAAAGTGGCGAAGAACAGTGGCTACTTCAAGAGTTGCAGAAGGTTGCCTGGTGTCATGGCCGAGAGAGGCTCCTTAAAATTGTTTGTTCCATGGAAGTAAGCCTGGCGAGTTTTAACGGATGCCCTTCATCTTAGCGAACTCTGTGGTATATCCTTATCAGTCAAAGACACTTCCATTCCTATTATTTAATTTAAAGTTAGGCCCATTATTTTTATCTTTTAACAAAATCTTTCCCCGTTTTTGTTCACACAGTTATCTTTCTTTCAATGTTAATGATCTTCTCCTCCAATTATTCCCATTTTAAACATTCATTCAGGCTTGTGGCGTTTCCAGCTTCAGGTTCCATTACGCTAGTGTTCTTGCCCTGCATTTTAGTCTTAGTACAGTAAAGAGGCTCGGAAACTTTTTCGCCCTCACCTTTTTAGTGGTGGTTCGAGAAATTATAAGGTTTACTAGGATTTGCATTGGCCAATTTGCTGCACTTTACAACACTTCCGGGCGTTGTTTTGAGTGACAATGGTATGTAAGCCCTCCGTTTATAAAAGTTGAAAAGAATTATGCCGCATAAATCAGTCGGAAAATTACAGTGAAAAATAGAGGTAAAAATAGGGTTTGTGCATATGGGGCCCAATCAAAAGACGCTGAAGTCACACGTGACCACACAGTTTCCTTGAAATGGGCCACCTTTGTAAGTCAGTCAGGTGCAGTCATGAACTAGAGATGGAGGCTCTTAATTCCCCGTAAAAAATAACCGTAGATTTTATTGCCTGTGGCATACAATTTATGTGGCGAAGCCAGAAATTCATTGGAATTTCATGTACTTTTCTTCATTTACAAAATAAAAGTTTGTTTTCAATTTAGATGCCCACTTCCCTTAATTGGTCTGTAAAGAGCCTTTAATATAGGTCCTTGGTCAAAGCAAATAAATTGGCCGAATAACACCCACGCCGCCCTCGTGCGCCCCCGCTTGAATTTTGTTTTGTCCCCTCGGAGTCACGCCAATGATGTATGCTATGCTCTTCCTTTCTTTTTAACAGTAATGCATCAATGCATTTTTTTCTTCACACGCACGTTTTAAAGTATCCTAATCCTTTCTTTTGGCCTCAATCATCTTTACTGTGTGAAATGAAGTTTTCCAGTTTATTTAATGAAATGCAAGCATTTAAGTTCAAAATCTTTATTGGAAAAAAAAGTGATGTGGGAAGGTCCCACGTGATCCAGTAAAGGGTACAATTTTGTGATTATCCATTCTGTGATTTTCCACATAATTTGTAATCCTTTAATTTTCGCCCATTTATCCCTATTTATAAAGGTGTATTGTACTCACTTTGACAGCTGCACTGCCGCCTCTGCTGGAGTTTCACTTACTGGAGGTCAGGCACAACAAACGCACTTAATTTTGGTTTTTTTTTGCATGTATAGTTCGTAATGATAATAATTTATTGGGCACGTGTACTGATGTCTTTTATTGTTAAAATTCTTTCATTTTTCCCCCCAATTTTTATTCGTAAAAAAGAACATATACAGAAATGGCCTTTTCAAACTATTCTCACAACCCAGGTTGAACTCAAGCTTCAGCGAACCCATGACTGCCCTGAGTTGTAAATTGGATTTTCGAACCCCGCGTTCAACCTGGCGTTGTGTCACACTAGTAAGTCTTTAGTCTCTAGTAAGTCAAACCGTTCTCATCAGGGAAAGTTAACGGGCTCAAGCAATTTTCAACCCGGGTTGAAAAGTCTCCACCCAGTTGGACATTTTCAAGTGTCAATCGTCGCCAGTTTTACCCTGCATCGATCCTGATCAAACCCGAGATTTGTCCAGTGTGAAAACGCCTACAAAAGAGGATGAATGGTCGCGGAGTAGATCGCAGCATAACTGTCCAGGCTGAAAATAATAGGATTATGAGATGTCTCAACCGTATAACTTTTTTATTTAAAAAAAAAAATTTGTACGTCTAGCATAGTACCGTACCTGACTGTCTTCAGAACATTGCAGACTTCACCAAGTTGAAAACTGAGCCTCATACTTGGACAAGAATCGTTACTGGTGTTTACTTTAAACGCCCCCCCCGACAACTCGTGAATGGAACGCCCTTCCTCCAGACTTTAGAGCTTTAACAATATGATATCGAATCACTCAAAGAGACTGGATGGAATCAATTTGGAGGTGTTGGTCAACATTTATAACACGAAAACATACCTCACCGCCACACTGTCCCGTGCCTTTTAACCACTACGTGGTGATATGTGCAGAGGCAGAAAAACATGAACAAGGCGACGTCTGAAACTGAGGCTTTTCGGAATTGTTGATGTACGCCCTTCAGTATCACCTATACAAGCACATGCACGACCAGTTATCCTTCACTTTGAGCGGTTTTCCACGAGCCTTTATGGACAAGTTCGATCAGGGACCACTAATTAACTAGTGGTTGATTCGTGACGTACTTAGCGCATGTGCAGTGAAATTGAAGTGCAAACGACTCCAGTCAACCGCTGTCAGGGCATCAGGCCGAAGGGGAGAAAAGGTGGCAGCGGCAAAATTGTCGCCCACTGCTTGGATATCCACTGTTGTCGAATTTTCAAGGGTTGTTAACAAAGATAGATTACATTCATCATTTCACCTTTTCAGTGAGTCAGTTAATGACATGATTGATTTAATACCTCTCGGGTGCAACTTTTAAGTGTCCAAAACGGGCTTCCAGTGCTACGGCTGTGCGCCTCGTCTTCGCGTATTTTCAATTGAGTGAAGACCTACACCTAGCTCTACAGACAACAGATTTGGATACAGGCTACGCCCCATGCAGACGAGGGCTTTCCTGGCCTCCAAGGATATACGGGGGGGGTCGAGACTGACCGAAGTCTGGGGCTACGTACAAACCAATTTCGGCCTGAAATTCCTCAAATCACTTTGCTTGACAGGTGCCAAAATGACTGTCTTTCATTACGCATTTTGTAATCGGCATAGAACACAAAATGTCCACCCTTTTAATTGTACAAAAAATTACATTTATTACACAAGGCAGAAGGGACATGCATTGTATGCAGTTTTTCTTTACATATGTTACGATCACGTGGTAAAAATTAAAATAACACAGGCTTCAACCCTGCCAAAACATGTGCCCATCGTCGATTGCGCCTTGCCAACCCAAACCATCTAGGAGATTTCTACACTAATTTGAGAGTTTACAATGCTTCGGAAGGTACTTGGCCGTTTGAAACATTCCTTTTTAGTTTACCTTTGCACCCAATTGATGACCAACCGCAACTGTAAATAAGCAAGAAACTTGACTGAATATGGAGTACACGATTTTAAAAATATGAAGCATGCAGTTTCATAAGAGGTATAAAATATAGTCTTAACCTTTTGCACGGTTCATGTTATGTGTTATATACACGGTTTCCCTAAAGCACAGTCCGTTTTTTTTACGTATTGTTTCTTTTTTTCCAAACACCGATATTAATTTCAAGCTCTACGTGTGAATGTGCACGTATTAGTTTAACAGACCACTTAAAGGAAATAGAGACGTTCTTTACCAGGGATTACCTGGGGCAGTAAAAGTTTAGCAGAGACTGAAAAAAAGAGCATTGGCTTCCTGACAGACATCAGCATTTTGGGCAGAACTGAGGGATATTTGAAGCTGGTACATCAAATCTCGAGGTAAAACGAATGACAGCAAAGCCAAGCGACGTGTTTTAAAAGATACCACCATAAGGCATAATAATATCAAATACAGGGATAACGTTAAGTTGATAAACCTTTTCAGAAAGAAGGAATATGATGGAATTGCTATGACCACAATTATTGATCTTTTCAACATTATTACTTGTACTTTTATATAAAAGCAACATACCTGGTAACTTTTGGTTATGAAGTTTCATACAGAGAACGTTTCAGTCTTTGAACCTACAATTATTTGAATGACACATTAATACTTTTTTTTCACAAAAGATAAAAATCATACTTTCAGGGAAATGTGAAAAATTAACTTTTTGGTTTACTATGATTATCATTTGCCTTTTTCATTTGGAAAGAGGAAATGAAAGTAGATTCAAATTTACGAACCGAAAAAAACAGGAATCTTCAATCAATGACTTCCTATGCATAACAAAAAACAAAAACTTTTAGGTCCCGGACTAGTTAGTGATTTGCTTGTGACTACACTGTGGGTCTCAAGTAGAAATTTAACACGAAAAGCAGGGCGGACTGTGGTGCAAGTATTCAGGTTTTCCAGAGTAGGGAAGAATTTGGGCCAGGAAATAAGCTTGGTTCTCTAGTTCGAGACATTTTGAACAATCTGCCATCTTTCTCACGCACCCATACTGGGCGATGAGTGGGCCTAGGACTCAAGCAGAATTCGTCTAATTGTCAGTGTGGTAGTCCAGACATCTTGAGACCATCCCAAGACCCCACAAGACCATCACGACGGACAGACCTCCAGTCATAAGCAATTCCACTGAACTCCAACAAAAGCATTCCCTGTCACTATTCACCCGATTTACTTCCGGCTTGTCTTGCGAC
>NW_019091470.1:250259-431225 GCF_001949145.1 Acanthaster planci | reverse complement strand
CAATGGTCTTGACTAAAGTACTGCCAATAGTGGGTCCTATTCCCTTTAAGAAAAAAAATAACCGAAAGCAGTATCAGAATTTTCTCACTGAAACGTTGGAGCATGTCAGGCATTGCACAGGTGCAAACAATGCTGACGAGACTTACAAATCAAAAGAGTTCTTGTTCCGCCCATCCCCCTCAATGAAAATGTATCAGGCAATCGACAACTCCAAACAACATCATTCCATTTCATTTGACAAAATTGAATACAGACCCAACCGATGCCCGTAAATTACAATCATTTTTTTGCTTTTTTTCTTTTTTTACTGACGCAAATCAGAGTACTGTGTACCTTACCATATCAACCCTGACTGTTGAGGCATGTTTCCTAGGATGCAACATCAGTCCTACAAAATCCCCCTGACTGCCTCCATTTCAAAAAAGGATACACACTTGGTCCTCCAAAATCCTCCATTGCATCTCGGATGTGTTTCTTGGAGGGCTAACCGTTGCGTCAATCCATGGCGAGAGTGCGAATGATGTTCCAGAGCAGTTCGGATGATTTCAATATGGTCCTTAAATTCATGCAAGACTTCTGAAATCAGCCACACATTTCATCCTTGGTCCTTCGAGATCCTCTGCATATGTGAGGAGGATTTTAGAGTTCAGGTTTTATCTTCCAATGATGCAATGCAAACGCCGACCCTCTGGTGTGCTTCTGTAGCCATGTTCATTTGCAAAAGCAAGTCGCTAGAGCCGGTAACAGAGGGTGTCACATTTATAAATAGAGGCAGTGTTATCTACAGTGACTGTCACAATAAGGAGTTTATCTCTGAGAACAACCTATAATTGGTCATTGCAAAGTCACAACATAACTGCCCATGGGCACATGCCACCATCTTCCAGGTGAGCATTTCTCGACTGATAAACAGCAATATCGGGCAACAGTTCATCTGGAAACAGGCTGTAGTTGGTTCATTCCATGAGGTTGGGGCACAAGTTGTGACGGTGTCTCTGTTACATCCAAAACTTTTACCACCTGTCATGACCTGTAGAGTAGGTCATTTACTCTGTAAAAATAACACACACCTCTGTATTCAGCCTTGCAAGATGTATAACAATGTCAATTTGGAATCCACATGCAGGGAAATAGCTGTTCATTTTTACGGAACCCGTGTAGCAATTGACACCGTCACAAATTGTGCCCCAACCTCATGGAAATAACCCAGTTCCTACTCGCATCCATCGCTCGATTCCCGCAAAAGATGACCTCTCTCACACAGGTCCACAATACTGGCCAAACAGCAATAAAAAGTTCTTGAATAAAAAGTGTTGCGATGCACAATCATATAGAATAATTGCTTGCCTGAGACAAGGTGCATTTCTCCAGTCTCAACCGTGATGAAGACTGAACGTTTTCAAATCTACAACAGGCAATGCCTCAGGTGGAGCTGTTTACTTAATTTACAATCCTCCAACTTCCGCATCTTGTCTGGTCCCACTGTCTAATGCTCAGAGATAAAAAGAAGTTACGCGAAGTCACAATCACACAATCGCCACATTTCGCACGCACTGCACCATTAGTCATTTTCTACTTGAAGAAATTTTCCAGTTGTTGGCGGACCTCCAGGTCAATCGACTCCATCAGCTTGGTGAAAGTGGGTGTTCCATGGATGCGCTCAAACTCGGTGAACTGCAGTATGACAAAATCCCTCAGTGACGTACAGTGCACCGGGTCCTTCAACGACAGCTGCAGAGAGAGCAACACATTGAGGAAAAGTAAAATATGTTGCGGGTCCAGGCTAAAAGGCCACAAATTTCGCTCAGAAAGGGTCTCTCATTAGCTTATTACCATGTGATCCAAAATAAATCTCCACAGAAGAGGAAATTTACAACAGCAAAATATGCAAAATTCAACCCTTTATTTATGCGCAAGTAAAAGCGACACTTAAGTTTTCTCCATGCAATGACATCACAGGTTTGCTCATAAATGTGGAAATACTTAGTAACTTAACTTCGGAAAAGGCACCAAAGTGTCTTAACATAGAAAAGTAGTCATTGAAAGTCATTTGAAACACACAGGTTTATTTCCAAGACAGTTGTAAAAAAAATAATTCACACTGCATAGTGGGACCCAAACTTCATGACTTTATCCTAGATTTCCATAGCCTTTCGTTAAGGCATTTGTGGCTGTCTGTATTGGTAACTGCAAAGCGACTGGACTGGAGACCAGGCAAGTCAAACTCAAACTTCAAAGAAATTAGAGTACAGTATACAGAGAACCCCTGGGTAATTCTGTATGCAGACCCGGACATCTCTCAATACTCAAGTCAGATTTTTTTGCGGATGGAGTACGCTAATACTACCAGAATCATTTATCTGGATAAAAATCATCTTTACCCTGCAAATTTTCAGCCGCTCTGGAGCCACAGCGCTGTGGGTGGTTCTTTCCATCAGAACAAAACAGATAACGGTGACACCAAAACAAATTTTTTTTAAGGATTTGAACACTTTACGGATTGTTGCAGAAGAAGTTGCCTCGTCTCACTTACCCGTCTTTTCCTTTTGTCATTTTCCGTCTCGTATTCATCTTCCACGTCCTCTCTGTCTCCCATGACCAAGTAGCTGGTCAGCAAAAAAAGAAACAGAAATGTCCAGAATTGTTTTCAATTCTGTGGGTAGTCATTTCACAAACAAAGCCATCAAAATCATAAATGTGCTCCCTAACAACTGTCAAAACCTAGCCACCAAATATGTTTACATTCGGTCCGAATCTTGTAATCTGTTTCCAATTACCTACACCAAAAACATGCAGTGCGAACAGAAGGTTAACATCAATGGAAAAAATTTTAAAATCCCGTTGAAACTTTAAAATAAGAAGTCACAATATGAAAGTGATTTAGTCCACGTCACAATAAAACTAACGAGTGCGAAAACAATATAACAGCAAATTTAAAAAAAGAGGATATTTGACGATGTACATGGTGATATTAAAATTGGATACAATTTACTTACTCGACTTGAGATCCATTTTCTTCCCTACAGACATCATGGAGGACTTCCACCACCGCATACACAACATCCGGAAACTTCTCCGTAACAACCCTGACACCAACAAAAGGCCAGAGAAACTTTATGATACTTTTGTGGCGACAACTTAGGCTCTTGCCACTGGCACACTATGATGATAAGCCACAGCCATTAAGAAGGATGGAAGCTTCTTGGCCCTGGCCTGACACCAAAAAAGATGGCGGCTCAAAGAGATTCATGGGAAGTGTATCGCACATTTGTGCAAAAATATCTACAGGCAACTGACGATCAGGCTGCCATCTATATGCAAGGTTTGACGGCCAGTCTTGATGGTGTGAGATATTTACAGAGGCTCAAAAATACAAAGAAGGGCGTCTTGGATGCCCTTCTTTGTAATTAGCCCAAGAAAGAATATGCTGGAAAAACAAATCAAGATTAAGGTTTGAATGTCAAGTTTACAGAGCGGAAGATTTGCATGGAGGGTAGAACCCAACCCCGGCTGTGAGAAGTGAGTCACCTTGAGTTGGATGGTAGTAATGCCATGAGTGCCAGAGCGCTCAGCTTCCGTCGCTCAGCCTGAGTGATCCAGTCCATCTTCTCTGACCAGACAACGAGCAGTTTGCTAAAAATCTCATCAGGCTGAAAAAAGAGAGGATGAAAAGACAGGGAAACAAATGTGGCTTTTTTTTTATAAAAATTTGTTTATCCTTTAATAATTCTTCAAAATCCTTTAAAATCCAATTACGAGGTTATCAAGGATTTGGCAAGGATTGAGGAAGGTGCAAAGTACTTGACGTCCCTTAAGAGTTCAACAAAGAAACACTTCTGACTTTATGCCAAGGACTGATGAATTTTGGAGGGGTGATGTCTTGTCAACATTTAGCTCTACCTCCAGAAATATCAACAGGCCGTTCTCCAAAAATGCTAAAAGTTTGAAAATGGGTGCAGCACTTACTTGAATGAACACAGGGAAAAAAGTGCTCATTTGGAGGTGGATTACCAGTAGCCATAATAATAAAAATTACTTTCAATGAGCAAGTTCAGCATACCAAAAAGGCAAACTCAATCAAGAACAAAGCACGCATGTGAGTTGGCGAATGACCGCACTGATAGGGCAGACCTCGCTTGTGCATTGCTGTTCCCAAATGACCTTGGACATGCATCATTTTGGGTAGCCACGGCTGGAATACCGCACTGGCTGACTGGCACAAAAGTCTGCACATTACAAATCACAGACATCTCTACGTTCATGCCAAGTTCCAATGAAATCTCTCACTTCATGGCCTAGATCTGCTAGAGTTAAAACTTCCCCCCCCCCCCCAAACTTTGAAATTTGCCTCCAAAGGGAAAATGCTGTCGCCAAAAAGGATCAATGGAAGGTGCAATGTTCATCACTGTGACTGGGCACTCACCTGTTCATTAGTGGAGTGGCTGTATTGCTCGAGGAAGGAGAAGAAAAACGACTGGTTCTTGAGGATGATCCTGGCCACGACAGACAGGTACATGGACATCACTGTTGGGTACTCCTGCGAAAATGATGAGGCACACAGTATCTATCAGCTTCTGTCAGTCAAAGGTTATTCGTGATAATTATCGCTGCTAACTGCGTTCAGAACATTTGAATATTCCTGAGACCATCTCGGCCCCCTGGGGCCATACTTGAATGCCATTAGCACAGCTTGCCAGACACCCGCTCAAAAATTGTACGATGATCAAAAATGCCCCCAACGTACCTCTTTGTCCCTCTACAAACGGCACACGTACCTCTTTGTCCAGTATCCTCTGGAACACCTTGTGGAGCAGTTGCCGGAATATCTGTGGGCCTTCCACGGGGAAAATTTTGAATATCGTCTCCACCAGCTGAGAGTAGGAACACAGAAATTCATTGCAGTGATGTAAGCATAATCAAACAGAACATGTCAAAGGATGATAAAAATGGAAACAGTTATCTAACTTAAAATGCTGAGAAAAGTTATCTCGGGGTATGTAAGTACCGATGGGGTAAAACACTCATCACTGGCAAAATGAAAAACCTTTTAACAGAGACAAGGGTTTCATTCCGCGGTACCAAGTAAATTAATAATTTTCATTCCCTTTCACTCCTTTATTTCGATTTTTTTCGTTTTTTCTCTTTTTATTTCGCATGTTTTTCTGAGGGGGCAAGTCCCCTCCAATGCCCATGAGGACCCACAAGGCTTCTGAAAGGGGTGTGGAGGCAGCCTTCGCAAATTGTCAACCCAAATTAACCTTGAACTGAAAACCAGATCCTCAAAGTCATGAAGTTTTACATATTTTCCTGCACATTTGCATAGGTACACAGGGAACTTGAAATAGCCTACCGAGTGACCTAAGGACACCCATGCGACCCTTTGGCAGAAAAGTTGTCCCCCATCCCCTCCCCCCAGTAACGACATGCTAGCTACTTCATTCACCGACTCCATAATGAACACAAAGTGCTGAGGTTGGGCTACAAATGACATAAACTCAAGACAAAGTATTTTTCTGAGCTCTTTTGCAAATACATGGACAGCCACCGTGAGCCTTTTTGCCCAAATACGACCACTCGCCTTCCTGCTCACAAAAAAAGAAGTTCACAAGGGTGCCCTGTTTCCAAGCTTAACTAACAACTGCATCATGTTACTTGCTGGACTGACAAACAAAGATTCAATGCTGGGCTGTATCGCAAGACCAGTCACAAGTTCTTTCACGAGGCCTGTTGCAAACCCAATCACAAGCATCAGGACGAAAGCAGGGTATCGTCACAGGTCAATCGAATGGCTGGTGATAGACTTGTGACGGTCTTGCAGGGACTTGAGACAGACTTCACAACAACCCCCGACCGTGGTTTCTTTACCTTCATAACAATGACAATTGCCTCTGGTTTGACGTTGTCTAGAAGACTGACGCAGCCGGCAAACACAGCTCCTGAATAATTCTAAAGAAAAAAAAAAGTCCAATCATTGCTGTTGACACTTAAATGGGTTATCAGAGAATTGGAACAAGCCAGGGGCAGCCCATTAAACTCCATCAGTTGGTTCAGACATCTTTATTGCTACAGAGGTAAGTTTTCAACAGAGCAATGTATAAATTGGTAGTAGCTCTTGAAATCCAGCACTAAATGTTTTACCAACCGGCAGTGTAGTAGTCGAAACCATCGCAAGACCAGATACAAAACCAGTCACAAGACCAGCCATAAGACAAGACACAAGACCACCAAAGATTAACAGGGTGAACGGTTTATTTGAATAACATGACTTGACCTTGAACTGAAGGTCTTGTGTTGGTCTTGTGATGGTCTTAAGAGGTTCCACTACAACACTGCCTACTGATGTTTTGAAGGTAAAGTTTAGAAAATATAATGCATTTATTTTTGAGTGAGCAAATTCCTAGAGGTGCTGACTCACCTGCATAAACTCATTAGGTCCTAAAAGCACGTATGCTGTGATGATCTGGAAACATGTCTTGAGATTTTCCGATCCCAACTCTGCAGTAAATGAAAGATTCGAAAAACGTTTCGTTCAGCTTTATGTTTGTTGAGACACAAGTCCTACTTCAAGGAAATTCCCTCTTTAACAGTAAATGCTTAATACCCGTCTTTTGAACAGTATCTTCAGTTAAGAAATAGATCCAACATATTCAATTGCTAGAGGCTTTTTCTTTCAGACTTTGGCATTGTTCATGCTTAAATATGGAAAGGTCTAACAAAGAAACCACAGTGCAGCAAATTTGTCAGATTTTAAGACAACCACATTTCTGCACTACTAGGCTGAGAGCAGCAACCCTACCTAATAGCTCTGGCATGTTGCCAAACAACTGCAGGAGTTCTTTGGTCATTGCTGGGGCATTCTGGATGGTCTCATACCTGCAATGAAGAGAGAAAAGCAACATTTTTGCTTTTCTTTTAAAACAAACCAAGCAAGTTAAATTTACACTTAGTCCACACGAAATTGCTGCATCTCAACTCAACACCTGGCAAAAAAAACCTTTAAAAATCACATGGGACCTACATATTTTTGTTCCAAAACTGGTTCCCCAAAAAAGAAATCTTATAACACTGACTCCAAGCCAAAATTTCAGCTGTACTTTGGGTGTTTGCCACCGCTCACACTTGCTTCTACATTCGGACATTCTATTATCACACAGTGCTACTGTATTACAGTGTATTTTTTCTTAAGCACTTAAGCTTGGCATTGAAAAAACAAAGCATTTCAAACTACCAATGGCGACCCTCCGACCCACAGTTTGAGAAATCTTTTCTCATACTTCAAAAGAACATCTTCAGAATTGGATAATTGGTCAGAGTGCGCATTTGGAAACCTACCACAGATCGATACCATCGTCTAGGAGATAGACGTGTGGGGGGTGTGAGACGTCAGTGCTGAATTGGATGATGGGAAGGAGGAAGGGATAGAGCTGGACACTTAATGAACCGAGGCCCTGTCATGAGAGAGGATGATCGGTGTTAGGGGTCAAGTAAGTGCAAGTAAGATTCAACAACTCAAATCACAGTACACCAAACCTAAGCCACGATTTCTTTCATCATAAGAATCAACTACAAATGGGTTGTTCCACATACAAAAGGGTCCCAATTGTATGGCACCAGGGTCTGTTATGACAGAATGACTTAATAAACATTTCAATTCAAACAGTTATCTGTTGCTTGACTACTACATTTCCCACGTTCCATTATTCACTACATGGAGATATGCATCTGGACATAGAAAACTCTTGATCACTGAATTGCATGTCGTTCTTTAATGACTGATGCTAGAGGGGCATGAAATGTACCATGTTTCATAAATGCTGGGAAATTATTTTAATGCAAACCCTGTCCAAAATGAACTTGTGTGCGGTTTAAGGCTATGGCTGTACCTTTATATCGGCCGCCTCACTTCCCAAAGCCTTAGGCATAGCCTGAAATGTATAGGACTTGGTCTTCGTGAAATAAGGTGATGAATTACACGCAGAGGCTTTATGCATGGGTTGGCCATACTGACACTGAAACCGAGGTTAACTGTTTATTTTTAGAACTTGAGGGTAGAAATGAAAACAATAAAAATGAAATTTTTTCAGGGCAAATTGGTACTTCTATACTAATGTGAATGATTCCATATATGAGATTACACATACTTTGGTGTTTTAAGCCAGATTTTGAAAAATATTGAAAGAGAGGCCTAGAGTTCACACCAATCATAAAATAGTCTGATACCATCCATATCAACTGTTAAACAATCTGTAACACAGATTCCGGGAGCAAGATCAAAGGCTTCCTTGTGTTCTCACCTGAACGAGATGTACAAGTGTTGAGAGTATGGCGCACCTCAGCATGTTGTGCTCTGATGACTCCTCCCACAAAAGGGGCAGGTATTGGGCCAAGCTGGATGCATACGGTCTGATCTGTGAATCGGAACGTGGTGATAAATGAATACTTTGTACCATTCAGCACTTATTGCCAGTTTATGAGCCTTTCATGAACAGACCTGAGTGAATTTCAGTGATTCGGAAATAGGCCGGGTCATGTCACCATAAGACTCAAACCCAAACTTGACCTTGACAATTATAATGCAGATATGACTCGTTCTCATCATTCTCCAACCTCAATTTTATTTAAATACATCTGTCATTCTAAACTCATCTATTCATCAACCTCATGTCGGATAATATTCAACAGGCCATGTCAACTTGAGGTTAATGTGCTGCCTTATTTGATATCGCAAAGTCTTCCTAATAATAGTGCTGTTTTGGCTGGAACAACACATGTGTGCATAGGTGATGCAATCTGGTTACATCCATGGTATGTCACCGAACTTGTGTTGAAGATGATGGCAAGTGGCTGGTGACTGAGACGCAAACTCGACCTGAGTGACTTTACTGCAACTCTGTGATTAGGTACAATAAGCATCTCCCAAAAAGATGATCCTATCTTTAACTCACCCTAATACCCAATCTTTCCCCTGGTTTGGCACAAAAGGCCCTGCAATTGGTTATTTCACTTCAACAATCACAAACCGAAAAGCGTATTCGGCAACACACAAAGCACCTTCTCCTTGAGATCACCAAGTTTACACATTCACATTTCTATCACATCATCCTAAGAGACAGGTGAAAGGTCAGAGTGCAACTCAAATATGTCATGTCCGCAACTTCAACAAATACACTTTGTGTAAAAATTTGCAATGAAAAAAATGTAATGACAAACAGACATGAAAATATGCCTACCTGGGCTTCAACTCTCTCAATAATAAACGACAATACATGCAGTATGTGCATCTGAAAGGAAGCAAATAAAAATGGAAAGGAGTGAGGCATTGGTCACTCCTCCAACGAACACATTCAAGTAATTATTAATGGAGTACTTTTGGATGAGTGAAGCTGTATCCAATTTCCACCTGGATGCAGTTGGAGGATTTTGAAGGACTGAGGATGCATTCTCAAAAAAAAAAGGCCTGGAGGTCAGGGTTTGAAGGCTGATGGACATTTTCAACCAACCTTTGTGTCGCACTCAGACACCTGCTTCAGTAGTTGGAAGAGAAGAGCGAAGCTGGACTCCAAATACTGCAACAGCAAAACAGACAAATACCGATATCGCAAATAAAATAGTGTGGACCATATTGGTTGGTACAACTGGGTCCGAGGGAGGACAGAGTTTTATTTCATTGTTTGACAGGTAGATTGTTTAAGTAGAGGACGCTGTCAGTGCAGTGCTTAATAATGACAGCTGAGCTAAATCTTGGGTCTAGATCTAGGTCTTTGCCAGTTGCATGTACAAGGGCACACACTGGCGAAAAATGCACCCACAGTTCGGAAAATCAATTTCGGAAATGGTCACAGAGCATGTCTAATGCAATTTGAAACAAATGCAATGACGCATTTTCTAAGGAATAAACTCAAGCCCAAGAAACTGAACACCAAGGAAACTTACTGGGAGGAAGTTGTCCTTCTTGAACTCAAAATCGTCAACAGGTGCAGGGCATTAAGGAAAAACATTGATCGCAAAGTGACTAATAAAGTTAATGCCTCTTTCTGATGACAAAGTAAGTTAGCACAGATGAAATAGAACACAGGGGTTAAAAATTTGTGGAAAAATGTACAGAAAAGTCTAATTAATTTGTATATCACTGCAACAGTTAGGGGCCATTTCTAATTATCATCTGTTTCAACTTTTGTTGGTCATTTCCAATGTGAGGAGAGGGGTCAAGGAAATAACGAATATGACAAATTTGCTTATTTTAAAGTAAAAAATGCAGGTGGTTGAGGTAAAATAAATTGGGGAAGAATGAAATCAGAAAACATTGATTGATTGTTTTGAGCAGTCCATAAATCTTGTTCCCATTCTTACTATCATGCCAAAGTTCATTTTTTGTTTTGCAAGGATATCGATCTTGAGCGTCTGAGCGGCAGTTATCCTGACCACTAGGTCTTCATCCTCAGCCAGAAGGGGTAATACAGCCTGGTACACAGTAGGGTGCAGACTGGGTGCTAGCTTGACCCCCAGCCACTGACCTATTAGCCAGATGACTCGCCGCCTGATTATCTTGTATCTGTCAAGATCAGAATATCGTAAAGCGTTAGGGCTGTGGCGAATACCCCAGGCTGATGTATGATATGGTAACGTTCCCAACGTTCATTTCACTACTGGTCTATTTCTAGCTTGCAGAAATTTTAGGCAAAGTGGAACTTTAAGCAAAGTGTCTCTGAAAGTTTCAAGTGAAAACTGATACCTCGGATGTTTATCACTGAGTTCTCTCAGGAGGTGGTTGGTGAACCACTGATCAAAGTCGACCTCATCAAACAGCTCAAATGCAGCCAGTCCCATAGCATTGTACACTACAATCAAAACAACGCACCAGGCATTATAAAAACTCAGTGTGAATCTGAATGAGATATACAGTTTGTTATTGTTAGAGATTGCAGACGCAATACTTTCCACAAGAACTCACCAATAAATTTTAAAAGCAAAGTGAGTCAAACAAAATCAGGTTTCTAAATGTAATAAAGTGACAAAAGAACAGCAATATGCACATTTTTGTATGAGCAATCAAGTTCAAGTCGAAATGCAGTGACGTTTTAGCAGTGAAAGTCTCGCCAAGATCTTCTCGAGACCGTGTCAAGATCACTTGTCTATTAAACTATTAACATTAAATTTCACATCAAAATGCTCAATTTGGAGATGAAAATCTCACTGACACCATTATGAGACGTCGTCAAGACTATTTCAAGATCACTTTTCAACTCAAACTGTACATATCTACAAAAACTGTACTTCAAGACTAGTAGTTCTCAAATCTTCCAAATTTCTAGTGATTTTTTTCACATTCTCTGGGGAGTTATGGTTAAGATATAACCATTCAAACTGTTTTCCGTGCTCAAAGTAATACACACTGGACTTTATCAAATCAAGCAATGAATAAATGTTTGCAAAAGGTCTCCGAAATGGTCTCGGCAAAGTCACTAAAATACAGAGGAATTTGACGTTCGTCTCATCCTTTGTAACTTGTTCTACTACCTGCTTCCTTCTGCAACATCATATCCATGTTGGTTGGCTCCACAATTCCTGGAACGTCAGTGGATAAACAAGTTCAGAAACGCTTAAGTGCAAGTCATCTTTAAATTGCAATTGCTGCACGGCGAAATACATTATCAGTCTACAACTTCCATGCATGAGGGAGGTAAATACACGTAGAGTAGGGTCATACAAATTATGTTTAATTGCCATACCTCATACATATTCATGACTGAGAACAAAGTTCTCATTGGTCCACTCACAGGAACCATTTTTGCTCTTTACCCAACAAGCATGAAAGGATCAACGCAGAAGTCGGATATGAAAGCATGCGCTTTATGAAGCCATCACAGAAATGTCACCTGAGTGAAGTATCCACGCGCAAGGATCACCTGAGCTGTATAAGAAAATGTGGCGGCCGCATGCATGTTGATCAGCATTTCAAATCATGCCTGAAAGTGATGGCGACTAAATATGAATGAGGTAGGGTTAAATAAATATGATTTGGTTTATTTTGGGCGGAGAGTCAATGTTATTTCTGCGTTTTATCGATCAATCACCATCACCCACATGAAAGCAGAGCATTCTGAGTAAGGATCCGGGGAACTATCACATCCCTGGTTATCAGTAGCCTTTTGAATTCTTAAGTGGAGAGGGAACCACTGACACAGAAATAACTGCACGAGATGGGAGAGACCTTGAACCACGATACAGCGGCAAACTATGAGTGATGACAAGCTTTTGCCAAGACTGTAATGAGAGCATATTTACAAGAAGAATTTGATCGACGGTCGGACTGTAGCTAGCACTCAAATTTGCCCTACATTTGTAAAGAAATATTTTATAAGTGGAACAGTGTAATTCTACGTCACAACATTCGAGGCAAGGCTGTTTTCAAGGTTTCTTTCCTCCTTTTACCTTGAACGCTTTGCACCATCTGCAGCAACACGGTCGTGAAGACTTCCCGGTAAGCATGGAACAATGCCAAGAACAAGACCTCCGTGCACGGCTAAAAAGGGAACGGACAAAATGGTAAGCTACATATAAATGACACAAATGGACATTCCGCCAGAAATAAAATACCCGTGACAAATACTGCCAAGTCATGACAATCACAGAGAAAGACATTTGAAGTGATGCTTCACATTCAACACGCCTTTGATCTGATAGATTATCCCAAATTAATCGTCGTTTTGTACAAAAAGAATTGCCCATTCCAGAGTTATATTTTACATTCAACTCACCCTCAAAGTGAATTTCCAGGACTCCCCTCCTTCATCAATGGTGAAGCCCTCAGGATCATTTTCCCACATTTCTAAATCCTGGAAAGAAATATGGCAAAGAATGATAAAAGGGAGCACATTTTAAAACACAGTTTTAATGTTAAAAACCAAGTCAGATAGACTCAATAAAAAATGAAACACCCTCATATTTCTGAACGATTTCCTTCCTTTTAACGACAAGAATACTCAACTGCAACATATATCAACAGACACAAAGACAACAGAAATTTCTGCTGAAGATATAATTTCTTAACAGGGTATGTTCAAGAAGTCTGCTGCCTGACATGTAATAAACAAATCTAATACAGCCTCTACCATGATCACAGGAAACCAGACCAAGATGGCCCCCCCATACGGACTTACCTCCTGTGTTAATAGGAAATACTGTGCAAGCAGCCTGTGGCACATCTCCCGTAGTGTGCTTTCAGTAAAGAACTCATTCTTTGCCTGAGCCCAAAACAGGAAATTATACAAATACAGTACTAAATCGATAAAAACTTTATATGATTGGGTTAGAAGTGGTCACATCCCAAAATATAAATAAATGGAGAGTCTCTTTTTCAAGCAGTTCCAAGAGTCTTTGTCTTCCAGAAAGTAAACTTTGCACATATGAATTATGTATACCTATTGATGAACTGTAAAATATTACTCTTAAAATAAAAATTTAATTCATATAGAAAAGAGTACCTCTTAAAACAATACAGAAGTACGTCATTTGCCAAATTTATATTCCAAATTTAATTTAATTTGTAACGGTGATGTTTGCAACAAAGACATTTTAGGTCTAAGGACTTGCGTTATGCATTATTCATGCAAACTCCGACCTTGTGGGCATCGATGGTTCCCTGCTCCTTGGTCTCTTCGATGACCTTTGACGTGCGGCAGTAGTCGCACTTGACGATGCTCTTGATGAGGTTCATGTTCAGGACGATGAAGCGCTCAAAGAGCAGGCCCTTGCCGGCCTCAGCAAAGACATAGGAGACACTCAGCTCCAAGGATCGCCGGATGAAGGCGACGTAAGACAGAGGAAAGGTGTCCTGGGTGTCGAGCAGCTGAAGAAACAGAGATTGGCACCACCCGAATGATGAATGATTTGGACCATCCACCTGACCTCTGGTCACAGCACTGGTCATCAATAGCTGATTTCATTCATTAGTACAGAAGACACCATTCACACGGCATGTATTATTGTACGAGATGCCTTTGACCATGTTCGCCTCAAGAGTTACGGCCAATGGCAAACTGTAAGCACTGTCGAGATTTTGACAAGATTTTGCAAAAATCTCTTCCAAGATGCCTTTGACCATGTACGCCTCAAGAGTTACAGCCAATGGCAAAATGTAAGCACTGACGAGATTTTGACAAGATTTTGCAAAAATCTCTTCTTGTTCAGTGACAGGGATACTTCAAGTCCGTCGGGCAACTCTGGTGCTGATGAATACAGTCTTTTTTTGTATCTTCTTTACATATGATTAGTGAACAATTAATTCACTAATCATCAGTTTCATCCAATGAAGGCTTCTCGAACACATTTTCATAACTTTCTACTTTATTAATAGGCTCTTAAATGCAGGTAAACTACTGGATATCTATTTTTGGTTAATTAATGGTATTGAAAATTGCATTTCATTAAACATTAAAAACTTGCCAGACTTTCGCAGACAACAAAAGTGGTACCCACTGATTGCCAGTGAAGAGAGATTAAATTCACCTGGAGTCAGAACAGGGAAATGCCTAATCTCGTCACCGCAGCAGTTTCGCTGCACTCTTGACAAGTTTTGGAATAAACTCACCGTTTTCATCAACAGCAGGACTTTCTTTTCCAATTTTTCCCTCAGGTGTTCCTCGGACGGGGTCTTTCCTCCTGGGAAGAGGCATCAACACAGAATGCTACAAACTCCATG
Organism: Acanthaster planci; assembly: GCF_001949145.1. The sequence goes on along the minus strand of NW_019091470.1, from coordinate 416,524 downwards.
TATCACGATTACGTCTAATGCCCTTAGCCAGTTAGGGCCCGGCGGACAAGCGAGTTCAATGGCCACGGGTGCCTAAGTCACTATATCCAGCAAGAAGTGCGACCAAGAGGTCCCCCCCAGCATGTCCAATCGCTATACACTCTAGCCTATTGTTACCTAACACATCCCCCAAGATGTCTGAAAAGAATTCCTAAGATTCCAGTGAGACAATGACCAACACAAAGAAGGGGGGTTCTCTCCATCTCATATCTTGCTTCATATGCGAGTCACTGCCAACGGCGTGCATATGCAATAATCCACGTTTTGTTTTGTTCACACACACGGAATTTGAGAAGTCTGTGACGGCAGACTGTGTGTTGAAATTCAACTTGGCCGCTGCGTATGGCCTGTCGTGGCAACAAATTAGCTCCATAGGCACAACCCCCAAAAAAATGTTGAAAGAAATAAGAGGTCTACGTAAGAAATATCATACAAATACCATTCCAATGACGTTATCAAGTCAATCTTTGTGGCGTACAGCCATACCTCAAAAGTTTGCCTCGGTATCTTCCCTCTTTCAAAAGTCACAAATTTCAGCCAAAAGAACACTGTACACAAGAGGTTAATAAGCAAGGCCCTCAAGACATCCCATCGCATCGGCGCCGATGTACAGTTCATGTTGCCTTCCTATTCGTAGTCTGAGTAGATTTGTTTGCAGTAGGAAAAATGTGCATGAGTGTGGCTACAAAAAATCTGTTGTCACAGTCACAAAACTTAAACTTTGAAGAGCACAATTCCACTCACTTATTTCCAAAACCGGTCTAATTCTCTGAAACACCAGCTGCAACAGCATCTGTTGTATAAAAAAAAACTGAGGTTATAAAAGGAGAAATATTTCAAAAGATAATCTGCTTTTTAAAAGCAGGCTTCCAAAATCTGTCCAGGGAAAAAAACATAATGTATACTTAAGTAAGATTTGAAGCTTTGCATGGTGGATGAAACATGAGAAATGGGTTTGCCGGTACACCAAGAAATCAATCTCTGGATGTCCTGAGGAGAGTGAGGACGGCCACACTCTCCTGAGGACAACCAGAGCATATTGGCCGAAACATCAAGTTTACACTCACCGGTTCTTTTAAGAGCCACACCTTCTCCAAAAGAGATTGACTCCATGGTGTACCCGCAAACCCATTTCTCATAATGTATACTTCCACTGTTTTGATGTTAACTTTGTAAATACACTGGCCATTTTTTGGAAATTTTCAGCGGCTGTGGGGATTGGTTTAAGAGGAGACCCAATAATGCGAATTGCTTTTACATACCACTGCGTCAGGGTTTTTGTCCGGTTCGAGTATGCCATATATCAGCTGTTTACGTAGAACTGTCGAGTAAACAGACAAAAAAAAACCAGTACACATTAAGGGTTTGAAAATTCACATCATAGAGCATGAAACGACAGCGTAACATGTCAGCCCTCATCCAGAGTTGACAAGACGTCCCAGCATTGCAAGATGTCCTAGCGTTATTTGTGGGCTGGGTTTTTTCAAAGGGGGGGGGCAGAAGGTGCCCCTCCCCCTAGATCTCGGCTGTCCTATGCCCTTATCTCTTTGAAACTCGGCGTGCCCTTCAAGACATTCACTGCGATATTATGTTTCAATTTAATTGGGCACAGGTTTTCCCCGTTGGTTCGTGCTCTCTAGAATGATGCATGCGTATACACGTGAAAAGCTGATCATTGGAAATAATCATTCTCGACCAGCATGTGTCGGATAAAACATGGACGCTGCAAGAACAACAGGTCCAAGTTTAATAAAAATCAGTGCCAATATTAACCTTGAGATATTTATGCTGGAAAACTCTTCAAGGCACAGCACCAAAAAAAAATGTACTGCGATGAAATCTGAGCAAATGACGAGTGGCAGATTATGTGATCAATCATAAAGCAAGGTATAGCTTAGAATGAAAAGTGGATAACAAACAAATTCAAAGAAATAAGTAAAAACAAAGGCACAATAATGACCGATCTTCAGCAAGAATTGTAGATCTGCTGGCCATGGGCAGCGATTTCAAACTGACCTTTGAGAGCCAGGGTGCTGAGTTCCAGCAGGACAGTCATGTTGTGGCGGTCGTCCAGTCCGGCATGGTGCAAGAACGCCTCCAAGTGGTTGTTCCACAGCTCCAGCAGGTAGCCAAACGTGCTGGCCGTCAGCTGTGCAGACATGATAAACTATCAACATTACATACATGTACATCAAGGAAACAAACACAGGTCACTGGGCCCTGACTACCTCGACATGTTTGATCGGGACCATTTCTGGGGCGTGTTTTTTACTTTCGCAAACCCATGACCAGAAATATGTTTGTGACAACAAAGTGACAAGCAAAGCCTCCTGGCTACAAATGCTGTAAGTATCTTTACAGAGTTCATGGTCTTCAGTAGAGTCCATCACAAGTCCCGGCAAGCCCTTTGCCAGTCTATCACAAACCACCGCGTCACACATGAAGTCACAAGCTATTTGAATGAACTATGACAAATGCAGTCCTTCATCAGTGTTCATCCTGTCACTTGTGACTGGTCTTGTGAAGAGCTGCAAACAGGACTTAGGGAAACACTTGTTGCGGACCTGACTACTGAACTGTCCACACATTGCCAAGTGCATCTCTTGCAAGTATCACTTGCCATGCCAGTGAGTCAAGCCGATTTCAAGCAGTCCTCATGGACTACTTGGCGATCAGTCCCTATCTTAATGCACACCCCCCACGTTCCAGACATGCCCCACCTCTTGGAAGAGCTTCCTGTCCGGGCCTAGCCTCTTGCTGGCTAAGGTTTTGACCACATGGTGGTAGGTCAACAGTGCCCTCTGCTGCTCCAGGTGCTCCGGACGGCGGATGGCGGCCAGAAGCGTGGGGATGAGCTCCGGCCAGTGGCGGGGGCAGTCGGTGCGGGCCACCCGGCTGATCAGCACAGCCAACTGGGTGGCTATGGGGCCAACGGGCTCCTGGAAGTCCACGATGAGATGCGCCCGGATCTTGGATTTCTCTGTCTCCGAGAGTGCACTGAAAAATAAAAATTGTTAATATAATAAAAAAAACAAAAAGCAAATACTTGTACAAGTAGCAAAGTGGTGAAAAAACCTTTGCAAGGATTATTCAGTTTATGATTAATCAGAGTGTTTATCTAATCAATATAATCACAAAAGCTTTCAAGAAAATGAAGGCTTGTTTTGAAAAGCTGGTTTTTTGAGGTGAAAACAACAGCTGTCAGAGAGAAAATCAAAACATGCAGGAAATCTTTTTCAAAAAAAGTTGAGACCAACAGTCAAGCACAAAGACAGACTTGCTAAATTGGAAAAATACACGATGAAGTGAGGAAGCTTTAGCTAACGTATACGTCATTTTTACGATCCCAAACAAAGCGATGTTTGTGTTTTATTGTTGAATGCAACCTTAAATGTGAAATATTTAGATTTCCAATTGAACAAAGGTGAATGATCCATTGGGTGAAAAAAATTATTGAAAAACTTGCGAGCTAAAGAGCTTCATATGTTGATGAGTGTTCATGTAGGGGTTTAGAAAACTTGTAGAACACTTTCCGACCTACTTTGAGAGACTAGAAGGCATCCCATGTGCCTTCCGGAATTCTTATTTTGATATCAACGTTCTTTCACTCTTTGCCTCAATCATCATAAGTTAGGGCTACAAAAACAAGAAAAGACTCCCTTCCCCTCCTGCTTCTGTAAATGATCAAGTCAATATGTGGAGGTCGGCCATGGATCTGATGCATGTGCAGTGTGTATGAACACAAAGATTACACTGTGGTTATCAATGTGTCAAAAATGAAATGCTGGTGAATAAAGATCCTATTTTTCAAAAAAAAGTTGACCCAATATGCGAAAAACTAGAGTTTTAAAAAGTTAAAGAGATATGGATAGGCCACGGCTATGTTATGGTGAAGATTTGTTTTAGCAAGTGGAATTCTAGAACTGTGCAAGTTATATGTATCTGAAACCCAAAGCTAAATTCCAAGTCTCACAACGTTACAGCCTCTCAAAAGTGAGCATGCTAAAAGGCACACAGGGATGGGGTGCCTTCTTGGTTTCTGGACGTAACTGTATCTCCAACCGTGACTTACTTGGGTGCAGTTTTCCGCCAGTAGCGCTCGATGCCATTCTTGAAGTACACCACTGCCAGCCAGCGGACATTATCGGCCAGGCTGCGGTTGGAGAAGATGGCCTGCAAGACAGAGTAGAACCCTGCCTGGTTCTCCCAGGCCTTCAGTTGCTGCTCAGCCGGCTTCAGGACGGCCGTGTCCTGGCTGGTGGCGCGGGCCAGCGTGTCCAGCACGGTGGCGACCACCGTGGAGTCCATGGCCGTGCGGGCTAGCTACTGACCGTTCTGGAAGCTCAAGGGTGACTAGGGCTGTCTCCAAGTCCTAGCCTATTGAGGGCCACACTTGCCAATGTTTAAGTTCTGAAGAATGGTCTGCAAGTCACAAAAGGGTGAATTACGAAAGAGTTCCACATCAAACTTTTTCAGACAAGCCTCATAGGGTTTGTGCACAGGGTGTCAAGTCATGTCCCTATATGGAAAATCTTTCCTGAGAAATGGGTTTGTGGGTACACCATGGAGTCAATCTCTTTTGCACGAGGTGTGGTTCTTAAAAGAACCAGTGAGTATAAACTCGACGTTTCATCCACCATGCAAAGCTTCAAATCTGAACATCTTTCCCCAAACACAGCTGATCCGTCATGTCCATATCCATACTAGGCCTAGGCCTTATTGCTGATACCGCAAGGTAGCCCCACTAATGTGGCACTGACTCTCACTCCCGATCCATCCTTAGCCACACATCTGTATGCGCAATTTCGTGTCGGCGTACTGAACATTTTCGGCACACCCACTTATCATCGTGGGCGCAATTTCTTTTGCACACGAGCATGATCCTTGACCTTTCCATTTTCCAAAAACCATTTACTGAATGATTTCACTCACGTTATTCAGGTATTTTCCAGTCTTTTTGCCTTTATCTTTATACCTTTATCAATCTAATAGGGCTCACTCTCTCGGTCGCCATCTTTAAAATAAGATAATTGAACAAACGTCACTTGACCCCTCATCGTCTCGACGGCTGTTCCATGTCAAATCATATGTAATAAAAGGACTGCGCAATAAGATACTACATGTACCAATGGGCTCTTCCAAAACTTTGGCAGCAGTTTAGATGTCTTGACATGGAAGAGCCGTCGAGACGATGAGGGGTCAAGTGACGTAATGTTCAACGACCTTATTTTAAAGATGGCGACTGTGAGAGTGAGCCCGTTAGATTGAAAGGATAAAGGCAAAAAGACTGGAAAATACCTGAATAACGTGAGTGAAATCATTCAATAAATAGTTTTTAGAAAGCGACAGGTCAAGAATCATTGATGATAAGTAGGGTGCGCCGAAAATGTTTGGTACTCCAACACAAAATTGCGTATACAGATGTGTGGCTAAGTATGGATCGGGAGTGAGAGTCCGTGCCACACTAGTGGGGCTAGGATTGGGAGTGAGAGTCCGTGCCACACTAGTGGGGCTAACCGAAAGGGTGATTTTGCACAATGGTCGATGGTACAAAGGCATTGTGGGAAAGAAAAGGGGGGTAATGTTTGCTCCTTTTGCCTTCCCACAATGCCTTTCTACCATTGTGTAAAGATACTCATGCAGTATGAGCAGCAAGGCTTAGTTATATCGGGACCGCTATATCCACACGCAGCACAATGCAGTAGGCCTAACTGCCTAGGCCTACGCGGTCCCGCCTACGCGCACGCAAGCGACCATGGCGACTGAGCGAGGCCGCCTACGATTTCCCATCACTTTCCCCACAAAACACATTGAGTCTGTTTACTATGTAGATGTTTCAGATAAGGTATACATTAGCTATATAATGAAAGGTTTGGGCCTATAGATCGTTCGCACTGAGCCCAATTTTTTCAAAGTTATTCCTAAATTTTACCTTCTTGTTCGTTACAACTCATGCATGGTAGTCGCCATTTTTCGAAATAGCGCCCTCTATTGTCATCATTCGAACAGTCTTGATCTGAAATGGTGGCGCCCTTTCATTTGCTTGTCAACACCCGCGGACAAACGATTTTCTGAGCTGAGTGGACTGGAAATTGCGAGTTTGGTTTCTTTTTACTCACAAAGTACAGTCGAACTTCAAGCCATGGCAGCACAGGACCCACGCATTCGCAATATTAAAATCAAAACCGGAGTCTTGAAACGGTAAATAGCTGAATTTGGATATCAAGGGCAAAATGTGTTCCGTGTGTTTAGCGGCCTAATAATGTAACGTTTAATAATAGCGGTTAGGCCAAAACAATTTGTATGCTACACTACAGGCCTAGACCTACATGACACTTTTTACGAGCTGACGAGTACTGTGTGCTTTAAGTGCAGTTTGAGCCCACTCTACCATGTCTACTTGTGCAAATATTTACTCCCTAAGATATCATAGGGCCTTTCTTGATATACGGTAAGCATGCATCAACAGGGTGGATTTGTTTACCTTATTTTATGTTATGTTGTACGCTTATTACAATTTTTTTATGATGAAATTTTCGAAAATTTCGCTTGCCCACACCAGTCACCATCATGACCATGTGTTGAGCACAACTGGTCAATCGCTTCAGCGTGACCTGTCAGTATTTGAGCCACCATTAGCTGATCAATCATTCTCATTTATTATTTCATGTTTCACCTGTCAAGCTTCACCTCCGTACGCGGCCCCCTAGAAGTAGACCTGTGTGGTTCCTTACTCCGCTTGTGGAACGTGGAGTGCAGCTCCAAACCATAGATCCAGATGTAGGCCTAGTCATAGTGTTTTTGGTCTCAATAATTCTGAGTGTTTTCTCACTAAATGCTTCAATATTTTCCACGCTAACCAAGGGTCTGTTATCACTTTCTGATGGCTGATACAACTTTAGGGGAAAATTAATGGTGTCAGAATATGAGAATCTTTCCCTTTTTAGTTTTAACCTCTTCGTGCCGGGGCATTTTTCAACGTTGATGATGCTGGGCCGGCATGACTATCATTTCTTCCATTTTCAAAAACCTTCAAAAATTCATCATTCCAATTAACAGTCGTTTATAGCCGCGAAAAGTAATCTTTAGGCACTACTCTAAGTTGACAGGTGACCTTCATTGATGCCCGAGTATTTCAGCCAGGCCTGCAGCCTTGTAAGCAGAGCCCAGATTGTACGGTGTTATACAACTGTCTTTTGTTCACGAACCTGGCTCAGTGCACTGCTGACCTCTTTTCAATAGGGGCCAGACTAGCGTGCAGCAGTGCTGTGTGGGTCATCGCTGCGGTGGTGGAGCACTTTAGTCCCCGGTGGTAATCCGCTTGCTCTAAATACCCCAAACCCTGGTATACGGTTTCAAAATAACGCTGGATTATCGCCACTTTTGAGAGTGAAAAATGCCGATCATGCCCAGCAGCCTGGTCTTTTGTTCTGAGTACGGTCTTTTGTTACAGGGCCCTGTTTCCTTTGTCCAAGTTCGGAGACCCCGGCCACCCATATAAACCATACGGCTCCGATTTGGTAGTGGTTACAGGTGACTTTTCTTCACCATCTTCCTCCTGAGAGTGAAGCCAATTGATTTCAGTTGGAAGCCTAAGATTAGACTGATACTAGTCTGCCATTCAATAGTCACTCAGGTGCCACAGTGGAGAGAAAGTCACTCCGTTTCTCCCATGGCAATGCCCTTGCCCTTTTCCTTTTTTTTCCTGGCAGACTGGTAAAGGAGAAGGCAATGTACGAGAAGGAGGTGGCGGACCAGATGACGAAGGTTGAGCAGATGAAAGCAGGGAACCAAGACGAGTACAACATCAAGAAACAGGTGAGCTGAAGACCCTGCAGCAGAAAAGTTGCAGCGCGGACGACCATTTGGCGACCACAGGTCAATTTTTCCCCCGGTACCCAGAATATATTCTGTGCACAGGTTATCAGGGAAATATCGACCAGTGGTTGACAGTTCGTTGTCACTCGAATTTGCCAGTGTTGTAGTTGGGGGAGCATGAGGGGTGCACGATCCTACAAAGTCATCGTCTCTCCTACCCCCCCCCTCCCCATCATACGCCACCAGAAATTTTGAAAAGCATAGAAGGTCAGAAGATTTGTTAAGTAAAGCAGAAAGTAAGTCCCCCTCATTATTACATCCAGGCCCCGCCCCTTACTGCTCCCCATATGTCTTGGACGTACCATGACAATGTGCGCGTCCTTATCATGAAGCGAATTACAGTTAACATCATGAAGCATTCACAATACATGTACAAGGAAAGTAGCCGCCCAGTTGAAATATGTCCAGCCTCCTCGCAAATGTGCAACCCTGGGAAAAATTAGCCCCGACTTCAAACTCCATTGAGAGGCCTTGTCCTATCCGTAGAAGCGCACTCCACAAAACTGTGCGAAGGGTACTGAATTCACCGTTTCTGTGTTGATCGTTGCCTGTCCTTTGCAGCAAGAAGTCTTGGAGGAGTCAAAGATGATGATCCCCGACTGCACCAGGAGGATAAAGTCGGCATTCTCAGAGTTGAAAAATTTGCTGGTAAGACCGCACCAGCCTGTCGGCTGAATGAGCCAATTGGTATTCCAATGGCACTTGCCTGATATAAGCATGTTTGGTAGGTGACAAAAGAGCCCTCTCTCTAGCACTCACGTAGCAATGAGAGGGCAAAAAAAAGGAAAAATAAAAAGAGAAACAAAACCGAGTGGGGGGTGAGAAAATGTGATGAAAATCCCCAATTTGCTCAAAAATACCTCGAAATCATCCCCCACAGCATTGGAGGGGTTGTCAGCCTGTCGCTCATGCAGTAAGATTTTAAACGGCTTATGAAAATGTCCTCTTTTTTTTTGGCCTTCACCAGGAGACCACAGAGGAACTCCAAGAAGAGGAGGATTACAAGAAAGCGTCTGCACTAGTAGACGAAGTTAGCCCCAACATCTCGATGTAGGCCCACGGCATGCTGCCGTCCTTGCGCGTCCTTGCTCTAAATATTTGACCAAACCGTTTTGTATTTATATGTGTGTGTGTGTTTGATTGTCGAACAGAGTGATTTTTATTACAGGGACAAAAACTGTTCGATGAGGGAAGCATTTTAAAGCGGCCTTTTTTGTTTTTGGTTCCATCGGCAGTGATGTAGAGAAAACTGCAGTTTCACGATTTGGCTCTGTGTAGTTGGCAGACATTTTTATCAAGGAAAACTCGAGTGGGGGTTTTCTTTTATACAGATGCAGACTGTTGCTGAATCTTCTTGTCATGATTTTCCGGTTTTTTTTTTGTTTGGTAATATTTTTCACATTTGCAGCTACTGTTTTGAAATGCAAAGTGTATTTTGTTTTGAAAGAAATGAATTTATATTCGAAAGATACAAATACATGTATCCTAGTTCGAGCCTGAATGTTACAGCAACTAGGAATGCTTTAATTTAAAAGTGCAGTTTTGACCATGTAGAATTCTGTCACAATATTCCGCTGTACGATTAGTGTCCCGACGTATTTGTAATCATTTGATGCTAAATTTCATTTGGAATATACATGTACCCGACTGTTTTAGTGTGTATTACTTCAAAAAATATTCTTCCCACAGTACACTTCAAACAAATTCCATCAAACATCAATGTCGTCACGGGCTGCTCGTATCTCGGTAGCATTTATTTCTTCGCTGAAAAGTCGCCCAAAATCGACGAAGGCTCATAATGACAGGGAAGCAGTGAAGTAACTTCCTCACTCTGGCTTTCTAATGCGAGGGCTGATTTTTTTTTTTTTAAATGAGACGAAAAATTCAGCGTGCTCGTGTTGGCTGGTAGAGGCTGCTAGAAGTCCCACTGAAGAACCGAAAGGGCGCCCTCTTTTTGAAATCGACACGGCGGTGGATTACGAGTGAAGGCCTTCGGTCGCAGCCGTCTTCGTACAGAGGGCGCTCTTTGGGGGCTTATATTTGTAGATGTTAGACGTGATTTCTTAGAGCTGTCGTTGGGTAAACTTTGTTTAAATAACAAGGGCCATAACCAGTCGTCCCGTTTTGCGCAAGGTGTAACGATGGAGGCAGCAAACTACCCACTATGCTTTGCTTCCAGGAAGAACAGAGAGAAACTTGAGTCCACACTGGTGACTGTAAAGTGGGAGCGAGCGTCCGTGTGTAATGTGTCTGCATAGATAATGGCATTGAAGCTACCCCACAGCACCCATCGAGGGTGTCCTTAACGCCACATCCCGGTATGGTCGGTTGCCCATCGCCCTTGGATTTGGCGTGTTGTGCGGTCAAAGAGCTGGCCGTGGTATCGCTGACGTAGCTCGACTGCGTGCTAAGATGATGGCTTGTTTATGATCGCGCAGTTTATCTGTGCCTGCCTTAATGCATCTACTCTCTGTGTTATTTTGAATTGTGCAAGTGTATTTTTAAGTCCTTTCCAAAATCGAATGCTGAACTGTGAAATCGTCTGTGCATGTGCGATTATACGATTGCTGTGGGTAATAAACTACTTCGGAATCAGGGCGAGTGTGATCGAGTCCCTTATGCCGATGACATGACATAATCGTAAAAGAAGACTGCAGTGGTATAAAACGACACGTGTCACGTGGTATCTTAATTAAGTCACGAAACTGTTTGTTTTGCCGAAAGGAAAACAGTTGTGTAGAGGAAAGAATACACAGGTTCGAACACAGAACACCAATATTACATCACTTTTGTTTTCTTTAACCAGATTTACTTTAAAATCATTTTATTAACATCTAAATCTACACATGGTCTTGCTTTTAAGATGTTTACAAGGTATTATTCTTGTTAGGGGGGGTCTAGATACCATCTCGGGTCAACGATGGCCCCATTTTGGATTATTGCTACGGTGAAATGTCACCGTTGGTGACGGCTTTTGCAGTAGCGGCCCCTAAAGTATGGAATGCTTTGCTGTGCCACGTACGTGTTGAACATGGGATTGTCAAAACCTTGAAGTTCTTTTTTTTAATGTAGGATTTGCAAAAATAATGTGATTTTAATGTAGGCCTTATAGTTCTTATTTGTAGTTTCACCGTGTCGGGTGGTTTGATGTTTTATTACGTGGGTAGGGTAAGAGGCGTCTTTCCCGGGTGAGCTGAGGACATCATCGATGCCAGCGGGGTTAGGCTTAAGTACTTTTTTTTCCTTTTACCCTGTTTGCACATATCTGGACATGTCTTTAAACCCGTCGTCACAAGACGCGTTGAGAACGCAGAAAAACATCCAAAGATAGTGAGGAGAAATTAAACATGCACCGCAAAGACGTGCTTGGAAGAACGCGAAAAAATTGAACAGACCACCTGGATTCTGAAAAAAAAACCCAGTTTTTACGGGGAACTGAGGTCGATCATCAGCTATGACGATGCCAAATTTCTGATCTCAAGCTTTACAAAAGAAGTCTAAATCATTTTTAGTATGCTTTTTAAACACTGGGCTCTGTTGTGACTTTAATTGCACAGGTAAGCGATGTCGATTTCCCCAGACGCAGAAAGCGAACGTGACGTGAAAATGTAAGTCCTGCAAATGAGCTCCAGCTAGAAATGTAGCGATGGATTTTTTGTTTGTTTTTGTTTGTTTGTTGTGGTTTTTGTTTGTTTTGTGGGTTTTGGTTTGTTTTTGGTTTGTTTTTGTTTGTTGGTTTTTTTGGGGGGGTTGTTTTGGGTTTTTTCTCTCTCTCAATATGAACTTTACCCCAAATTAGTTTCCTATACAAAGAGCGAACTCAATTATGAGTAAATTCCAGACTTGTAGCTGGAGTTCTTGTTTATAGGTGTACACGTCCGAGGGGTATTGTTGCAAAAATGTTTGCTGCCGCAACAGCGTGTTTTCAATTTGAGACTCGAAACCGTGCAACGCGTTCACCGTCAACGTCAACGGGCGCTTAAGCCCGATTTCCCCGTGTGCTGGTCTCGATCGCTCCGCTGTTTAATACGTTGAGCGGCGCCGGGGGAGCCCTTCACGGGCGGCAGTCGAGGATCACGTCTGACGCGGGCAACGTTGATGTGCGGCCTTGCTCAGCGGAGACGGGGGTGAGGCCGCAGCGGGGAAACCGGGGTGGTGTAAGTGGCGGGTGATGACAGAAAGATGTTGTCCTCCACGAGGGAAGTGTCCCACAGGGAGTCTGTCTGGAGTGCAAAAGCACTTTTTCAGTCCGCTTGTCATAAATGGTGGTCGCAGACTTCACACACGAGACCGCGCTCCCGAGCGGACCATATTCGACGTCTCCTTGGTAAGGATCGTCGCGCTTATGTAAAATGATCCTGCATCGTGCCTAATTGTCCCTCGCTTGTTCGCCTACCAAATAGCCGTCGTATCTCTTTGGTTACTTGGTTGGTTAAATTGTTTGTTGGTCAGTTGGTCTACCCATCTGTATCCCTGTATCCGGTTGGTTTCTGGGTTCCGCGTGTCAATAGCTACACCACGTTATAGGGCACATCATGAAGTGCCAGCCTGCCTTTTCATTCATTCATTCTTTAGTTTTAACTTTGAACGTTAGGCCTAACTGAAAAAAATTGTTACATTAATTAACACACTTAAAAGAAACATTAAACAAGACTACAGAACAATCGACAAAACCAGATTTCAATCGTAGAGGTGACAGAATTCTACAGATCGTTGGCACAATGTCATGTACATGTTCGCAATAGCCCGCTACATTATTCAGAATTCAAGTAATTGGACCAAAGGTAATGGTTCAATTTGGATTTGCATGTATGCAAGAAAAGTTCCGTTGTATTAACAATATGCCGCGCCCGTGAGTTTTCTGTGAACCCTGCGTGTGCGAACCAGCTGTGTTGGATTTTCTGTCAAACTCTGTCGGCCTAAGAGTTGAGTCTCCACTTGTCTTTAGAGATCAATATTTTTCCTTTGTCGTTTGCCATGCTCTGCGACAGTAATCGATCAGAATTCAGATTTAACACGATTGCCCCCCTCTTTAGAACTGAACGCAGATGTTCCTCAAAATCTTGTTCATATGAGTAACTTTTGAAAAAGTCACAGCCCTTTCTGTCGTTTGGGGCATAATTTATGCACGACATTTCGACTGAGATAGATTTCTACTGTTACGTCTTCAACATCAGCCAGTGAGTCAGGCTCGGCGCTGCGCGTTGTTTACCGTCATTTCAGACATCGTCATCTCTGTGGACTCATGATATTTCTTGTTATGTGAGTCGTCATGTGAGTCGGTGCCTACTTTTTTACAGTGGCGTCTGTCTTTTTTGGTTTCGAGTGAGATGCTTAATGGAAAACTCGCATGATAAGTAGGCCGTGATGCAGCAGGCGAGTAAAGGACCCGTCCAATTTTAAACGCAATCCAGAATGCATGCATAAGAACACTGTGTTGCTTTCATTTTGTGTCGTTCGTGTCTCGTGGGACAAACTGGGCTAACATAATTGCCTTTTTGCTTTTTATTTGGTGGGGCAAACACTTCGGTGAGCGTATGTAAGCCTACTGGACGCCTAAACGGCTCAACTGGTGATCAAAGACGGATATTGGTCTCTCGTGTTAAGCGTCCAATGTAATTCTAGAACAGTAGTCAAAATACTGACGGGTTTTCGGCACGCCTTGAGCCCCTCTGGAATCAAATCACAGTAAGAAAATCACGCCATTATTTTTCAGATGAGGTTCCGATTGACCGACCGCCTTTATCATAAATACATGTACTCGGAGGATTATTTTGACTCCAGTAAACCTTATAAACGCCAGTCAAGCCTGATTGAAGTCATGACAAATTTGCAGGAATTTTCGTGTGCTTTAATATCGGTCCAGCGTCAACACGCAAACCACAATACACGTTACTTTGATAACGCACCAAACAGGTTCACTGAAATTGGCCGTAATTTTGTATACATAACAAGGAGACAAATCGTTTCTTGCGATGTGTTTGCACCGTCGTGTAAGCGGCATGTACGCAGTCTGCGACGTCACCCGGTTGAACCCGTGGAAAACACGGCGCGTAACGCGATGTGGCATACCTAACCGCGCTAACTGATGAAATTTGTTAGCGATGGTTAGCGCAATTGACGAAAGATTACCGGGCCGAAAGGAGGGGGAGATGGAATTGCGCAAATAAATCGCCTTGCAAATTTAATCTATCACATCAAACATAATCGGCCGCATGGATAGCTTATGTTTAGCCACCGGGAGCGGGTGTTATGTACAACGCCAAAGCCAGGCCGGCAGGTGAGGCTGCGTGTTATTTCGCGAACATGTCTGTAAGGCGCGCGCGCAGTCGGAAGAGTTGTGGTGTAACACACCAGTCATGGCTTCACAACGGCAACAGTTCTGTCTAGGATATTTTCTGCGCGAACAACTGATAAGGTTGGATGTCAAAACTCCAAAAATACGACTAGAAGACAAAGTAACGGAGAAGATGAGAGACTACATCACGGTGTTTTGTCTCGCTCGGTAAGTTCAGCTCTAACAAATTTCAAAGAACTTAAACATGTAACACTATAAGCCTGTGAATAGAATTAACTTTGAAGTTCACTTTATGGATTAATATTCGAATGTTCGAGTGATCATTCATACGGTGCGCAGAACAAAATAGATTTGCATCTCCACTTTGCAGTTGACGGGAACAAGTTTATAGACCTACGGCTGCGCAACTTTACTGTTTGTGTTGCGTAAGGAAGTCATATAGGGTCGTCAAGTTTGATTGGATCTGTACAGTAGTGCGGCAGGACCAGTAGCCTATAGACCATGGGCGTCCAGTCGAAAACACTGGTACCCGTGGTGACAGTGAAGATGAAGATGCTGTCCCCTAGTAAAGCATATTTCAAATAAGTAACGCAGTGAGAAATTTTGTAGTAGATCTATCCAGCGTGCAAAGGCCATTTGGGCACGAGGAGACGCTATTCAGTATTCTGGCACGCATGCGTATCACAAGCGGCATGGTATATTGCCGCAATTTAGATTCATTCCTGATCGTTTCTAAGCTTTGGGGGGATAGAACTGGGAAAAGAACCTCCATCCCTCGTTACGCTTGTGCTACAAAAATTAATCTTTTTCCCCGAAACCTTTGCACCAACAGCAGGAGTTTTTTTTACATTATTGATCACGATACTTAATTGCAGTTAGGACCAATTTAAACGTGTCACCAGCAAACTGGGACTTGACGGTGGCGCCCTTTAATAGTATCGACACCTAAGTTGCTGTTCTAAGTAACAACCGTTTTCCAAACATCAACAGTTTGTTCTGTCGCCTTAGTAGACGTGCCGGTTTTTACTTTGGAGATTTGTAAATGAAAATGTACAGCTTGTACTATACGAACCTGTTGCATCAGGCGAGATTCCTCCTCAGTATTTCTCGTTATAGGTATCGATTGTTTCTGTTCCACGCCCCGGGCCCGGCAGACATTGGCGGCCGTTGGGAGAATCGATTAAGTGATCAAGTCCATGAGCGCTGACTTGTCATTGCAACTCGTATCCTGTGCGTGGCACGGTGCGTTGTATCACGGACCTACGGCATAGCCCCTGGGTCTTCCGAATTTGTACGGAACTTAACCGTAGAAAGAGATTTAGCCTTCGTTGTTTTCTTTGAAGCTGCATGGATACCACAATTGTTGCGCTAGCTCTATAGCCTCTTCTTTTGTTTCTTATCACATTGACCGCCATTTTGTAAGGGCGACCAGAGTGTGCAGAAAGTTTGGCCTTCGTTGGCAACGGCTTTTGCGTTGAAATGCCTAATTTGCTTGATCAGATTTTCATTTAAATTTCATGTGTTTTAAATTGGAGTGAGATCGAAACAAATTAAAGCACACTTTGCCCCCTCTCCCGGGAAAGAATTGAAAAATAAAAGAGGAAAAGGAGAAAAAGCCAAAGAAATGAACCAAACTAAAGGGGATGAAAATTACCAATTGGAAAATACCTCAGAATGGAATCCCTTTAACCTGTGATTTGTCAACTCGTAGCTGATGAGTGCTCTGCCCCGCCCCCTGGAATTTTTTTCCCCTCGGAAAGCAGTGCTGGCTCCTGAAAAAACCTTGATGACACCAATGTTTGTGATTTAGTCTTTTAATATTGCACTCGGTTCACACTACTCAGTCTATCAGCGTTTCACAGATCAGCAGCGTTGACTAATTCCGCCAGCACCTCAATCTCTCCAACCCTTGTCATTTTGACCACCGTCCACCTCACTTCTTGCCCCATGCTCGCGGATGGCTACGCTCAAATAAAGTGACACCCCCCACATTTTAGATAAATTTCATTTAGCTGTGTTTTTTGTTTGTTTGTTTTTTTGGGGGTTTTTTTTGCTGCTATCGAAGAGTTGACTGTGTTTGTCGCTTGGTGTTGCATGATCTTCAACCCACTGTCACAGTGAATCAAATCTCGGACAAGCGTTAACGGTCCACGACTGTACAGAGCCTCTTGTCGACATGGACAGAGATTGCTGTCGTGAACGAACATTGGCGCAGTGATATCGCATGGTTTCGAAGCGCTTAAACCTAGACCCATTCTGTGTAGTCAAAATCTTCACAATATTGAAAATGAGCAATGCTTGTGCATCCCTGTCTTTACCCATTTTGTAATCTTTTCATCTGTACACTTGCAAATCCTACGTCGGTTGAGGGCAGGACGAGAAATTTCTGTCAGGTTTTCAATTAGAAGGGTTTCGGGAGACTTACAAATGGACGCCAAGCCGAGGACTTGTTGATGAAAACAGAAATGAAAAGAGGAGAAAAGCATGTTTTTTCTTCGTTTTCTATCTAGCGCCTCGGGGACGCTAGAGATCAGAGTGTGTTGCAACTATTTTAGGCGCTCACGGGCAGTGGATGGTGCGAGAAGTTCCGGTGAGAGGGGTTACAAGGTTGAGGAAAATGACACGAAAACGCAGAACCTGAGCTGTTGGAGCGCGGTGAGAGGAAAAACCGCTGTCGGGGGAAGTGTGTGTCGTGTTTGCCCGGGGTGCCGGGGAGATAATGAAAAGAAATCGGCGGGAGAGTGAGAGAGAGCGGCGATGCATCATGGGGTTAAAAGAAAACTGTCAAGCTGCTGTAAAGCTCATGACAGTGCTACTGGGAAGAGCATCAAAGCCAGAAATGATGTCTAGAAAGTTGAGACTATTAAGAGACGGGCGGCAAGTTGGCTGTTTGTCTATTTGACCACAAATTACAAGAGTGCCGAGCTTTGAATCTGCTTGATTTGTAGTTAGGCTTATGTGAAACTTTCTGTCGAAGCTTTCGCTTTAAATTCGGGTTTTTGATGAATATAGTTGACCACATGATGATACCACACTGGAAATAGACAGAATGCACTAAATATTTTCAGTTTCGTGATTTTTTACGGTCAGCTTTCAATTTACACAGACGTGCGCCGAAGCACGCCTTTTAAGTCTCTCAACATTCTGGGCGTACATGAGACTACCACTAGAAATACACAGATTCGAAAATCCACGCGCATCCACAAACAAGGTACGCTTCCCGAAATGTTTTTCCAGTCGTGTTACGTCACATGAAAAACCTCTATTTCACGTTTCACTGTTTCCTCCAATCAGCCACCCCATCGCACTGCAAGGCACTCATTATGCCACTCACGCGGTTCGAAACTTGGTAACGCACACGTTGTGCACGCCCGAACACAGCAAGATACCCAGGCCGAAGACCTCTGACAGCTCAACGCCTTTCCCCCGCATGGTTCTCTCAGTATAACTGCTCTAACTGATGAGATTTGTTAGCCCAGTAC
The DNA here is from genome assembly GCF_001949145.1 of Acanthaster planci. The sequence goes on along the minus strand of NW_019091470.1, from coordinate 398,827 downwards.
ATGTATATATGCCGTGCCCACAGTACCGGTTCGTTAACATGAAAAAGGCAACGGGCGATCGGACAAATGTGTGGCAATCGTCTAGATTTAATCCAATTTGAGTTATATTGGGGTCGATCATTCCTCGATTATGGCGGAGATGGCTTGGCTCGCACGCAACGGCTCAGCCGCCAGTTCATCGGCACAACATCGGGTTAGAATCAACAGATTTTGGCTGAGCAGCTCAACTCACGTGATATTGTTATCCTAAAGCCTTTATTTCGGCAACAAAATGCTGACTGTTCCTTCTCCTGCATTGTATAAAATAACACATTGGGTATAACTCCAGCTGTAGCCATTCACATGTCATCGTTACGATTTAAGATGGATAATGGTCTTTTTACAAGACACTAAAATACATGCATGTAAGTATGTAGTTATCCTTTAAGAAAACCTCTTCCGATGTGCTTTCGTCCTCGTCACCATCCCTTTTCCTCCCTTCCGCTCTCACCCCCAACTCCTTCATTATCGCCACTCTGTTCTGGCTCAGTATGTTTCTTAAGGATGACGCGGAGAAGTGCGGGTCGGAATTTTATTTTCATTAGTTTTGAGGTAAAAAGTCGGGGGAAAGTTTAGTCTCCCGTACCTGTGAAAACCACGGTCTAAAAATCGGCCTTTGCAAGATTCCATTCCCAGAATGCATTGGGTGCCTCTGACTGATACAGCCATGAGCAGACGGTATTGGAAAACATTACTTGCTCACACGTAAACAAAAACTGTGGGAAGACTAAAAACATCAGTGCAGTTACAGCTTAAGTCTATTCATCGCGCTGACATTATATCAACGACCTTCAAGTTGCTTCTGTTTGCTATATTTAAAAAAAAACATATTCCGCCTCTGCTGATGGAAGACGATGCAAAGATGGAGAACGTTGGTCTATCGATAGAATGAGGGAAACTTGAGTATACAGAAAATATCGACTTTGGGACGTTGAAAGGTGTTGGATAATTGGAAGAAATCCAACAAGGGATTATTGGAATACATTGTGTCGATAGAGGGAACAAGTGGTTGTGGAGGTAGACAAACAGCCTGATAAACAGACGGACAATACCTGTGAGTATCAACGCAGTCAGTAGCAGAAAATGCATATTGGTATTGTGATAAAGGCGAAAATTGGTTGTATTGCAGACAGGCAGATACAACGTGTACCGGTACGATTTTCCCTTTTTACCGTTGATTTGGTGTCATTGTTGAAGACATCTGTGGAGACGATCTGTTGGTTTTGGTGCAAAGCAACATGGACTGCAGTCCGCTTGAAAGGCTGAAATATGAGACACGAGAAACATGCCGAGAATATTATATAGAAACATTGTGACAGACACCCACAGGGAAAAGGGGAGACAAGGGCAAGGGATAACAGTCAGGCCATATTGACCGTTGATTCGGCGTCTCTCGATCCACATCAATCTCGCGCACTGCCGCCGCCATAACATGACAACGACGACACACGGAGAGGAACACGGTGACAGAGATCCACGGGATCAAGCACACGTGAAGAGAAATTGAGCTCAGAATCGAGCTGTGCGCCGACCTGTTGATTTGGTGTCTCCTTCATCAAGCCCCTGCGTCCATCCACGGTCCCCTTAATATGGCAATCGCGACGGCCGCGCGGTTATAATTTTCTTCATGCATGATTAGGCCGTCACTGCGCCCGCGGCTAGGAATCGGTAAATCAATATATCGTGAGACGCGGGGATGTAATAATAAGAAGCGGGAATAATAAAGGCCTGGCTCCGGGGGGGAAAAAGGAAGAGAAAAAGCCAGGAGTCAGAGAGGATGGATTCGCGGGAATAGCGTCGCGTGAAATGAGAGGTTAATGTCGTGTTGAAAGGGAGAAGCCATCAATAGAGAATATAAGAGGCATGGGAAAAAAGGTCGAAAATCTGGTCATTGTAAGCGGCCGTTTTTCGTGTATCACTTTCACACACACACAGTGTCATCAAGTACAGCTTTTTGGTCGCAGTGTGAACGAGTAACCAGCTATTTACGGTCTGGTCTGGCTGCGTCACCTCTATAGATCTCATTTTACAAAGACATCTCGATCATTCCGTCCTGTTTTTTTTTATGGTCAACAGTTTCGCGGTGACCGTGAGACTGTTCATGCAATCACTTTCTTTATTTCCCTTCAATGCCAGGTGCATAACACGGGCGTCTCGGGGGCAAGAGGACGCCCCCTCCCCCGAAAAATGAAAATTAAATGATCAAATGCAAAATAAATTCAGAGGTCAAAAGGGACGAAAAATCACCAACATGCTCGAAACGCCTTTAATTGGCCCCTTTCCACTTTTATTGGTTTAGAAGTTGGTGGCTGATGAGTGCTCCCATGGAAAAATCTTCACCCGTGGCGCTCAATCTAACGTTCACAGGCTATCCGAACTTTTAAAATAGTTTTATGTTTTTGTGAACAACGTTTCCATCTCTTTCCGCAACTTTCCCGAAACAGAAGTTTCTTTAAAACTGTTCTATTTATCACTTTGATGTTTTTATCATTCTGCCGTTTGCGGAGAAAAGATAGTGACACTCCCTTATCAACACTGTACAAACAAGTGTTAATGTTTCGACACCTCTTTAACGCCTTCTTCCTAACACTTCATGAACGCGTTGCGGCATTAATAATCCGAAGCTAAACACGTTGTGGTGTTAATTTCTTCAACAATTGCGTGTTGATTTATTAACAAATTTAGACACAGTGAAACGATTGTGTGTTAATAAAAAGACACAAAACATATTTATCGGAGGGTAACACATTCTGACCACTGAAACACATTTGTTTCCAACAAGGTGTATTAATTTTAAACGGTGAAATATTTACAGTAACGCAACGACGCGTTTATAATGGGCGTTGGTTTTTACAGTGAAGTTTTTTTTCCTTTTATTGCTTATTTCTATGCAGGTGTCGGGCTTACACCCTTACAACTGTCGTGATTTCCTTAACCCCTAACGATTACATTGGCAATTTGATAGCTATCTTGTCTCTGCCAGTACCCCCTTTTCTCATGAGCTCCACCTGTCCGCAATTTAGCTCAAAGGAGTTCCTTTTGAACCCTTAATCCGCGACTATGCTGCCTGTTGCCTTATTTCCCTTTTTTCAGAGTTAGGTCATGGGCAACTCTCCCACCAAAAAAGTCAGCAAGTCACCCTTCCGTTGCTTTAGAAGTTCAGAGTTGCCCCAGCCCACATCAACGCCACTGCCCTCGGAAATAAGTACATCAACCCCGGAAGACAACAATAACAAACCCACAGGAAAGCCTGCAGCAATAACAGCAAACTGCGTTAAACAAGTACATGGCCATTTTTGCTTCAGAAACGACATGCACCATGCAGACAAAAATTGCACGGCTTAATCTGCCTCATCATGATGCGATGTGTAACTATAAGAGCCGTGTTTTTCGGCGGATTTCAGCCGCGGTAGTAAGAGCGAGCTATGGTTGGAAAAACAACCAGTTCTCCGTATCACTTACATGCTTTTGGACGGAGGGACTTAAGGTAAAACGATGCTCGCCCAGATGGGATACGATCAGAGATCTAATGCGATCCTTCCATTAATACTGGACTCGATAAATTCCACTTAACGCAGCTCCTCTCTGCTTCTTTGTTTTTTTTTAACTTCGCGTTCGCGGTCTGCCCGGGCTAGACATCGTTGTAAATCATCACACGATTTTATAGCCACTTACCAAGCTCACAACACGGGTCGTATCTTACGAGACCACGCGGGGCTGGGGCTCCAACGCGTCCAGCGCCGACTTGTGTATAAGGGAGTTTTCAAGATAAGGTCCCGAGGTATGGATTCCCCATCTCGATGGCCTGGGAACTTAACGCGACCGCGTGGTTTTGCGTTTCACGGGAGATCTGAGCTTTGACAAGCTTGCGACAAATTGAACATTTTACGGCACTTGCACAAACTTCTCCCAGGGGAGAGAGAGCAAGATCTCTGGGCATCTGCCGTGCGGATAACGGGGGTCCATGTCCCAGTGTCACCCGAAAGAGAGGGGCGTTTTTCCCCTGAGATCGCCTTGGATCTTTCTTCCGCGGACCAAAGACATTCAAGAAAAATAGCATTGACAATTTTAAAGTTTGACCGCGTATATCATGTCAGTTTTAGCCCTATTCCTTTATAAAGGTCAGATATTGACAACTATCATGCAAATATAAGAACTGAGGAATGACAGTCGTCAACAGACCGGCCGCTCGTTTACGCAGGTCGTTACTTCTATGAACTACTTTCAAACATCATTTCCCGAAAAGCGCATGCACGCACCAGAGCAAAAAATGTTCATGCAATTTGCAAACCTCTCTCCCGAGAAGCGAGATTGCGGGTTTGCAGTGTAACTTCCCTGGTTATCACTTCAGCAGTGAGCACTATCTCGTGCCCAGTTCTTCAAATAGCCCTTGTTAACGAGGAAACCATTTTTGATCTCATTTCCTAAATCTATTTAATCAGTTTATTGTAAGCTATTGAATAAAAAATACCGGCATATTTTTGTGACTGGCGTGAGTTCAGAGCCTACCTGTCAATTTGCTTTGGAATCACCAAGATCGAGCTTGAAATACAGAGGTGTGTGTAAAATGAACAGTTGACCGCGGTTTCAACCTAACGTGGCCGACTCATGAACAGAGTGGCGGTAATGCGCCGTTTTAAAAACAAAATATTTTCCTAAATATGCACACTGGCCGAAATGGTCTGTTGAGGGAGGTTTTTTTCACGCAGCACTTGAGATCCTGCCCCCCCCCGCCTTAGGGCGTGGTGGGTGAAACAAAGCAAATGCCAATTTGGGACATCCACCGAAGAGGGCAGGGTCGAGATAGTTAGGAAAGGGGAGGGGAGTTTAAGCCGTGAATGGACCCCGGAAGCACACTTCTTTCAACTACTGGGTCATGCAGAATCCCCCTACCTTCCATGAAAATTTATATCTGACGGTTTGCCCATTCCTGCCACGTTTGGGCATCTCAGGACAAAGTGCGTGTGTATAAAAAACCTCCACCCAACTGGGGGAGGGGATAGAGTTATGGGAGGCTTCGTTAAGGGAGCGTTGCTCTTTGGGAAGGGGAGGAAGTCCCCTTCCTTACTGATAACCTTTCTGCACTGGGGGTCATTCACAAGGCACAATACCATTCACCTCCTTTTCAATCTGTGTTCCTTTTCTTTCCCTGTTTTCCTCATTTATCTTTCGTATTTTCAAAGGGGATCTCCTCACAAAGCCTATGAGTAAAATGCCAGATATCTTAACTGAGCTGGGGGCGTATTTTGTTTTGGCCTGCACTGTGACCAGATACATGGCTGTTTCTGCCTAGGTCGTTGGTTGAGCTTTTAGCCGTTTCGATTATGCCTGTGTGACGCTGTTGTTCCGACATGGCAGGCAAACGTTGGAATAGGTACAGAGTCGGTTCAAAATGACAGACAATATGCAGGTAATTTCCTTTTGTCCCTCAAATATGTGAATTTAGGCTTTTAAATTCCGAAATTTGCTGTTACATGCTGCAAATCAAAAGAGGACTTTCTTCTCCATGCAACGTGAAAGGAGGGGGATAAAAGCATTGGCGAGAAACTCGTCGAAACACTGAGTGAAAATGATGTCATCAGTGAGGTTATCTGCCTCCCTGTACCTTACTTTCTTGTTCTGCGCTTTATGTGGGCCGCCTTAAGCATGTTTTTTGTTATTACTTTGACGTCTCAAACACTTTTCTGGTAGGGGTTGCTAAAACATGCTTCACGTCGTAACGTTCCACGAAAAATGCTCCCCAGCTTTCCGTTAATGTTTTCTGTTTTCGATCATAATTACAGAACTAAAGGTTTAGATTTGGAAAATTTGTCAGGACATTTGGTGTGTAAAGAGGATATTGATGGAAGAATGAAAGAAACGACATCTTCCAAGATAAAGACTGAGAGTGATCACCGGGCGGTTTTTTAAAAACTAAACCTCTTTCCCTCTATCCCATTTCACAAAGCCTGTAGCATGAACAGTAGCGCTTGCCCAGCCCGCGGTGAGCAACATATTAAATCGTGCTAACGTCCGCCATCCGACGATTTCCCCCAACCGATAACGTCACAAGACTTCCGGTTGCGGATGCACTCTCGCAGTATCCCCCAAGTGTCTCCTTTTCATTCGCCAGTATCGACCGCCAAAAAACCCCTGGAATTTTTTTTTTTTTAATCAAGTTGTTGCGCTCACCTTAGCGGTCGGGAGACCCGATGCATTGTCCGAATTTCCCAAGCATTTTGCTCGTGGGTAACAATACACGCCACACTGTTGCATCTCGGTGCTCGATAGTTGAGTTTAATTCTCCCAAAGCCGCGGATTGTGCGCAAACCACGGATCCCCCATTTTTTATTGAGTATAACGGATCATTAGGCGCGCTATTGTTGGCGAGGCGGCGGGCTGATCATAACATGCACCCACGGTGTGAGATCGAGCCACTTTAATCATGGGTAAGGACGCATTAATACACTTTAATTGCAAAATCTGACACAATGGATCGTTAATGACCCAGCCCCGCTCTAGTCTACACGGGGAGAATCTGTTGGTCCGGCGCCGTCAGCCGTAATGTCGACTTTAATCCAAAACAATACCTACTGAATGAACTCATTGTTTACGTGAGGCCATTTTTGAAAGAATTGTAACCACTGTTTTCATTGCTCATTTTAGAAAATTTAGCTGTGGAAAGTCGATGAACAAACTGCACCGAAAGTGATTTTAAAAAAAATCAATCGACAACCCTGCAGGAATTCCTAAAATTAAAAATTGCCAATATTTCGATCTGAATGCTATAACAACATAACAACTATATAAGATTAAGTTTCATTGTATTTTCAACAAGACAAAAAGTGGGGAGAACTTGAATGGAGGAAGTTCTCGCAACAAGCAGGGAACTTTGTTCCTTCAGGCGGGCTAACCTTGCTCCACTGAGCTTAATCTTATAAATGTTGTAACTCAATTTGCACCCATTTTGGCCCGGGTCATCTTGAACCTGCCCCTTTCCACCCCCCTGCTTAGTTCAACCTTCCCCGACCAATCCCTTTGCAAGAGGCAAGCCCTTCAAAGAGATGACCTCATCGTGTCTGATGGAGTAATATACGCACTCAACGATGGAAAGCCAATTTTAAGTCGACGAAGGATCAGGACTCAATCCTAGTCAGCACATGGGACTTAATGGAAATTTCTCCCTTAAGAAATTACTACTACTACGTCTAAATTTGTCTGGAGAAAACAGACGAAGTTGAAGAGAGAGCAAAAGATCCCACGCTGTAAACATACTCACAGAACTGTATACGAAGTCGTAAAATCTGGCCAGGGGGCATATGCAATCATATCTACGAGATTGTGACGGAGTCAAATTGAATTTTTCAATCTGAGTGATAATACAAGGGTTTAGGAACGCGACGATGCGCTGGGAGAGATTGACTTTGCATGAGGATGGTAATTATGGACGGACAATTAGATTGGAAGGTATACCGGTAGGGGGTGTCGTGGTTCGCAAAATGAGCTGGTGCGTAGAGAAGGCCGGCCCACCACTGCCTTCGTCGGCCTGAAGTTTATATACACGTGTATGTGCGGTATTTGGAACCATGTTTATGTACGGCTACTTGAAGCATAATCATTCTGCAAGGTCTCTGGCAAAACGCGTACGCTGACAGCATTGGTGTGCGTTCGAGTAAGTGAAAAAGATGTTCGACTCGCTTAATGACAACATGTCCTCTGGTATTCCTAACAGGGTTTAAATGAACAGAAATTTTCTTTACCTGATGGAAAATCCACACACGCTCCAATGCGTTGGTTGTTTAATTCTGCACAGAGCAATATTTCATTTCATGTCAGGAGTTCACCACTTTTATTTAAGACATTAAATCCCCAGATAATCATACAAATCCAACCTGAATTTCCCAGGTGGGCAACAATTTCTCGTACCCATTAGAGAAGTAAATGAAACCCCATAATTACGGTAACATCAAATATTGTACAAAATTGTAAAAAGTCAGTCTTAATTCCAGCAGTACATGTGTTACTACTTATTCTGTAACTCAGTTGTCACTCAGACCCCTTTTAGCATTTATTATTTACAGTCTTTTTTGTCTTCGGTTTACTTTGTATGTCTTCATATCTGTTGACTAATCTGTTATTTACAATGGAGTCAATTTTTGTTGTGCTTGTATTGAACATTTTCAATTGTCATGCATTTTTTTCGGTTTAATTTATTTCTATTTATTAGTCGTCTTAATTTTGTTCATTCCTGTCGAGAAATCTTTTACTTGTGATAAGTTACTTTTGGATAATTTTTGTTTAAGTTATTATTGCCAGTTTTGTTCGTTTACAAATGGAATCAAAGAAAGATTTCATAAGAAAAGTCAAAAAAGTCTTCTTTTTCTTCTTTTCCTCTTGATTATGTCAATGGGATCTCAAATGGCTTCATCGAAAGATTTTTTTATTGAGAGAAAAAAATCTGAAGTTAAATTATGCATTCCTTGAACAAGCTGCCTTTTGGGGGGTTAGCTTCTGCGACGATCCATTAACGGGGCAAAACACTTTACTTCCGAGACCAAGACTTCATCGGCCTCGTCCGTTCCGAATTCCTCCTTTTATTCGACTTCTGAGTCCCTTCGAACCGAACACGGGCGGAAATGCTTTTAATTTGCGGGCTCTTCCGGTCCCAGCGAGGGAGAACGTAACTCGACGTCGATTAACTCTGACGGGAGATGGCCCTGCATTAATTAGCCGCTGCAAAGGTATAATGCTGTCGCCCCCTCGCATACCAAATGACATCCTCCCTCCCTCTACCCCATGGAAAGTCATAAGCGTAATTGAAAAGGCCCGCATTAAAACAATATCCATAATCTAGCGCTTTATGGCTAACCTGATGTTTCCAGAAAGTCATGTCCAAGTTTATGGCGTCATTATTGCTCATTTGTTGCAATTTTTAAACCCATGCTCGCTGTTTTTCATTAATGCAATTGTGCATTGTAGACTTAATGGATATTTTGAAATAACTTCCGAAATGTTTCCATCTGTGACGCAGACCTGCAGGTATCCGCCATTTCAATCAGTCACCTCTCATTTTGGTAGCATCACGCAGGTTTTCAAAATTATGCCCAGCAGGAGTGTGAGATATACATGTACTACGTGAAAAGAAGCAAAGCTGTCACTCCTTCGGTTTACATTTATTTATCAATAATGTTCGCGACAACCTTTGTTTTCTGCTTAAAAGCTATCGAAACTATTGCACTGCGGCTTAAATCTAGAGTTCGGTTGTCTTTATGTCAAATTACTTTAAAGGCAAGTTAATTATGGAAAACAGTACCCTGCAAACTGACTTGGCCGGGGACCGGGAGTTGATATAGGACATGCCCCAACAAGTCTTGTAATAACTGGTAGGTTTTGGTTTGTAATTGCATTATTATCGAATGAAAACATATAAATATCTCAAAGCAATTTAAGAATATTAATTCTGAAATGCTGGAACAGAAACTTCAAATATTGTATTTCCACCCTAAGGATGTCCTTTCAAGACCACTGTAAAAGTGGCTCTAAAAATGACACTTTCTCTGCCGATCGCTCGCGGATTTCATCGTCAGATTATTCGCGTAATCCCTCCCCTCTGGAAGAAAAGCGCTCCGTGTTCGGGTCTATATCTTGAGGCGGGGAGGCTGACACTGTATCACTTCACGTCATCGCGAAATGGACCAGCGGGCGAAGAACAACAATGGTTCCCCGGACCAGATCCCACACTACGCGGCCGAGGCAGCGCCGAGAATCGACGGCATAGACAGCGGGGGCGAGTCTGTCCCTCAGTGCACCGCTGGAGGAGCCTCCTCCGCCAAACAGGAAATATCATAGTTCTCTCGTCGATCGGAAAAGAGGGCTTTTAGCATCACGCTGGCACTGGATATGAAGCGCCGGAAAGCCGCCTATATCCATAGACCACTATATGACACTGCGTCCAGAATATGCCAATATAGACTATATCAATCTCTTGGCTCCTGCTTTCTAACCCCCCCCCCTCTTTTCGCCTTCCATCCTTCCTTTCTGGTTGGAAATCGCCGCAGGGGGTGGAAATACGGTAGTTCTAGTGTTAGACGACTCACTGCGCCCACTAATGAAATTCTCCCGGGTTGGCGCTCGGCCCAGACGCGGTTGAGCCGAGTATGCACCGACTCATCCGCGACGGGCCCGCTTAAACCTTATGACTCACGGAGGGGGGGGGTATAGTGGTCGGCGTAGGGCGTAAATTTCCAAGAGTTCCGCATGCGGTGAAATAAATGCAACTTTCTTGATTTACGGGACAGGAAGTGAAAACAGTCCACGAAGTTGTGCGATGTAGCAAATTATTCAAATCTTGACGTTCGTTGAATGCCTTTGCCGCTCCTTCTCGCGAAGGGCTAATCTTTAAAAAAGTATGAGCGATTTAAATTGCTGGAATATTTTGACAGGGAAAAATTAACCACTACAAATCTCTAGTTTTTTTATCCTGGAAAAACAAATAATTTAAAGAGCAGTTAACTTCAGCAGTAGCAAAGCATCAACATTCAAACAGCATTTCTATAAAATAGTCACCTTCATTTTGTCTTTGCTATTATTTTGACACTATAAAGTTACGGAATGTGTCAGTAGATTAGTGTAGGCCTAAATCAATTCGCCCTATACAAAGATAATGTTCAGCAGGACACCAGCAATGCCAGATGGGGGAAAATCATTTTCGACGTATTACATGTAATGATTGAAAAATGTGTTTGTGTATATTGGGAGCGAATGCTTCATCACAGCACATAAAGTAACATACAGCCTGGTGCCTTGGACGAATGCATGTTACAAGTTCATTACTACAGGGCATAACATATAGTCCCTTATTTGCATCATTTTACGTTACATCAATCACCACTCCTCCAGAACGCTGATGTGTGCCAGTCTCTATCACATTTTGTTGATAAATCGCGGAAAATTCTTATGGTATTCTGGAAAAAGTTACATAATCCAAACTCCGAGGACAATGGAACAATTTCCAGAGAGCGTGTAAAATCGGAGTTTTGACGATCAGAACTAACGTTCGTTTACAAATCCAGCGGACGGTGTAGATTTGGCTGATGACTGTCACGTTACTAGTGTTCAAGCACACCATTACTTACCACCCTTGCCGCTTCGCTTCGTTTTAGTGTGATCGGTCTTAATGCGAGGGTCGAATTTCCTACTATTTGCACTCTAATTAACCTGAGCTGTAAGCAGTTGTTCGGCTTTAAGTCAGCCGGCCCGACACTTCCAAGCTCATGAATCCCGTCATTTCGGGTCCCTTTACTTTCTGGAAGATCGATCGATTCTCTCCTCGGTGTTTTCATATCATTGGCACCACGCTCAGCCGGCTTTAAATGCCAACAATGCCCGAATAATCGGAGATGGCTAGTGCCTTAATGTAACAACACGGACTTTCCACGCTAACGTTGAGGTTTGAGCGCGCACAATATGAGCTGAGCTGAACTTTCCTTCCGTGTAATGTATAGCTTGAACTTATAACCAATAGATTAAACTCCTGCGGAAGCTATCTCTGAGCATTTTCTTTCGCCCGAAGCAAAGCCTGTAACTGTCTTTTGTCCCAGGACGGAGGAGTGAAGGTCGTGTAATGTATGAAATTATAGCTGGACGAAAATGTATTGCTAAGTGGCAGTTAAACGTTTCTACTTTGAAAGATCGAGTAAGATCATCCAACGACGGGGGGAGGGCAGACGTTCGACCAAACTCAGCCACTGGAGGGCGTTGGGCGGTCTTTTTCTTGACACAAATGAGAATGTGTCAGTGACCTTTCACGAATTCTAATTCGTCCCAAAAAAACTCACGCGAATATTCATCCGAGCTGCAAATGTACTCAACTTGCAGGAAAAAGTATTTGATCTGTTTGTGGACGGAATGCAAAAATCACTTTACCGAAGCATCGGCATACTACAAGTCTAGATCCTAGACACAAATAAGGCCCTATTGATCATCTGCATGCATAATTTCATGAAACCGAAATTAAAATTGGACACTTTCTGCCATACCTTGGTCCTAATACAAAAAATTATGCTGAAATCCGTCTCCACAATGAGCCATAGGCTTGTCACCGTCGCATTGACGCCTACAAAATCGCTATAGGAACCTCGTTCACCGGAGCCCGCGTTATTAACCGATTTGTCATTCGGGAAGTGTTACTGACAACTCGGGAACCTAGCTCAACTGACCTCAAGATAGCACAAGTACACGTACATTACACAAAATAAATGCATTCTAGAGAAAATAATACTCAAAATCATCCCCAGTGGTGCTGATACTGTCACGCTAGTGACCTTTTTCTAACTGTTGCTCAAAATGTCATCGTAAAACGCGTAGTTTGTAGATTTCCTTGAAAATGGAAAATGCTTAGTTTTCGTGTAATTTGATTTGGTGTAACTCGCTGTTGGAGTAGACGACACAGTCGAATTGCTAGTGGTATCATACCTCCAATCGCCCCGGCCCTGCCCCCCCCCGGGCCTGGACAGTAGTCTCCCCTACGGGATAAATTTGGCCTGACTCGTGGCATCTGATAGTGAGTAGTCATTACACCCTTGAAAGACTTTAATAGTATCATTGATGAGTTATATATAACTAGGTGCGATACTCGGACCAACCCCCGTGCCCAAAATGTTCGGTCAGCTCGCTTTGATCAGATCATCTCCAGGAAAAACCCTCAAAATATGTTTTCACATTAGGATGCTACCGCAGATTTTGTCACTTTTTGGGTTGCAATTGTGAAAGTTTGCCTTCAAGCACAAAATTGTTCATTTTTGGTTCCTGACACATCTGCCCTTCGTGACCTGGACTCACTAACAGCAATCGCAACTTTTCCCGTCGCCATGACCTTGGCTCGCATTTCACGGTGCTCAGACGAAAATATTAAGTGCCGGTTAGGGGGGAGACATTATCAAGGGCGTAACGTGCCTGCACAGCCCATGCACTGTCCCCGCACGTCGCCGCCGAGTCGCCGCCAAGTCTGTGGCAAGTTTTTCCGTCCCCAAAATATTCCATTTCAGTAATCACTGACGACGAATTGTCCCTAGTTGCTGCATTTCGCCTCGTTTCCTCTCCACAGTGCCCCGGATTCGCGTGCCATTTCCTCTTAGATTTACTGAGCAGTTGCTGGAGGAATTACACTTAGTGTCAGAAGCGAAAAACAAGACGATTGGCCGAACGGATTTATTTCTTGCCTCTAAACTTTGCCCACGGGGATTGCATGGTGTGCAAAAACGAGCTTTTTTCCGGTAAGGAGAAAATACAGATAGGAAAAAAAAAAGGAATTTCACCGTTGAGCCAATTGCAAGATACAGGTTAGGAGACCTTCTTTTCATGTGAATTTAAGATATCTCGTTTGCATGTGGATTCTCACAAAGAAACTTTGGAACTCAATTCGACTAACAGAATTATAGGCCATGACTGCGATAACACCGAACGCGTAGGGGAAGCTAGTGCGCGCACGTTACATACCTCGAGAATAGGGGTGCTGTGACTTGCTAAACAGTGCGTGCGCGTCGAGCTTATAACGCACGCAAGCGTTATGCCAGCGCAGTCATGGCATCTCTTTGGGTTAGTCTTTGCTCGTGGCGTACCTCCCGCCTGGTTGAAAGCACCAGGATAAAACACAAAAGGTTCACTAATAGAAAACACCGGCAGGACAAAAACCCCATTTGATGAGAAATCAAAACCATTTTGTCAAACAGCTACTTCTCAGTATAACTATCAATTGATATACGAATTCTATTTGACTGTTTATAATTCAATTTCTTAAAAATCCGGATTATCTTCTTTTCTGATTTTGAAACAAAATGCAATTAACATTTGACGACAAATCTCTCAAAAAGCACGCCAATGTGGCAAATTAAATGATGGTTATTTACGCAAGCAAATTAAGGTCCAAATGCACTTTTCAAATGACGTACCAAATTCCGTACACAGGAAACGACTTCAGCGGATGCTCTCTTAAAAATCTGTTTACACCATTCAAAATATGCGGAAAATTGGTCTTGAAATCGACCAGGGTGATAACATAAAAAAAAAAACGAGGGACGACTAAAAGTCAAACACCCTGCGAAAGTAACCCGTCTACCCTCAGGATTAGAACACTTTCACTGAACTGGAAAAATGAAACTGATCACAGAAAAAAAGTATCGCGCGACCAGTTTTTCTGGGTTTTTTTTTTCCCGGAGGGTCATTTTGTGTGTGTGATGAGGAGGACTTTCTGCGCGGTCCACGTGAGCCAGTAACCGTTTCCCGGTTTCCCGGCCCTGAGGCTCCGTGCACCACGTGCTTTTTCACCGCGCTGGGGCTGAGCCATTGCGAGACTCCTGCATTCTCGCATCGCGGAAATGAGCCGGCGGGGTCGGGCTAGCTGTTGATGGCATTTTCCCCCTGTTTTCTTCTTTTCTGTCTGTTTCTGAGCTGGTTGGATGGTTTCTGGTCCTTTGCATTTACACAGGGCGAGAGAGAGTCGTGTGAGGCTGCTACGCACGTAGAGTGCCGGTAGCTGGCGTACTCTGCGTGTCAGGATCGCTTTAGTCGCTTAGCCATCGCCTCAGGGGTTTCATGGGCAATATACGCGCGCGGTGAGGGGAAGTCATGTATCTTCCGAGCCTGTGACGGGCAAGCCATGCGCCGGCTCCCCCTCCAATCTCGCTCTTTCGTTCCCTGAAACCTCAGTGTCACACACGCACAACCAAAAAAATGCAAAAAAAAAAAAAAAAGAAGGAGAAAAGAAAAAAAGAACAAGAAAAAAGGCCTTCCTTCGTCTTCGCAAGAAATTGATTTTTAAAATTAGAACACGTTCCCCCGTTGTACAGGGCAGTGGGGCTCCACTGCCCGAGCCGCGGATTCGCCGGCGACTAATTCAACGATGGATGGCCGGGTGGATGAGGGTTGACAGGTAACTGGAGGTCTCGGTATGATCTCTCCGTTTGGAAGGGTTCATTTTAATGCGGCAGAGGGTACGGCATTAATGCGGTCGGGTGATGCAGACACGGAGTGGCGGTGGAGTGCTCTCCTCGCTCTGTCTTCTCGCCCTTCGCCTCCTCACCGGAGTGCTGCCTCGTTCACAGAAATTCCATTCAACAACAACCAAACAGCAGAAAAAAAGGCACATTTTGTACTGAAAAAAATAGATGGTTTTGCGCAATTTTTTTGACAGGCAAAAAAAAAAGATTTCTCACACAAAGTTCCTTCATAGATTTTTTGGTGGAGAAAGAGATAGGAAAAACTGCCTCGATTTTTGCATAAATGTGAATGGTGCTACCACTCTTTTCGTTTTCCTCGGTCGTAAGATCCATTACTAATTTACTAACCTCTATCTCGAATTATGAAAGAAATGGCGTTTTTACAGTTTAGTTGTTCAGTGATGTTAAAGCTTATTTTTCTTACTTTAAACAAGTACCATTTCCTAAATCATTCGACCAATGAAACTGCTGCATTATCACTCATCACGACAATCGCAGACAGTCAGTTATCATTATGTTTGGGTAGTGATGACGTTATCACTACCCAGCCAACTTCCATCCAATCCCAAGAGATACCCAGAGGGTACGCAGTAATCATACCCCCCCCGCCGTTTACCTGTCAACACCGCTGCTCCAGCATTGTATAGCTGAAGCAAAGCGAGCCCGGCGTTTCTGAGGATAAGACCTGGCTTTCAAGGTCGTCAAGCGCACGCGAGGAGCAGTGCCCAATCCCCCCTCTCAATTTATTGCCAATAACTCCTTCCATGTGTTTTAACGGGAGGGTAAAATGGCCATATATCCGTCAGAAATTTGTCAGATACAGTCATTTTTTTGGGGGGTGGTGGTTGCCAAGGAAGTGAATAAGCTCGGTTGCTTTTCGCCCGCGCAGAGCGCGAGCGGGAGACTACCAAAGCGGCGCTCTCGGTGGATCACATCGGGCTGGGCAAATCCTGGTTAAGAACCCCCTGCGCCGAGCGCCGGGGCTGGTCCGCGTTCAAAAAGCGGGGATTACCCGCTTATAAAACGGCACAAGCCGCAGTTATACCCCCGAAATCAGAACCATATGAATCCGTGTGCAACTTGGGCCCTGGTGACGAGAAGAGATTGAACTTGTGTGTCATTCCTCCGTGTGATGAATGAGGACCAATGTTTGTCAGCCTTTCTCTTGTTATATTTCAACCCTTCGCCTCCCGTACCAATTCAAATTTGCATCTTTCTCGAGCACAAGACTAGTTACACCAACCGCACATACTGGGCAGGATACACTCCTGCCTACTTGTGGCACGTGATCACGAACTTTTCTAGCAGGACCAAAGTGACAGTGACGTTAATGGATTTGCGCAGAATACTGTCCATACGACGACACTCAACACAGTGCATTCTCGTAATCTCATTTCTACACACATTGCGCACGCGATCGCCTGATGATGGCAATTGACAAAGCTCCAGTTGAAGACAAAATCTCGGTAGAGGTATCGTTTCCACTCGAAATTTCTCTCGGATCCCCCGTGCAGTCGATATCGTTCATGCAATCGTTTGTGCTGGATGGAAGACGCTTGGCTTTGTTGTAACCCGACCAAGATCCAAATTTACTCTCAGTGCATCTGGGTAACTGCTCTTTGCACCTGAATATTTTCACTAGTTAAATTGCAGGTTTATAGCAAGTTTACACAATGACAACTCATTCTCCAACCATGGTAAATTTTCAAACGCATTGTGGTGAAACCATCAGTCACTCTGAGTAAAATACCATGCCATCAATTTCAAATGGCTGTTGCACTAAATCCTTTAATTGTCCAGTTTAGATGTAACTGTACAAACGAACTGGACGACAATATCTCATTGGCTGAAGCCGGTAACCGGAATCAGCAAAAGATACTGTGTTGCCACCGTAGACAAGTGGTACTCTCGCGTTACTTGCCTTTGACCAATTGGAAGCTGTGTCTTACCAAAATGCACAGGCGTTTCGGATGAAGAAAGCACGTACCAACACAGTAATACCGTCTCCTTGACCAGCCTATTCCATACAATGTATACGTAACGTGAAAGCCTGCTGGTGAGAGGTAGATTGGTTGAGTTCACATGATCATAACAGCAAAACCATTATGTCAGATTGAATTGAAACTTCACAGATGCCCTGATAACCAGCGTCTTGATATGCAATGCTAGGTTTTTAAAGGAAGAGGGCGTGAGAAAGCCGAGTTTTAGGGGGTGGAATCCGCTTCCCTTGGCCCCGAGATGATCTGAAAAGCCCGACCCTTTTTAGGGTTAAAACCTGCTTCGAGCTGTACGACTAGACTGCAGTCTGCGTCCTGTTTCGAATTTGTTTTCTTAAAATTAACAATTTTCTGGCACAATCTTTCAGCATTAGTCATGTCGTCATCGTTGTAATGAGGTAATGAATTACAACATCGTGCAACTGAAAACTGACTGATTGTTTTTAAGCCACTTGTCTGTAATTGGAGTAACATGAAAAATACAGTTGTCAAGCCAGTCTGGAAGCTGTTTTTTATCATAATATTTATTGACAACTGCTACGTATTTTGTGTATAGGTCAAGTAATAATAATTGTGAATCATGAAGAGTTCGTTGTAAATAATTACTCAGCTATTTGACTGACGATTACGGATTTTTTCTTGTTTTGTTTTTGGTGTCTGCTGGGGAATCAGTCGGTTAATCTGTCATTTAGTGGGGTTTTTTAGTTGCATAAACTCACGTACCTTCATCCAAATTGGTAACAAGGGCTTCTGTTACAAATTCATTACTCTTAAGAATGAATCAAACAATCTGTTTTCCTTGATTTAACTCGCGCAAATGCCCCCCATCAAACTTTGTTTAACCAATTCGGGCCTCTAATGTGCAGCATGCGTCTTTAGTTAACGAATACTTGGTCTTGTTAGGCAGAGAATTCGCCGCTAATTTGCAAACGCGATTAGGCCGCGCGCAGTTTAACTGCCAGGGACCCCAACTTCACAATATACCTTGATCAACAGTATAAACGACCTGATCAACACGCTAATAAATAGCAACACGGAGGGGGAAATCAGCCCAAATAGAACGGACTCTCGCTCCCGACACACGCAGGATCAAGGAGGAGGACAGAGGGGGAGAGAAAGAGGGGGAGAGAGAGTAGTGGGGGAGAGATTTTACCGGTTGCGTCTCCATGGCGACAAAGTGACGGCGCGTGGTGCGGCGCGGGAGCTAACTGAGGTTGACAGGGCCGACTGCATCACCATGCCAGCGACTCGGGACGTGGGCAGTGCATGCGGGATGCAAATTTCCCTACGCAGTTCGCTCCCCATCTATGCATATATATATATATATATTTTTTGCGTGCGTTCTTCAACGTTCCCGTCCGCGACGCCAAGCAGTTAAGGAAAAAAAATCAAGAAATTCGCCCCAGTCCGTGACTCCACACGCTGATACCGTCATTTGAGGAGTTACCGTGTGAAAACATACCCTTAATTTTTTTGTTGTGTGTGAGGGGGGGAATATTTTAGACACTGTATATTTTTACTTTGATGAAATCATCTTTGAGCGCCATACGTGCGCCCACACGACCACTATTGAAACGTAATATTTTTTTTGCAAATAAAATGTTATAAAAAGTTATATAGTGTACATCACATTCTGAAAAATCAATGTGGACGTCAACGAATCCCTCAATTCAGTGAAAGTTCTGTTTTTATTATCTATTTTGGTGTTACAAAAATTGATTTACTCTCTATGGATGTTTCTGAGAGGCGACCTTTCTCTTCCCTCGGCCTTCTTCAAAGTTGTCGTTTAAATATAACCCATGTCATCACAGTCCAAAGACTGAAAATTCACTTTATTGGATTGAAAATTCACTCCCTCCGACTGAAACTATAGGGACCAGACGAACTCAAGTGAAAATTCTTCGCCCCAGTGGATCAAATTTCACTCGAGCTTCCTTTGAAAGGGCTCCTTTTTAAACGATTCCAATCAAAATTCAGGATGAATTTTACTCTACAACATGTTGTCCTTTGTTTCACTATTTTGAATTTTGTCAGAGGCACATTCCAAAATGTATGAATGTTCCCACTGTGTTCAATACGGATCATGACTATTTTTACAACAGATTTTCACCATGCAGTGCTTCGCCGTCAGTGCTCAAACCGAATGTCATAAATTACTGTTGAAATGCATGCATTTGATCCTCTAGCGTCCTACATTCGGAGTATCGTACGTTGATGTCAATACAGCGACGCAAAATGGACGAGGGTTACGTAATATTTGTGCTTCTGCCTATATCGCAACCGCTCACTGCATTAATGAATAGTTTGAGGTTGCTATTATCTTTGATGAAGATACTTTGTCGCAACTAAGTGTATAAATTAGTTAGACAGACTTAATGAATTGAATACAATTTCTCGGTGTTTCTTTATTTTATTAGACATAATGATTGCTACAAACCTGATCGGATTACTTCATTTGAGCAGACTGATTTTATTCGCTCGTGGTCGCTGTTTTTTTTTCTTGGCTGGTTGAAGAATATGGTAGAATGTTGGGGGATTTCCCTCATAATGAGAGTACTGAACCGATACCGTCGATGGGGATCGTGACGATCACGATGGGGCTATGATGAAGAAACTAGAGACGAGAGTGACAGCAAAGATCTCGATGGTATACCACATGCCGAAAGAGAACAACAGTAACTCGGCAGTTTGGTTCGAACATTTATACTACCAGCACTGATATCTTCGCTATAAGGTCTCGGTGATCGTGTAGTTTGGGCGGCAACACGAAAAGGTGCATGCCCGAATCGGGAAAGGCTGCAAGAAAACATAACATGGCGTGACTGATTTTTTTTTTGGGGGGGGAGTTAAAAATTCCCAAAATGCAATTGAAATATCTTGTGATAAACCTCACAATGAACATGATGGTTATTTCTTGTGAGACGGTCTCAAGGGGAAAATTTCCAGTGAGTTTACAAGCAGGCACAGGCCTGCGAGCGATTCATTCACAGTGAAAAGGTCTGTCATAGTAAGCCTATTTTGATACAATTAGCTTGAATCAAATCTCATTTTAGACCGGGGAGTCACCTGAATGATTCAAAGAAGCTTCAGTTTGTGCAATGACTGTTAAAAACGAAAAATGGCCGGCCTTGAGTCTCGTCCTCTGAAAGAACATTGTCCGTTGGACCGCAACAAATCGCCTGACGATGGCCACTGTCAGGGGATAATGTTAAGGCCGATTGTTGCCTCCAAACGCCCAGAACTGATGGATTTTAGAGGGTAGAGTGGCGGCGAACCAAAAAATCTCTGACTTGGCAACGAAGTAGGAGAATAACATTTTCCGCCTTCGCTCTCTAGAAAGATAAACATCGGTGCTTGCGACCCGAATGTGGCCGGTCGGATACATTAATCGGTTCGGAAGGGGGGAATAATAGCCAGCACGGCCGGCAACTATGTACTGCTTTTTTAATTTCCTCTTAAAGAATTTTAATTGGTGTTTCATTTTCTCCCTCTAAAGGGCGGGGGGAATGACCCGCTGTTTTGGGAAGAATTGAGGACGGCAAAGACAATGTCTAGCCGCGCGAGGAGAGCGCAGAGTTAATGAAACGAGGCCTGCCGCCTTAAGAAAACTCCACCGCGATCCCACGCGCTCTTGTTTCTTTAGCAAGCGCTGCATGGACGCTGTGTTTCCGCTCGCCAAAGACCGACAATGCGCCCCAGTCTCGTCGGCCTCTGGATCTCTTGCCTGGTCATCCGTCTGAGACAATGGGCACTGCAAATAAAGCCGGCCAGCGGCCATTGTGCTGCCCGGGCAAAAACAAATATGCCCGCGTAATGAGCTAAATTATAAAAACGATAACGCAACCAGTGATCGTTACAATAATTATACCGGGCGCTGGAGAGAAACAAAATAACAAAGCCGGGGGCTTATTTACTCCAGAATTCTCTTTGTTGGGGAGATAGATATCAATAATGTGAATTATAATCACATCACGCACTATCAGACGTGTCTGTCAATTTGTCAACCACTTGTTACAACTAGTGTTGCTACAGCGCGTCGGGGATTGGCCAATCAGAGCCCTTCTTGGCCGGCTCGGCGTGTTCATTATCTCAGCGACGGCCAATTACACCGCTCGTTAGTTCCAGCGGAGCTCCAATGGCGCAGGCCGACACGGCGCATAAAAAAAATCAACGCCAGCACTCGTCGCGTGACGTTTGGACGTGCGTTGGACGTACGAGGGGACCGGCCGTGATTTCAGGAGGGGGATATACCTTTTTCTTTGAAGGCAAAGACTGATTAGTTGTTGATCAGTCGGCCAAATGAACGGACTGCGACTGAGCTCGCCGGACACCTCCCTGACGGACATGGAGCGGGTACTGGACCACGCGGGCGTCATGCACGTGCCCTCCGATGCGATGCTGTCTCATACGGTACTCAGTGGAAAGATGGTCCCCTCACCGGTCAATCACTGTAAGTGCGCTTATCTCAATATGATAAAAAACCCACAAAATCTGTTTTACAAACAAAAAGTCATCTTGGTCCACCAGAGACAAAGTGCTACTAACCCCTTTATATTAAGTCACGTCGATTTGCATAATATCTACTTGAAACTCGGTATTAGAGTATTATGCCTTTCGCTCGTTTTCTCAAAAGACTTTCAAATCAAACTTTTCTTTAATTTCTGTCAACTAAAGTTGATGACCCAGCCGTCACTCGCCGAGCAGATAATGAACATTGATTTTTTTTGGGGGGGGGATTTTTTCAAAATAGACTTGTATATCCCAGTATAAATTCCAGCTAAATAAGCGCATGAGTAGTGAGTCCGCTGCTATTGTCTCGACATCAACATAAATATTTACATTGAAAATGTGGATGTGCTGATGGCATATTTCCCTCGTTAAATCACTTAATGGCCACCGCGTTACAAAATCTTGTTTAAAAGAAGGTTTGGGCGTCGTTTTAATTTCCAAACGTGTTGTCAAATGATTTGATTTCTGTTCATTAATTTTGATTTCTGTTTAAAGGACGAGATGTCCTGGATTCATTGAGTTTTTGTCTGCAGACACGGAGTGTGTCCTCCCTCTCAGGCATTCGAAGACGTTGACTCAATTCGGCCGTGCCAAAAAAAAGCAATTCCTTGAATCTTGGCCGTTTCGTTGTAACAGATTCGCTCTTCGTGGAATTATACTTCCTTTACAATGTTCACGTTCATTTACGCTTGACATGGCACATTCGGATTGGATTCCTCTTGCATCAGATTATTTTAATTTTAATGTCAAGCTGCATGGTTTACAGTGGTCGTATTAATTGAATGCAAAACCCTGAATCGGTAGTCATAGTCTTACCATTTTCAATCACGAAAAAAAGGGGTGATAAGTAGGAATCAAAATGTTTAACTGAAGATATACGGCTTTCAGTTGTGGATGTGTTTAGGGATTATTGTAGGGTTTTTATATCTGTATCGACCAATTAATTTTATTTATTGGCTTTCTGTTCTCTGCTATTTCATTGTGGTGGAAGTTGTAGTTTAAAACCTCATGGAGTTGCAGTTCGTTATTTAGTGTTCGTCAGAGGAGGTATCACTGACTAATCTTGATAATTATAATCAACAAAAAACCTGTGAAAAACTAGCAGTTCCAACAGTGTCATTTCAAGGTGTCAGGATGAAGAAAGGACAGGTTAGCCCCTCACCGCAGAACAGTTGTATCGGGGCTGATTCTAATGGATCTGTTCTTTAGTCGATCAGTATTCGCTCACTTTTATTTATTGATCACCCTTGGGTTATAGGCATCGTTTTAAAATGAATGTTGTGTCGATACAATCGGGATTGTGTTTTGTTTGAAGCGGCACCACATAGACCTCCTGTCGCTACCCTTTCCGCGATCTGCGTGTTTTCTCCGATCTCCCGTGATTTTGGACTCGATGCATTGGCGAGAAGCAATCATTTTGATCAGTATTGGGGAAATGGACTCGCCTTCGACAGGGGCGGATCCAGTTTTCAGGAAACAGAGGGGGGAGGTTGATGGGCGTACGAAGGGATGACCTGCTAAGGGCATCGTCGTCCAGAAATTTTTTATGGTACTCATTTTCCGTCTTTTCACGGCTAAATCCGTTTAGTCCATGGCTTAAGGGGGGGTTCCAACCCCCAACGCCCCTCTACAGTTTTTATTTACATATAATGCGACTTGGCGAGAATAGACCATGACTGGAGTCCAGCCAGCTAGTGGCAAAAATGCCGCCTGTTTTTCACCACTGACTTCTAAACACAGCACTTGTAGTTTACTCGAGCACTTGCATTCTTTGAAAAAGTGCGCGCAAAATTAACGAAGGCGTGTGCTACTGTTTTTCTCTGACGCTCTCTGATGCAGCCAACAAGAATGACTGCGAGGGCCATCACGGTCGCACGCTGGACAAGATGTCCTACGGCACCGGGAACGAGGTCAGCAGCACGCCGACGACTACGGGTAGTCCGAACGCGGACGGCCACACCAACCTCGGAGGCTCAGCTGGCGAGGACGATAAACAGGTACGACGTTCAAATTCACAGGCAGACAGACAGATTCGGAATTGCTTACTTCCATCGCATGCGGGCAAAGAAAATACAGAGTTAACAATTTGCGCACAACCCGGAAATGAAATCAAGAATTGTAAAATATTGGCTCATTTGCAATCCTTTTGTTTATATTTTCTATTTACTTATTTCATTAATTTGTTAAGTTGTACATTTTATTTGGTTTGTTTGGCTACCATACACGTATGTAGGTTTTTCCTAATATTACTTTTCTGATTGTCTGGGGCAAATATAGATGTACCTCTAGTCATTCTGTTGTGTCATTAAGCACACAGTTTTCAAAAGGAACAGATCAAAGCATAAATTTATAATTACAAAAAAAAACACCGAAAATGTAAACATAAGAAGAGGTGATTACTTTTCCACGTTATAATGTCTGGTTTGCTTACAGCTCTGCTAAAATTAGAAAGGTGACCTTCAAGACACTGTTCTCATGTCTTAAAGTATGGTCGCATTGTGTAAGAAAAAAATCTTATTTCGTATCATTATACGATGAACCTCAAGTCTCCGTAGACTGCATCAGGAGTGGTTAGGAGATCATTCGTGGCATTTCTTCCCACTCACCAGCCCAAATTATCCAAAATATTTTCTCTTTTGAGCGGACTGCAGTTTTTCTTTAGCAGACTGCATCTTGCATTCTTCGTTGAAATGGAAGAAACACATCCTTGTGTGCTCTGTATTAAACATTGCGAAAGTTTTCTTCTTTTTTTCTGTTTGATTGTAAATTTCGTAAAGAATTTTCCGTTTATTGTACGGTCTAAAGGTGGTCTTGTACCTTTTGTCGTGAAGATGCAATTTAGTACATTACATTCGCATAAATGAAGGAACCATCAAATTTGTCGCTAGGAGAACGAATGTCATACCTCTTACACTTGGCTGGATTATAATTATATATTATCTGGTTGAATGAAAGGGCCCCATTGAGATTTAAAACACTGGTTGCCCATTCGCAACAACATAAATTCATAAATGATGTTGTGATTGGGCTGTTCACGAAACAGCTGAAGGACAGTATTCCTTCTCACCGTGTAACCTCATGCAAAACTCATCATCTAGGGTAACCATTTGAATTAAAGTTTCCGGTGAGAGTATCAGTGTTGGTTTGTATCCCCGATTCAGTCATCGTATGGCATTTCCTCGTGTGAATGGATAAATCTTAAGTGGGTCGTATTGTGAAAAGAAAGATTGAGAAATTATCCCTTGCTGTCATCCGGACCTTCATCAAACATTTCGAAACGCATCTTCAGTTGTTCCAGGCTACAGAGGAATCCAGCCATGTTTCACTGGACATTCGACATGCCCCCCCTCAAAAGGGGCAGAGAGCATGGTGCTCGATTTTGAGAGAGCCGTTGTCACGGAACATCGGCTACGTACATGGCAATGTACGTATAGTCACAATGTTTTCTACCATTGGCGCGGGCCATTGCAAATGAGCAGTGATGGCGTTACCATGGTCACCGGAATTGTCTATTCCGAAAAAATGCCTTCCATATTTAACGGAACCTGTCCACCTTGCCATTTTACGCTCATTTTTTTTATTTGTATATTGGACCTCTTTGTACCAAACAAAGGCATATCTCGGCGTCTCACACATACGTAAATGCATATTATATCCCACCAATGGCTAATGTACTTCGGGCTTATCGTGTTTATCTATGCAGTGTAGTAAATGAAAGTCATTTTGTGTGTGCTCCGGGATTTCTTATTATTATTATGGTTAACAGTTTGCATTGTTTTAAGAATTTACATAATTATTCTCTTTCACTAGATCAAATTTATTGAAATTGTCCGGCTAAGCTCTCATCAGAAAAACAAATACAACCGACTATGACGTGCTCCATGGACCCACGTTCTCGTAGAATCTCGCCAATTTTTGATGTCTCATCACTCGGACGTTTTATCTCATCGCCCTTCATACCATGCCACGAAAAAAAAAAACGAAGTCTTGTTTGCTCGTGTTTATAATGCACCTGGCGTGTTTATGCGCAGGTCAAACAGAAGCGACACCGGACCCGCTTCACGCCCGCGCAGTTGAACGAGCTGGAGCGCAACTTCGCCAAGACCCACTATCCGGACATCTTCATGCGGGAGGAGATTGCCATGCGCGTTGGCCTCACCGAGTCACGCGTACAGGTGAGGAAATCATTTACCTCTTATTTTAATGTTCATTGCCTGTGCATTGGCTTATTCTGCAGGTTTCCTGTGTATTTGTTCCAACTTGTGCCTATGAATAAAATCATTATTATCTATTTCTTAATTTATTCAAATTTTCATCCCTTAAAAATTTGTCTTCATAATAATCAAAATTTGTTAAGCAGAACATTTTTATTCTTGAGTGAAGATAATTTCACTGTGTCCCTTATCGGCTTAAATTCTCTCAATCTCGGGAAAGTAGACACGTCGCACTTCTTAATTCTTTCATGGAACCATGAGTTATATTAGTGATAATTATGCAGTGTCGGCAAGCGCGTCCTTAATGTACCTACGTAGCAACTTCATTATTAACCTTGATGATGTGAGAGTCGTGGGACATAATCATTCTCCCATCGTGAGGCGTGTTTCCAACGGCTGGTTTGCCTTGATGCACCAGCCGCGCGACGGTATGCACGCGGTCACGACACGCCGTCATTCCGCGGCATTGTTTGGCCCTCATTTGCCGGCTGATCTCGACTAATGCGCTGCACAAACCATCTCAAATGAAACATCTCTGGCCACCCTGAGGAAGCTCTTGCCCCGAACAAATTATATTAATTTGGGCCCTTTGCTTTGCCTACTTGAAGCCGGACCGAGATGAGATACACGATCCACTCCACGCGACCTTGGCACAGGGCGTCGCGTGCGTCCGTGTCCTTTTCAATCCTTTGTACTTCCTTCAAAATGGTGGAGGTTTCAGCGACACAATCTGATGCGAAAGAGGGTCTAACGAAAGTGGAAAAGGGTTTCCTTTTTTCCACGATAGAGAGGAATAATGACGGATGTATTGTCTGTTGTTGGAGACAGTATTCCAAAGAAAACGAAAAGTAAGCGGTTATAGGAACGGGAGTAAGACGTTTTTCCTATCCATACGTATATATTTTGGTAAAATTTATAAACGAAGAAAAAGTAGCATTCGTCAAATTTGTCAATGCTGAAGTACATTTTAAAGAACTTCAGTGTTGTGATACTTGCATTGTGAACCGATACAGGTACAAATAGGCACGACCCAGCGACCAGAATCAGAAAACCATCACTGCAGCGGCAGCACCACTAGATTGAACGGTTGGTACGCTCGCGTTAGGCGCCTCTTGTCCTATCAAGGCGCCTTTCCATATAATTATGTGCGTTTTGGGAGCGTTGCGCACAAGATGCTTTCATGTGTTTCACTTTCACGGACACAGAAGTCGACTCCTTTAACATAATAATACGTGTGCGTTGCGTTCGGCTGTCAAATTCGCCCGGGGAGCGATTTTGACGAATACGCAACGCTTGGCGCAAGTGTTAATGTGCATATGGAAAGAGGAGCATTTAGCATGCTGCGGCTTGTCGAATGCACGCGCGCATCATGCTCAGGAACGTGTGGTACGTCACGCGTGCGTTCTTGAGCCTGACACTCCTTTTTTGGGTGGGAACTCAACACGTGATACCCCGAGATACCACACTGCATAAGTGGATTAGACCTACATGCCGTGCTCTCACTTTCCATCCCATGCGATGCTCACTCCTCTAGTTTCTTCTTCTTCTTAATACTTCCCTAACCCTTGTCCAAGACTGAGAATTGACACTGCAACCTTTTTACGACTTTCTGAAATTTGATTCCACCCTTCTAGCCTGGTGTGCCGCCCCCTTACATTTCCCCCCTTTTGAGGATGAACATAGCTCCTTTTAATTCGCCGACACCTGAGAAGCCACTCCGCTATGGTTTTTTTGTTAATGTCGCGTCGTCCTGTTAATATCTCCGCTGCCGCTGCGGACATAATCCACGCTGATTGTCCAAAAACTCCTTTAGCACTATTGTACGCATCATTTTCCCCCGTCATATCTGACAAGTCGTTATTAAAGTATCACTTTTGGAAACCGCCGTTTTTCCCCAGACAGATAAGATACCACAAGAGCCCGTGGTACTCATGACCGCTTTTAATCATTCCGTGAGCAAAGATCGAAGACAGTAAATCAAATATGATGTCATGTATATGGTGTCAGCGCATTGTGCGCTGATGTCGTTTTATTATAATCGGCGTTATTACCGCTGCATCCCTCCAGCGCGACATCACAGCTCGACTTGCGCCGTGCACAAAGCCGGTTTTCTTCGGGGACGCTGGGCCACTACATCGCGGCGATGGCAGTGTCGCGTTACGGACTTCGGGAACGGCAATAAAAATCATCCGGCTTTCGGAACTTGTCTGATCGTCCATTATCTTGTCATCGACTCGAGTTGAGAGCACACATCCAGTTCCGCTGTGATATTGTATCCGTCACTGTCTGCCATGAACCCACAGGGTACGAGGGCTATTGGAAAGCCGAAGGACTTTCTTTTTCCTCGCAGAAAAAATACAGTCTGTTAGATTTTCAAATGCAACCTTTGAGATTGATGATTTTAGACGAGAAATTTTTGGAATACCAGAGTGTTCAACATGAAATAATATTTTCTAGGACACAAAGTAAAAAAGGTGTTTAGAGCTTGAACACTTTCCTAAACACTTAATTTAGGAATGGATTTAAATGCCTACCGGACTTCACAGGCATATACCATGGAAAAACGTTTAGCATTTAACACATTCCAGACGCAATTCAGTTTAAAATTTATTAACATGTCGTTTGTTAAATATGTTTTAAAAATGAGTGCAAAAGCTATCTGAACTTTAGGCGATGTTTTAAAGTGCATGAAAAAAGAGCACCCATGCCCACGGCTGCTAAACCATCTTTCTCGGGAGCTATTTCCCCTGCGCATTAGTTGCAGAGTGTCAGAGAAAAAACGTTGCTGTGTGCCTTTAAGTCGACGGACAGAAATGGCAGGCCACTGCGCTGACTTAAGCTATTTGGTTACAAACATGCACCGTCTGGTCCGTGAAAAGGCTTCGTACTCAGTGTATGATGTTTGTGTAGTTACTACATTGTAATGTGCAATGGTTTGTTGTGCGCAACAGCGTCTGTTTATCAGCATGCTGTCCTAGCAGTGTTGCACTTATAAAGGCCAAGTTCGAACAACGCCATTTGTCGACCACTGGTCAATTTTCCAAGGTAACCTGTGCGCAAACCAGGCAAAATCGACTAGCGGTTCACGAACGGTTGAGCTCGAACTTGCCCGTTAACTGCTACACGTTGGTCATCACCTTGTGGCAGCCCTCTCAACGCTTTCTTCTCATTCTCATTTGCTCAGGTCTGGTTTCAGAACCGCCGTGCCAAGTGGAAGAAGCGTAAGAAGACTACAAATGTGTTCCGGTCTCCAGGCTCTCTGCTGCCCTCACACGGCCTACCCCAGTTCCCCTCAGCGATGGGCGCCGAGCCTTTCTGCAACTTCCACAGCAACGTGGACTCCCGGGGCTGGCCCACCTCTATGCAGATGTCCCAAATGGGCGGGGCGTCGCCCTCCCTTGCCCTGCCACCCACCTTACCCCGCCAGGGGCTAGGCCAGGGCTTGAGCCAGATGGGTGGGATGGGCGGGTCCGGGCCCATCGGCCAATCGGCGGCCTCCAACCTGCAGAACCTGACGGGAGGGCTGACGGCCATGTCCGGCAACAACCACATGCAGTCCATGTATCAGCCCAGCTTCGGCGGGGTGGGCTCGGCCGTGTCGTCGGCCTCGGCGGTGGCGGCCGGCGGCGGCGGGGTCATGCCCAGCTCGCCCACCGGCAACACCAACGCGTCCATGGCCGGGGATTTCTCCTGCTCGGCGGCCACCAGCGACGGCGGCGACATGTGGCGGGGGACTAGCATTGCGTCCTTGAGGCGGCGAGCGCTAGAACACACTGCCACCATCAACGGAATTTTCAGATGACTATTGACTTTCTGATAGGTCGTCGTTCGGTCCCGTTTTATTCCAAAACACCACGGTCAACATTCCTCTCTCGTAAGCGCTATTAAACGACATATTTTCAATTTAAAGACGCGATAGTATACTTCACACATGTAGAAGCCAATTTTCCCCCTTGTGACCTTATTTGATATACTGTAAAAAAAATACCTCAAGAAGGCCAAACAGGTAAAACGATGTCGAAAAATACCTTGAGTTTTGAAAACAAAACGGATTCAGAGAAATAATGATGTATTAAATTCCCGGGAAAACTCTCCAACACGATGAGAGACTTTGAGACGCTGGTGGCAGTAGACAAACTGGTCCCTTTTCACAGTATTGCGCTTGCTCGGAATTATACACGCATGATCAAAGCAACGTGCGCATGCTCAAACTGTTACAAAGGTTATCAAGCGTCCATATCAATATTTAACATTAATAAAAACGAAATTATTCTGTAGTTTTTGCCATGTATTATTTGGAAATTCCAGTCATGCGTCTTATCGTTGCATAGCTGTTGGCGTCTCATTTGGAGACAATTAATGGTGGAGTACCTATTGTTTCTTTCTTTGTTATTTTTTGTGTCACAAGAACTACGTACTCACTACGCAAACTCGAGCAGACCCGACACCTATCTTAAACACTACGGGTCTAAATGTGTGACTGTCGGGGTGGACGTGGTAAAATGCGGAACGAAGAGCCCATAACGTCAGACATCTGATGCATAAAAAAAGGTTCTGATCTGATGAAAGACATTGTAGGCACTTGTCATGTCAGAAATTACCGAAATGACATTTGCCAGTTTCCTTTAAAAGTGAAAAGTTCATTTAACAATTCAAACATCGTGCTCGGAGCTGACAACACAATTTTTCATTTTTCTAGGAAGGCAACTTTTCAAACCTGCCTTTCTTTCCAATCCCAGAAACCGAGTAAAAATACACAAATTTGAATATTGTCGGCGGTCTGAATTATCAAATTATATGAAACTTATTTTAACGTGAAAAAAAAACTTGAACAGGAGCCGTACCTTCAAGGGCTGGGAATGTACATAGTATTTTCGTGGTAATACAGTTTACTCTATTTATCGATGTGCAATACTAAGTCTTGTATTCACTTTACTTTGCCGATGGTAGTGTAGGAGTTTTATATAACGCTGGCCGCTGGTGGTTTTGAGAGACCGATGAAAATTTTCAAGGACAAATTTAGCAGATTAATAAAGGCAAAAGAGTGAAAAATTCATTCTCCAAAAGAGGGAGCTCCTTATAAAAAAGACTCCAAAGGAGTGAGAACCATTCTAGAAAGATTTATGATCACTCCAAAAGAGGAACCATAGTTATTCTTTTTACGAGTTTTCCCTCATGTGGCCTTTTGAAAGAGAGGAAATTTCACTCTTTTTGGAGTGGTTTTTAGTCTAGACTTCTCAGAATAATTTCCTATATTTTGCAACGGGCTCACTCTTTTGGAGAGTGGGTTGTTTATAACCCTTCGTTGTGCACCACGGGACAGAAATAAATATTGAGAGATGTGAGCGATCATTTTCGCTCCACATTCGTCAACATGGAACCATAATGATAAAAGGACCATAATATAATAACTCCCTTTCCTGCTGGTCGTGTTCCGGACTGCCCCCGCTGATGGTAGCTTTTGTAAACCAGGATCATGCACTAGATAAGTTTGGTGACTGTAGTCTTCACTAACTGGTGTAGTTCTTGTAAAAAAAGTTCTTTTAATTTCACTGTGTATAGGATGCTGGTGCAAGCCAGGTATATATCTCAATTTTTTCCTTGCTTTGATAGAAAAAAGGTGAGTGGCTTTCAAAAGATTTGGACTTTATTTCTTAACACTGCAAAATTCCGTAGGCCTTGATTTCAAACGTCTTGGATACCTAAGTAGGACCGTTCAAACTGATTCGGTGACCGTTAATGTAGTGCCACATCCGTGGGTGTGGTCAGAAAGGGGTAAGTCCTCTTTCGGGGGGGGGGCAAAGCAGTCATAAGCAGGTCATCGGCACACCGTTACAGATAGAAGGGATCGATGAAGAGGTATCCTTTTCATGCAAATTGGCTATTGTTATCCCTTCTCAAATGGGGAAAAGCTCTTCACACCCGCTCGAAGCTTTCGACAAACGCCCATAAAATACGGAACCAGTGGCTCAACCACAGTAACGGGATATCAGAGCGACTCCCTTCGTCACGCCCCCCCCCTCCCAGAACTCCCGCCTCACTTTCAACTGCAGATCTGTTCATTTAGCCTTTATCAGATTAATATCAGTTTCATAAACGCCCTCTCGGGCGTTGTTTTAGAGCGTGTAACCTTCTACCAAGTTAGCGCAAACGATCACCCGATCACAATCGCATCTGACCGGCGCTCGATATCGTCGATGCTTCGCTCGTTCCTTCCACCGTCAAGGCTGTACGAGCCTTCGCTGATGTTTTTCCTCTTCCCCAATCGACCCACATTAATATTTTTTCGAGCAAGCTTCATTAGGTCTTCATTCTCCGCTAATTCCGCCGACCTAATTCATCCCTTGGCCAATGGGGAAAATTGTTATCATATATAGCTGTGGTCATAAAAGTGTCATATTTTGATGTAAATAATAATATAATGATTTTCCCAGTGATTATAAAATGTATGAATAAAGATTTCGTGATGGTACTAATTAAACCTGAGAATAACTCAGTTTGTCATTATTTTTAGTTATGCACCCCCCCCAAAAAAAAGTAACCTGATGATCCAAATCTGTCAATATAGCGATGCGCTTCAGGGTGAATTCTTTCCCAAAATGATCCAATGTTTAATACCAATATTGAGACAATTCCATGCCCGTCTTTTGGAATATGAATCAACCGATTTTTTTATCAACCAATTTGTTTCTAACTCCAGATGAAATCCAAACTTTGAAACCAGCTTCTTTCAAATTTCGTGAACGGAACGGATCGGAAAGACATCAGATGCTAGCCATCAGGCGAATTAAAAGAAGGGTACAGAATGCTCAATTAAGTCTATGGTGCTCTAGAATGTGAAGCTAGCTTTATCCATAAACAAAGGGTTTCAGGAAACGAAAGCGTTTGTGCAAATGTAGTTTGTATTACAAAGGAAGTGAAGATATTATTGAACGCTGACTGGGAGGTAAATATATAGTTGGATGATTCTTATGAGATATTTGCAATCATCAAGGTTGTCTCAAGCCGCTGTGGGGGGAAGACGCATTGTTTGCGGGTTTCCTCGGCAGACGGAGCATGCCAGCACAGATCGAAGACCGGACAACAGCCGGTGAGGATGCGTCCGCAGTCATCCCGGGAGAGAGAGCCGCGACCCAATGCTCCTTGACCCACTTCGCCCCACCGTCACCGGCGTGCGTGGCGCACGCGCTGCGGCCGTGGCGGACCGCGCTCCATCGCTCCGCCAGCTTCGAGGCGGGGAAACATCACGGCACGCCTGACGTGACGCCTCCCCAACTTCCCCTCAAAAGTCTTCCCGCAGGTTTCGACACGGTGATTATTGTCTTGTTTTCTGGTCGATATGGCGCCTCAGACATAATAATTCACCGTTGACGGTGATTTTCTGTTTGGAATTGGGTGGATATTTTTTTGTTTTAGACAAACCAAATTGCAGCAAAACAGTCATGTAGCTCAATACTGTTCTTCAGGGACTCAACCTTGAGTGGCGACCACTTCATGAAATGTTGACACACCATAGCCTTTATTTCCCTCTTAGTTATTGATGATTACATAAATATCTGTGCTGCACTTCCTCAATTTCCGCAATGTGCTTTCCTCGGACGATCCTAATGTATGTGTTAACCACCTGCATTCTCGACGTGTCCCTCCATTGACCAATAACATGTGTTCATACTTTGCTTTGAATCCGATGTACTCTGCCATGCCATCTTTCACGCTCTGTTTCTTCTGATCACTCGAGTCAGGTTCACTGAAAGTATGGTGGGATGGTTTTCCCGTAACCATTTATTCTAGCACAAAAACACACGGTGGACTGTGAACCTTCGGGCTGTTCATATATTGGGTGGAAGCGAAGGTGAAGCCATTATTTGCCTTCACAAAACCTTTACAGCAAAATTTCACTCGACTCGAAATGTGGCACGGCTATTTCATCTGACGCCACCATTTCACGTTCGCTTTTCCGACGCGTGTGAACCGGCCTTTACACGTGCAAATGAGATTGGCAGAGTAAAGGGTGCAAACAGAAACCATGGGCATCCGAGGGGTCGCACTTTGGGGGGAAAAATACCAAAAAGGCGATCTGGGGGAGTATTTAATTTTCTTCCCCAAAATGTGAAAAAAGCCTTAAAATGTAGCCTCACCCCTCAGAAAGGCCATAACAGACTGCATACAGATGATTTACATATTCCCCCTTCCCACCAAATACGGTCCCCTAAAAAGGATAAAATCTGCAAAATGTTGACTTTTGCCATTAAAACGGAGAGACATCATATTATCGCTCTTCGGCGCTGGAACAATTTTCAAGTATCGGTATAAAGATTGGGAGTTACTTTAGGGTTACATCTAAATGTGGGGAAGTAATCAAATAACAACCATATTTTGTTCACAATAACACAACTATTTACAAAACAACAACAAAACACCGTCAAAAGGCGCGATTACTTTCTGCTAGTTTTTGGTGACAAGCATGGTTTTGATGTGGTCCACATTTTCTTACACAATAAAGATTTAAAATTGTCTGTTTTCATACAGAGGCGGCAAAAAAGCAGAAAAAAAATTAACAAAACAACGAAATGAAGACTGAAAGACAAGAATGGTACATCCCATGAAAAATCACATGTGGGAATCGTGGCTTGAGTACCCTTGACGACCCGGGCAATATTGATCGTTGCCTGCGACTCGGCAGGCGTAGATGTGTGGACAATATTGTCAGTTGCTAATAAGTATATAATTGCTCTGCGGACTAGATCGCTGTCAGTTTTGGGGGATAGGGACGGAGCAGGACAAAGATAGAGGTTGAAAAAAAACACACACGCATGAGCTGTCGTATTACTGGTCTGAGTGAGTTGGGCGCAAACTTGAATGGAAAAGGGACGACAGTTTTCAAGGGGAGAAATGATTATGTGACCTTATTGGAGAGGTCCATTTTTTCATTCCAAATTGCACAAGAGATATCCAAATTTGGTTCTGGTTCTGTGCCAGAATAGCACACGATGTTCCCGAACTTCACACAGGGAGATAAAACATGACCTTTCCTGCCACTAGCTTGTGCGTATAACAATTTCAGTCATTTTCGCCATTTTGCACAAAAGCTGCAGACTAGTCGTATCGCCGTAGAACGTGCATTGTGTATTTACCTTTGGCTATGTTCGTAACTAATCCCTCGGCCCCTCGCTTCTGAAGTCGCTAACCGGCGGGAAAAAAGATCTAAATCATTTTGGAGATAAATTCCAAAAGAGATGAGTCAAATAACTTTATCTGCCATTATTGTCTGTTTTTCTTTCGATCACTTCTACTTCATCGCATGCTTCTGTTTTTGTATGTTCTTTCTCACAATCAGAAACGAATTTTAGCTTGGATGCACATGTACATGGGACATGTACTGGGATCAGTCGATCTTCGGCAGCTACAGTACCAGATCAGAGCACGAGGTTGGTATAGTCGAGGATTATCTAATCTAAGGAAAAAACACAGCAAAGATAGAAGTTTAAAATCTTGCCATAAATTTCATCAATTAATTGATGGATTCAATCAGATCGCCAGAAAGGCTGGTCAACAAGTGTCATCCATTTGTCTTAGGGTGTTTAAATTTGCTGTTATTCATTTTCCCTTTTTCATTGTACATTTATCGTACAATCAAAGAAACGCACAAAACAGTATATTTTAGAAAACGCTTGCAACGGTTGTTAATAAAACTACGAAGGGAAGCGCTCACTAAACCTACGGTGACTTCAAAAAGCAACCCTTGAACCCTACTCTTGTGAGCGAACTGGTGACTTCCAAAAGACTTCTCAAGCAGACAGCCCAAAATCCTGTAATTTTGCTCCAATTAAGGCTGGCGATTAATTCCCGTTGAGGTCTCTTCAAAACGACACAGGTCCGTGGCTTCGTCAGACACGGTCCTTCGCCATGTCACGATAAACGTGTTTCTAAATAGGCGAGGCCGAGTGCGGTTTTTTTCGGCAAAGAGTTTTAAAAAATTGTCCGCCGTCGACTGGAGCACATATCAAATTATCCCGGCTTTGCAATGGGCCGATGGAGTGCTCGGCACACATCCGTTATGCCTATGGACCTGACAGTGGCTGGTTGGAAATTACTGGACGAGGTTTGTATTGATACACGAAATCTCTGTCTTTTGTTTTCTGAGCTGTTAGCCTTGAAGGCGTCAATCAAGTAATCACAGGGATACTTTTCAACAGCGCACTGTGCAAACAAAACATGAGAAGAAAATTGTGGGCAGGATATAGATCTTATAATTCCGCATGTATAACATGAATCCAAGCGTAATGCAGTTACATCAGTAAAAATTATTCTATAGCCATTTATGATTGTGAAAGATTAGAACTGTCCAGTCTTTTTTTCTCCAAAAGTGGATTTTTTCGCGGTTGTGAAAGGCAGAAGCGCTGAATAAGTTTCCTAATTATTGCAGAATCCGGGAAATCAATGGAACTTTAATGTGTGCTACGACTCACTCCTGGCAGGGAATTGCAAAATATGATCAAAGGCTAGGCTGAACTTGCAAGACAGAAGAATCCATTCAAGTGACAAAAGCTTGCCAGAGCAGCCTCTCTTTCAAACATTTCTTAGAGGTCGTGAACATGCGTTGTGCCAATTTTACAGAGCTGCTCTGACGACGAAATATGTAGCTTAGCCAAATGTGTGTGCTTAGCGAAATCTGGCAGGGCATCTGCTGCTGCTGCTGTTGTTGTCGTTGTTGTTGTTGTTGTTGTTGTTGTCGTCGTCGTCCCTGTTTTTGGCAGAACTCTTGAGGTCGCTATCACGAAGGACCGCTGCCGAGGAGAAAGTAGCGACATGCGTGTCGTGCACCAGCAGTGCGCATGGACAGATGCATACATAATATACATCGATTTTGTTTCCAAAATCAGGAGCTGGCGCTGCTTTGTTAAGAAAAGAAAAAGGTTGGAATTCTTTCGTTCAAATGGCCAAAGACGCTAAGTGTCAGAGCCATTCCCATGAAAGCATTTCGGCCTTTCAGTGAGTCATTTCTCCGACTACAAACCATAGCCCCCTCCTACTATTATCCACTGTACAAGAGAACAAAATGCTTTTATTAATGCTTTGAGCCATGAGATGAATTCGATGCATAGTCCAGCGTTGGCTAGCTACGTACATGTACATGTGCACGTGCATAAGAGCACCGTGTATTCTTCAGTTGTATTCGTGCACAACTGTTTTTTGTTTCATTCACTTGCAAGGTTCATGTGATCGAGTCACACACAGAAACATGCTGTCGACAGTGGACCACCATAGGGTGCACACTCTGTCTTCGTTACTTCACCAAATGGATTTATAAGTTAGCAACGGAAATATGTTGGATTCAAGTTGTCAACGCGATCGATATGACTGTCCAGAGTTCGGGACTGTTTACACCACGAGCTAGCAAGCACCAGCAAGCATGTGTGGTAAGCGGTTGATTGGTGACCACGGTTCACTGTCTCCTCAGATGAAGACCACGTTCACAAACTTGGAATTACATGCTTACTCATCGATATCCCTCTGTCGCCGTAGGAAATTATTTCGCTTGGACAATACTTGCATTTGGAATATCATCTGGAAACTACCGATAGGTAAGTTTCTGAACAATTAATCTGTTCTCTAAAGCTGTACATGAATTGTCACATTTGTAGTTATTTTATAAATTGTTTACTTTAATAACCGAGGAAGGGTTAAACTGGGGTTAATCTGAAAGTGAACTGGCTTAGTGCAAATATTTAAAGAGAAAAACACAAAGGCAAAATAGTTGAAAAATATACGTAAAAAGGAACTGTTCAATTCTGAAACACTGAGCGTAGGCACTCCTATAACTGGCATGCCGCCCTGTTTGAAATTCTCTCGCTTTTTGTTCTATTTTTGTTCTTTTTTTTCTCTCTTGCTCGGCGTCGTTCGACCAGTTAGAGGAGCCTCCGTAATGAAAATTCGCCGACAGTTTAACTCTTGATCCTGTCGAGGGCTTCAGGTTTGAAAAAGATCGAGGGAGGGGGTTGAAAAAATTCCAGTTTGCATACCAGGGGGCGCTGTTTAAAGGCGTCAGTGGAGCACAGCGGGGCAACAGGTGGCGCTGTTTACAGCGGCCCCTTTTTGCCCACAGTACACATAAATATTTGTTTTGAAGATAACGCTGAAAGCAGAGAATGGGAGAGTCGTGTTTCATGTCCTTCCCTATTAAACCGCCAGGAACGCCCCTGCAGATTTATTGTTGCCACTGCAAAAGTATCCTTTCACTTGGAAGTAACACCACGAACAAATTGCTTACAATACTGACTTGGAGCTTGGAAGCCAGAAACCCCAGCCATGCATGCTGGTACGTGTTCTAGTACTTTGCCAGCTGTATGTTTGCTGATCGAACAGCAACCCAATATCAGTAGTACTGAGAACCTATTAATTATCCTTGTCTTTGACACGAGCATTGCTGTACACCTGAAATAAAGTGCGCCCTCACGGTATGCTGAAATTATTGCACATTTGAGCCAAATTTTTTCTCGCGGAAATGGGTCAATTGGGAATATAGAGGGCGTTTGACGAGACTTGTTATGAAGGAGAAAGTCCGAGCACAAACTGTGGTCGACCATATCTCGACTAACTCTGCACCTGAGTGCAGGGTTATTTAGACGACTCACTAGTTGATTACTTGTCTCAGAAAATCGTGTACAGCTGCACCATGGTTGGCCAATATTTCCTGCTATAGGACTTAATGGGCCCATGAATATAAATATAGTACGAGAGAAGCCTACTCGCTTTGGGGTCAGTGCAGAGTATTTTGAGCGATGAATTCTCAAATAAAAGTACACCGACGAAAATGGAGATGTCACCATAAGGTTTGCAAGGGCAGTTGCGACTTCAACAAGAGGAACCTAATGCATGAACTACATAGGGGGCGTTGTCACCAAGAAACGACTGAAACCTACCTCACGCAGAGTAGTATGGGCGGTGTGTAAGGTTTTCATAGGACCACAAGACGCGCGACTGAACCAGCGTTCAAGCGCTTCACGTATGTTTACTCCCATGCCCTTGCGCACCACTTAGTTGAGAGCTATAGCGCATGCGTACTCGATCACTTTACTGTGGATTTCGAGGCAGGCGACGTCGAACATCGCTCTGACATTACTTTTCGCGGATGAAGATCATAAGTATTTTTAACAAAACACAAACAAAGTTCACGAAGATAACCTGATTACTAAAAATGGATTAGACAACATTAAACCACTGCATTGTACGAACCCAGTTGCACAAAAATTGAAACAAATTTTGAAAAAGTGATTTTTACAAAAAATAAACGCAATCAGATTGGAAAGAAAATACATCCATGGTCTTTTCCGTTTTAATACAACTTCTCCAGTTTATCCAAACAAACAAAATAAAGTGTCATGCGTATTAAGGTCTAATAAAAACATCGGTAGTATTTTCAAGTTATTGCGAATTTAATATCTTGCACGAGAATCATTTTGTCCGTAGTAGCTTCGTGCGTTGATGGAGTACATGTACATTGTACATTGTACATGTACATGCACAGTACATGTACATGAACTTGCACATGTGCACAATTAAAACAATGGGCGACCGGTCGACAGAGAGCCAAAATTGAAATTGAAACTAACAAAGGACAAGTTGCAATAGCTTAAACACAGCAGGGTAACCTTTTTCAGACACTCTTTCAGTAATCAGGATATGCAACATGTGTGGACCAATTGGAGAACAATTCAGATTTTCAAGTTTAAAAATACCCTTTTTTACGTTGAGACACACAGACATCTTTTACCCCATTTTCTCTCAAATGTCACCTTTAATTAACAAGAAACACATCACAAAATAAAAATCTGCAGCCTAATTTTATTTCTTTGAAATCAGCAAACGTTTACACAGTGCAGAAGATCTCCGCACATAGATTTTGGTGTAGTCAATTGATGGCTGGCGTCGCCATTTTAACAAGCAACAGACTTGCTCAGTGGTCAACAGACAAGCTCGGTGGTTGAGTGGTTAAGACGTCTGCACTAGTAAGCAGGAGGTCGTGGGTTTGAGTCCCACCCGAGTAAGCTTTTGACTTTTTTCGCAACCTCTCGGACAAGCACTGAGCATACAGTGTTTATCAATATGTACGTTGGGTAAGGGCAAAAGCCGTTATATAAATTAACAGAACATGACATCGACTTTGCCGAATTTTAGCGCATGCGCACAAACTAAGTGGAAGGGTTGAACATACGTAAGCATATGTTCGGTCTCTCTCTTTTGTCACCGTTGAGGGCGATATTCGTGCACAAAGCCCTAAACACGTGGCAGATGCACTGCCATATTCAAACTTGGCATTTCGGTGGCGATTGGGCTCAACACAATTATCTTTTTGAAGTCGTACGTTTCCTATTTTCTTCCCTTGTTTTGTCTTCCAGACAATAAACTTTTTTATTTATTACCAAAAGGCCACCGTTTTCCGAACAGGGTACTACGCCAAAAACCTGAAAGTTGGTATGAACAGGGCCTGCTCCCAAGGTGAGTCTGCAAGGTTGAAGTCATGATGACGTCATCCTGTGTCAAATGACAGTTACAATTTGATACATGTATTTTTATCCATATAAATTTCGTTGATCGCTAGAAACTTCATATCGCCATTTTGGGCAAATAAGAAGGTTGGAGTATGTATTTTTTCTCGTGACTGTAAAATCATCCGCTCTATGGTAGCCTGCCGCGTAAAAAAATCGTCACTAGCTCGTTCTCACAAACGCTGTCAACAGGCTGTTTCGGCAGGTGTTTCATGTGTTTACCCAATTACGGGCAATACTTAACTCATAATTTCGGCCGCCTTCCAAAAAAAATCGAGGTGGAGATTATCCCCTCAACACAGCGAGGTGTCGGTGTGTCAGAGTGAAACAATGTGCCTCATTTTGACGGTGTTTGTTCCCCTATGGCAGCCTGACAATGGCGGACTTTTCGAAGTGTTTTACGCCGACAACCCTGAGCATTAAGCCCCGTAATTATTCCTGAATTCATTGACTCTCGACGGGGCACTAACCTGCGCAGTGTGGCTTTGCAACTGCTTACCAAAATCCTTAACAAAAACTACAAGGTTTTATATTACTCCTGACGCTGTTGCACAAACACAAGTTTTATCATAATTCCCATTATCAAAAGGTCACTGAACAGAACATCTCCCAAAGGGACTCTGTTATGATAGACTTATTCCGAGCATTAATGTAGAAACTCAGCATCTTTGTAATCGTGGGAATTTACCATCGGATATTAATGCCTCGTCGATCGGTGTTATTTGTCGCGTCTATCCCAAGTCCTAATTTGTTTTTATCTTGTGGATTTAAAATATTAGCAATAACTGGTCTATGGGATGATTTTTAGACAGGCATTTCTACAGCTTTCTGCTTCTTCCACGCAGTTTTGCGCGCGGGAGCATCTTTGCAGAGGAGCTCCGCTCCAACCATAAGTGGCCTCGTTGCGAGATTTCTGAAACTAACTGAATCACCCTTTCTCCATCGTGCACAGATTTTACATTCTGCGTGCGTCCTGAAATTAGGAGTGAGGGTTTCCTGAATCATTTTGACCTATGCTGTTGAATGTGGAAGTGGTGTCTTTTGTAGTAAGGATAAGAAGAACGGAGAAATAATTGTTTTGAGGCAATGCACGCCAGTAATAGAAAACCAGGCAAGCAGGTGTAGTTTTTCTGATGATCTCCGAATTCGTAGAAAATCCTTTAATCAGCACTGTGTACAGGGTGCCATTTCGCTTCTGTCCCACAAGGCACTTCTTGTCAAAAGTGCATAAGAAAAACTACAAGAAGACATACATTCAAATCATAAAAATCATATTTTATGTCTCTTTTAAAGGAGGATCGTGGGAATTTCATGATGTCACTGCCGACGGTTCGTCCATACCACCAGTTGCAACATCAAATCTGCTACAGTGTTTCAAATACATATATACCCCCCCCCCATTGTGAGTTGCGTGTCTTTTTACATTATTCCAGTGTGATCAGAGAGTATCCCTTCCTGACTGGCTAGCGTAAGGACTCACGCATGAATGATGATTTGATTTCACTGAAGGGGCATGGCTCGCTCGTAAGCCGTGCCATCGGCGAGTCGATGTCAGCCGTCGGTAGGGGGGGACACTAACCTGTCCTGACAGCCACGCCACTGCGCTGATTGTGCCCGGCACAAGCCGCCGTGGCTCTCTATATCTATCGACCCAGCGGGGCCGGACCGAGAGAGGAAGGGCCTGGGCTGAACTCGTCTATGCACTAACTTTAATGTTATTTCGCCAAGGCCGCTCGAGACCGATCCAGCCAGGGCTTAGCGCGAGTACCAACAAAGGCCCACGGGTGAAAAGAATAGCTAGCCCACGGTAAAACCGTTAGAACACACTGTCCAACACGTCACTGGGAATAATTCATAGACAACTGTCAAATTAGCGATATTGTGAACAGATTAGCGGAGTCCAATGGAGTCAGTGAGACGGAAACCAGCCTTTATTCCATGATCCGTAGAACCCCATTAATTAGGCCCTTCGCCCGAGTAACGATTTTGAGCTGAATGGTTTTTAAGCTGTGGCCCTGGTCATAGGAGATAAACAGACTGGGCATGGCGAGCCGACACAAAAACATACCGGGCTATACAGATTGGATAGCTGTCCTGTTTAAAATTTCGACTGGTTTCCGGACTCGTGATGCATATCATTCCGACGCTTGAGCAGGCTACCAGCCACTTGACCAAGGTCGGTTCTCATCTGACAACGATGCCAGGCACTTGATCTGCGATATTAATATCTATAATTCCAATCTGCCAGAGACAAGAGTGATGTCACCTTCAATGTAAAAAGAAAAACCTGGCCAAAATTGTTTCAGGCACTCATCAAACTAAAGCTTATTCGCGTCGTCCTTCGTGTTTTTGTTCAACTTCGGTGGTTGATTTGATGACTTTGGGGCAAAACTTTCCATGTAAGATGATCATCTTCGAAAATAGTCCAGCAACTCGGCGCCATTTTTTTTTAAAGTGATGCCTCCTCTCTTTTTCTTAATGAAGCAATTAAAGCGCCAACTTTCGTCAACATATCACTGCAATGCGAGCTGTCGGTATTGTCCACAGCTTCCAACCTTCCTTTCTTATAGTAACCATTCAGTTCGTGGGAAACACACAGTACTTGAGCTATACGGAGAAAATCCGTGGGAAATGACGTTTCTCAATTAAGCACGGAGACCACAGTGCTGAATGGACGACGAAAACAAAAGTTAAACTAAATCGTCACTAGATTTAAATCGTCCCACTGGGCCTGATCTATCCACGCACACCAACCCTCCTTGTGTTCTGTTCCAGGTCATCCAGATGGACACCAATCGCCGTAACACGATTCATTACGCCGTAATTAAACCTAATAACCGCTCCTCCGTTATTTTAAAGTCATTTGCAAGCTCGTTAGGTCGGACTTAAATGCTGTCCCAAACCAATTTCGTCCGGAAGACTTGACAGGCAGTGGAGTTTAGTTTGACGAAATTACTCACCGTGGAACACACAATCATTTTCATTCGACGGATTTTCACGGTAGATACTATGCAGTCACAGTTGCACTTTGCGGATACGACAAACACATGTTAAAATCATTAACGATAGACGCTCCGAGCGCCACTGAATTTCAAGAGACTTGGAAATCGAATTTTCATGCCTCTATATTCGAAGGACACCCAATCAGCCTTCAGACTGGCAAAACATAGGCACTAACGATAACATTCGCAATACCGACGACAAACGTACTCGATTTCGATAGACCAATTGCAACTGGTACTCGGTAAAAAATCCTTTCGGGGAACCACTGAAAAACACGCGACATGAAGTGAATCTTGAGTTTCAGTTTTGCTTCCAATAGACGCAAAAACCATACCTCTGGTGTCAAGTAAGACTTCACAGATTTGTAAAATTTATCCAGAAAACAAATCATACTTACGAAACAGGTCCTGTGGATTTTGATAAAATGTAACAAACCAAATGCAAAATCGAAGTATTGGTCTGAACAGACATTAGGAGCCGATTATATATAATTAAATGTAAAATGGTTATTACACAGAAGGTTCGGCGCACTGAAAGTTGGGTTCATAAATCGACCCAAGTGGAGTAAAGAGGCATATCCTTCTATGGTCTCCCGGAATAAAAATTTATATCTGCATGGCCTTGTCAAACATTTGTAATGTTTGAGAGCCTTTCACCACTGCGACTGATTCTCAGCAGGAACGTTCCCGTGTATGATTCACGTCATCTCATTTCAATTTACCATTCGTTTGATTTTCTGTCTGTAACGTCAACTCCGCCAATGACCTATACGCCGTTTCTGATCTGGCTTTTCCTAAGAGTACCTGCTATCCTTTTGGCAACAGTTGTTGTTTATATTCGTCAGTTATCTCAGTTGTCGGATCTGCCTTGCTGTCCATGGGCAACCTGTAATTTTGCAATCATTTATTTTGTTTTGAAATTTTTGAGGCAAATGGCGGCTGAGAAAATGTGTCCATCAATTTTTAAGAACAGCATCAGGTAAAACTTGTCAGCACTTATCCTAAAAAAAAAGCTTTAGGGCTCTTTTCTTCAGGCATGCAACAGTCGTCAAACATCCGGAATGGACGTTCTTCCTGTGTAATGGTCCATTACGTACATTGGATTTCAAAAATTGACTTTATTATTGGAAGAGAGAAATTAAGGTTACAGTCACCGCGGCTTCTGCCGGGAAACCATTTCACTTACAGACAGGCACAGCGGTCGAGGAGCCAAACGAGAAAATTAACACCTCATTTTCTCGTTTCCCCGCTGTCTTTTGAGGACGCGATCTCGGGACGAGATTGAATCAAGATTCGACAGGTCCAATCACGGCTGCTGGTTCCATATACTTAGTCAGTTTAATCATATAATTTACCTCGGTTTAGATGACAAGACGGGTCGTGCTGTGCGGTGCAAGAACAGAGCTCGACTGTCGTCAACTTTTTTTCTGTAAAACACGACTCAACCAATAAAGGTCTCAAAACTATGCCCAAAATTATGCATGGAATCGTTTAGTCCGTGCCGTAAGTTGGCAAGTATTCTGCTCTCGATATTGGTCTATGTGGGTCTGTGTATTTCACACGGATCCGGATCACGATCAGTGATCCGTCGTTGAAGTTCACTGACACCTGA
Source organism: Acanthaster planci (assembly GCF_001949145.1). Next base: position 353,930 of record NW_019091470.1, on the reverse strand, counting down.
ACCCGCCTAATGGATGGATCGAACCAGCATCAGGATTTCTGATCAAGATCAAAATCGATGTGAAACAAAAACGTCCACTGAGTAATGCGTAGACAAGAGAATCAGCCAGGTCGGTTACCTAGCAGCGCAGGCCCAAAATGAAGCGCATCCGAGGTCATTCGGGGGCAGCAATACGCGCGCCCGCGAGGTCTGCCCTATCAGAGCTGTTCTGCGTCGGCTGGCACGCGTGATTCGTTCTCGAACGACCTCCGCTCAGTATCGAACTGGTGCATCAGCTGTACATGTAACTTCGGAGTACTTATCTGCTGTGTCCTCACAGGATTACACCCCCCCTCCCCGGTACGCGTTCACCACACCTCTCTTCAACGATCACGCACCAAGTTCAGCACGTGCGCACTTGAGCGTGATTTCATTGCAGTAATGGTGTCTATTCGGATTAAGCATCCAGAGCGCAGATGAGCATTGGAGTGAAGTATTATGTCAAACTGATATATAAATCTAGTAATAATTTTGTTAAGAGTTCTCCAAATTCAAGGCCTGCTTATGTATAGTTTTGGTTTTAGGGACTTGGGCCCCGAGAGTTGAACATGCTTACACAAATTTTGATTGTATTCGAAAGGGGGCGTATGTTAGCAGAACAACTGAAATCCTCAGCCGGGTTCTCCAGGAGATAATGTGGACGAAAACCCTTTGTTTTTGTTTTACGACTCAAGTTTTATAATACCTTTTGACTGTTGTAACAAACTTAACAAAAATACTCTCATGGTCCACGGACTTCTTGTTTTTCTTCAGGTTTGATAACAGAGATTGTATAATTACACACGTATGTATAAAGCCTTGTTTTCCCACTCAGAGAAAAGCTGCGTTTTCCTTCTCCATTCTGCGAGCTATATTTACTCGTAATGAGAGCTTTCTCTTAGAGGTTACACAAAAATGGTGCTGGGCCTATTACCAAACGTATGCTATGACAAAGCATAATTTTGCTTTACCTTAATAAGAATTACCGCTTTGGTATCTACTCTGTTTTCTAGAGGGGACGTTACTGCTTGTTATCAGTGGCCACCAGCCAACGTTGATAAATAATGAAGAGATTTCAAAAGATTGAAAGAAAAAATCCAACAGAACGATGAGTCCAACAACAGTTTACAGCGAGCAGTATATTCGCAAAAGATAAATCGTCTCCCTATTTGACCTAATTGGTTGATAATTGGCTGTCAGTCACTGGCGTCCACAAGCAGATACCGCGCCCCCTCTAGTTTGAATAATTCATTGATCGGCCCGACGCATGCTATGGGACTCCCTGCCGTGTATATCAGCGTGTGGCGGTCTGGTCACTGCCTCGCACCCAAGTGCAGATGACACCTATCCAAACAAGACATTATTTTTTTTTCTTCAAAAAGAGATGATTGCTGGATGTATCGAGGATAAATTCGAAGAGACGGTAGGAAGACAGAAACGCTGCAGTAAGGTAGCGCTGCAAAGTGCTGGTAAGCCCATTGGGAAACTGACGATATCTCTACCCGGCTTCGAACAAGCAACTTGGCATTGCCGAAGTTTCCCTTTTTCTTGCCGCATCAAAGCCCTGGACTGCTTGTAGTCATGGCCATGATTTGGCCTTGTTTGGATTGGCAAAAATCTTGGATTTGATAAAACTCCCGTTGGCGTTTTTGAAGACGTGCTGGAGACAAGTGCAACTTCATTGCGGTTTGCAGTCAAATTACTTAGTTTCAACGCTTAATTTTTTTTCTCCCAAGTTGGACTCTTCGGGTTTTAAGAACCGCATAGAACCTTAGAGCAGCTAGATGATATCTGGGTTAGAGTTGTGCGTGTCTCCTGCTAACAACACGGGCTCGACCGACCATGTCACGGCGCCCCTGATGAATGGCATCATGGAGCGTCGGCTCCAGGGCGCTGGCGCACCTTGCCCGTTGGACTTTCCAGCCCCCTCGCACTGTCTCCCCGCTCACCACCTCACCCCAACGAGCACCCACCATCCCCGCCACCAACATCACCACCACCACCACAAACCAAACCACTCCATCGACGCAATCCTGGGCATCCAGCGAGATGGAGCCAGGGCGGCCGAGAAGCAAAGGACATGTCTGGTGGAGGGTCCTTCGCAGCAACACCCGCCCAGCCCCACTGATTACAACGGGGGCCGGCAGCGGGCAGGATCGACCTCCCCTACCGCCGTGCCGTGTACACCGTCTCCGGAGAATAGGGAACACGCACAAGAGGAGAACAACTTCTTGGAGAGTTTCAAGACGAATAACAATGGTTTGTATAAAATATTACACTCTGAAAATCATATTGAGAGATTGTAACCATTCCAACTGGCTTCTGGTGAATTAACCATTCTGCCCAGTTTTCCTGGATCTCAAATACTTCACAAGTTTGGTACCTTTTTTCTTAATGCTATGAAAACTTACTTCGTCTTATGTTGTTTGTGGCTATGTTTATAATGCGCCGAATGAGTAACTCTGGCTTCAGCTTTTGCAGATACATTCACAAATCTGATAAGGAAAATCATAAAAGAATCTTCCCAAAATCTGTGTACTTTCCCATCTGTTCACGCTACGTGAACTGAAGCGAGAAGAGTCAACAACCTCATCGGTTTGTTTTCAGATTTCTATGTGAAAAAGGTCAAAATTGAGAGCATTCTCTCCACACCAACCTGTTTAGTTACAGACTGTAATCCTGCAAATGCAATAAAGTACTGAATAGGGAGCTTGAAGCTCAAATCAGTTTCTGTGCGTTCAACTTGGTTCTCACCTAATAGTGCTTCTTGCTTTTTGTGTGTTTTAATTCTTAATCACCTCACAATTATTTCCTTATCGTTATATTGTAACTATTATAACCCCCAGTGTAACTTTTATCCAAACAGGGTTGTAAAACTTTTAATAATCTTGTTGACGCATTTACTGCGAACCGTGAAAAGATTTCTTTTCTGAATGACTGTTTTTAAATCGAATCAAACATTAAATTTTAATTCTCCTAGGACCTTGTTGACATTCAAAGCATTTCTCACAGAATACTTGCCTACAAATCTAAACCAATACCGGTACGAAAGATGCACTTCTTTCGTTTATGTAACAGACTTTTTTTTCGATCTTTTAAAATTAGTCATCGTGTTTATGTTTTTACAAGGAGTATAGACTGAAAGTGAAAAAAACTGTCAATCGGATTCTTTGTACGATTTCATTATATCCATGGACACCAAGGAGAAAGCAGCAAGAGTGACCATTTGACTTTTTTATTTAAAACGGGAAACGAAACTGCAGAAAAGGAGTATGGCCACATAAGTCGTGACCAGAGAAGTGTTAGGTGTTTTGCACCACCCGGGATTTACGCTGACTTTCTAAGAAGCTACCTTTCCCAAAGCTGGTGCTCAAAACTGACAGCCACTCCTTGTTTACTCCTGTCTTTGTGGCTGGAGTTTGAGTGTTCCTTGTCGTTGTTCTACTAATCAACATCTCTTGACTGTTCTCCTCCCATTTTCCTAAGTACTGGACAGTCACTTTGTCAAACGTTTATCGCAAATGACTTCATCTTTGCGTTTGCCAGATGTAGGCCACGGTAGCGAAGAACAGGTTAACTTTTTTTCAGCAGAGTCAACGGGGATGGGAGAACCACAAAGAGGTTGCGGCTTTGAATACGGCTTCGCTATTGAAAGATAACCAGTTGGGACAATACCGTGACGGTCGACCTCCCCGCCCCGGTGATTAGCGCGTATCTCACCCGTGGCTCCCCACTGAAAAACACGCTGAATGGCGGCTAAGAGGCACGGCTAATGGGCCCTTGTTCCCAGACCTGCCCATCAAAAAGCTGTGAAGAATCCTGGAGACGGTGGTAGGTTGAGGGAGAGACGAACAAGGGTGTTTGGAACACGGCCGACGGATGGTACTTTTCCTGCGTGGTTCGTCTCCATGGTTCTTTTTATTTTGCCCACTCGTAATTTCTTACGATCCAGGCCTTGTTCTACCGTCTTTCTGACGTCTCTTGGTATTTGGTTGTCCGTCATTCTGGTCTTTTAGGAACAAAGCTACGACATGAATTGTTTTTGAAACAACCAACACTTCTTTGGCTTGGAGGCACAAAATGCGATTCTCAGTACATCGTAAATATGAATTAATGTTTACAATGATGCTTTCCCAAAATTCCTTCACTTAATGATGAAAAGGACATTGTTTTCAAGAATGGAGGTTGAATGATGCGACAGTAAACATGATTCGAGACCAAGTCGATATAGGCCACTGTTCACAGGTTAGGCAAAACAAGTGTTTTCGAAAGGTGCGAGCTTCAACTTTTGACCCTAACGTTAATTTCTTGATATCTCAGAGATCAGTGAAACTTGCAGACAGTTCGACTTGCTCTGCTACTGGAGAGACGTAGTGAAATTAAGTATAATTTGTTACCAGTTCCAGTTCTCATTAACTCTTTCAATGCGCAGAGATTCCACACAAGACGTTTGGGGAGAAATAATAACATATGTGACGCCGCCATATCGCTACACTTGTTACAAGGGTCCCATTTATTATTGTCTCGTCGTTATCTCGACATTTATGCAAATGTTCTCTTCGCGCAGCGCAAATCTGAGGCTTCTGTGACGTAGGCGAGTCTTATTAATACAACATAATTATGATTTGTGGCTAAATAAATTATGCCCATCATGCTCATAGCATCTATTCTACCTTCGGCAAATTTTATGCTTTCCTGTTATACATACATGCCGGTGTTTACGTGCATAATCGAATATTGTAGAGTTTACTTGGTATGCTAAAGTCACCGTAAACATAATGATAAAAGAAACTGCATTTTACACTCGTGTTTACACTGTACCTGCAATCTGATTGGCAGATCGTTGATCACATGTCATTGAATTATTTGTTCTATTCAACGGTACTCGTTGAATGGAACTTCATTTCTCTTGACTAGTTCCGGCCCCCACTTCCTTTATCTCATTCCCAGTAAGAAAGAGGAAAATAATGCAAGGACGGGAACCAGTCTGACATTGCATGGTACCATAGGGTATAGTGCTTTAGACAAAAATCTGCTTCGCAAAAATTAATACGCAAGCGGGACCTATTTTGTTCTAGCAGCAGAGGATTTATGCGGGTATTGTACAGAACAGATAATGAATAGTTCACATTTTATGCAGGGGTAGGAATAGTTTTATGCGATGACAGGTAACCGTGCTAGTGGCCAATGTGATGTTCATGTTAAAATTAGCTAACTTTTAAAAAATATTATACTTCATGTTGTGGATTAGAAAATTTAAAGCAGATATCTAAAAATGTTTTTCTTGAACCTCATTTCTGACTAAAAGGAAGAGAAAGTAGCAGTTTCAAAACCAGCTGTCGTCAAGGTTTTTACAGGAAACTACTAAAACTTTTATACGTTGTGCGGCAATCGACGTAAAATTTCTGTGGGATTTTTTCTCTAGTGATATAAATCTTGCTTTAATAAAACGTGTTATCTGTCGAATCTGTTTTTAAAGATGCGAAATAGGATGGAACTTTCGAAACAGTAAACTGAAAAAGGGGTTCCTTATTCTATTCTCAATCATTTGATCCAAACCCACCGAGCACAGTCAAATTATGAAAACTAAATGTAAAATGTTGTTTTTAGTTTGTTCTCACAAAGTACAATGGTACTTTTACGATATAAAACAACTCTTCAAATTGCACTTTGCGAGTGTCTGCGAGAGATGACATGTTGAAAATCGATTTTTTTTTGACGACACGGCGTGTAAAGAGGCTCAAAGTGAGCATCAGTAAAGTATTAAAGGCCATGTACATTTCTGAACACTGATCATACTCGCACCATAAGGGTTTCAAGCACCTTCTGAAGGATGGGGTTTGGCTATTTGTCGACCTTTGAGAACAATGGCTGCTCGCCAGACAATTTTGCCAATGTGTATACTTGAAGTTTAAGTAAAACGGTAAATAGAAATTGAGATGGTTTAAATAAATGTCTATATGTAGTGAAATCACAAACTTATAGTCCACGTTTTGCCATTAGAGGCTGCGTTTACAGCACAAAGGACTGCATGCCACCGTACAGCCCATGTACCACTCCGCTTAATTTCAGTCCAAACAAAATTTTAAAATACATATCTCTCATTAAGTTATCTGGCCAGAGATGATTTTCCGTTGTCTAATTTAATTCATTACTCGGTTGACCGTTTGACTGACTGACTATTTTGGGTGCAGTCTCTCTCTCTACGTTGCAATCTTTCAATATTTATAGAAACCTTTTCAATATTAATTTATAAAGAAAGGTTTGGGATAGGTTTTTTAATATACCATAAAGTTCACAAAATACAAAATACCATTGTTTGAAGGAATTTGTTATGAATGCATGGTTCTTCATTAATTTTCGTTAAGTTATGTTCAGTCAAGTTAGATTAATCAAACCATGTTTTCTTCAAAGAGGATCCGCATCCGGCCTGGCACTAGCGTAGTTAACGCCGTTGTACTATGTCCGGAATGACACTTATATTAATTTGAGACATTTTTGTTTATCGTTTTGCAGTGTCAGAATGTCAGAATTATTTGCAAGATGTACGGTCTCATCTGTTCTTTGAGAAGTTTTTACATTTTACAGAGCGCAGATCTATTCGGAAATTACTAACTGTAAATACGATTTCCACCACCTTCGCAGGAATTGCTCACAAGAACCCAGCCCGGCCGGGAACACGGGCGGCGCAGCCGAACAACGCATCGGCAGCCCCCATCGGCAGCAGAGGCTGCGCCTCGCCGCCGGAGCTGGACGAGGCAGGCCCAGACTCTCCGGGCAGCCCCAGCGAGCCTTGCGAGTCGGTCGATGGCGGTGGCGACCTCGTCGACGACGGCGGGGACGGCAAGAAGAAGCACCGGCGGAACCGCACCACCTTCACCACCTACCAGCTCCACGAGCTGGAGCGGGCCTTCGAGAAGTCCCACTACCCGGACGTCTACAGCCGAGAGGAGCTGGCCCTCAAAGTCAACCTTCCCGAGGTTAGAGTTCAGGTGAGTTTGCGACCTTTCTCCTCCTGAAATAGGCCTATTCAGAAATTGGCCATCTTGAATCAGAACCAGGGTGATTCCGGTAAAACATTCTCCAAAAATTCAAAATGATTGGGAACAAATTCAAAATGATAGATTAATATCCCTGTACCACCATGAGAAGTTACAAATTTCGCATAAAAGGACATAGCACCTGTTGGCCACAACAAAATTGAACAAAATTCAAAGCAAACTGATGAAGTACGTAAACTTCCACTCTAAAATGTTTAAAAAAATAAAATGGATTCGGGGAGCATAATATGAAATAGCCAGCTCGTTAACAAGGCTCCTTACTCGATGATGCTTCCTGCTTTCAGGAAACCTTTAAAATCCTGCAAGTGATGTTTTCGATAGGTAGACTCAGATACAAGACTGCGTGTCAGTATTCTTTATCTGAGCACTTTTTTCCCTTGAAGAGAGACCAAGGGCGGAAAGGAAAGAAATTCGAATTTCAAACCGCGCACGAGTTCCGACTTTTCCATACAGTAAAAATATTTGTAACACTCTTTGTCCAACGTAAAAAGCTGTCTTTAGTTTTGGCTACTATTTCCCTTTGCTGTCCTACCATTAGAAACTCCAAAAACATGTTGACATCATAGTTGCTATGGTGTTTAGTCTTCTTTGGCTGTCCTTTTATTGTGATATGCTAACATTCACTTGAGCGGAGAGTCTTTTGTTCACAAATAATCTCCACATTGGGGCTTGACTGGGTTTCTGTGTTTCATGAAGTCTCGGTAAGAATGAATATTGTTGATGCACAGTTTGGTCACAATTGATTTATCCTTCGGTGTAATATCGTCGCCTAAAACATGTAGAGGATATCAAAGTAGGTCTGGGATGCGAAATACAAAGAAACTTGGACAGTGTGAATGTTCGTTTTGCGCGCTTTTGGAAAGGTTTTGGAAAACTGACCACTCCACCGCCGAAATGGTTCAGGGCTGGAAATGGAGATTATTAGTCGTGACCCCAAAACCCTATTTACAGCATAAAATTGTAAAGGCTTTCCTCGAAGACCAGGCACTTTTACAAATTGGAACATCCTTGAAGTAATGAACCAGAGTAGATGTCAGGTCAAGTCGGGGAAGGAAGAAAAGAAAGTGAACTTCGTCTCGGTCAACAAACTGGAAGAACAGGAAGCGATTGCATGGCTAAAGTGTGTTCAGTCTTGATCTTGGGGGCTCTGTGTTCATCCCAGAGCTACAGGCGAGGCAATACAGTGATTCCAATCGAATTCGAAGTCCATCGCGAAAATTGGCGATTGTGATTCGAAGTTCTTTTGCTCTCTCTACTGCCTGGAGGTGCTTGGAAATGAAACATGAAAACTACCTGACGCTTTGGATTCAAGCGAGCCTGGCCGGCTGAAAAGATGCCTCCCCTCGTTCTTCTGTGCCTTAATTAGCAGGAATTAGTTCCCCCGAAGTGTGTTTCTTACCACACAAAACCCGTTTGTGCACCTAAGTAATTGGGCCGAGGCTCGCGAGAGGGGGCTCGCGGGCGTTGTTGTCCGGCCAGATGATGTCGGCCCTGGTGGACGAGCGTTCCCTCGGCCCGGCCAAGGAGAAGACAGAGTGAGTCGACGCGACAAAACCCTAGGAAAATGCAAACGGGGACGGATATTGGGCTGCGGCACGGTGCGATTCCCAGGTCTAATTAAGGGATATGGTGGGGATTTTTTGTTGTTGCCGTCGGCGCTGGGCAGGGGATTCACTATGTAAAATGGCCTGCCCCAGCCACAAGGAGCTCCATGAAACACCCGCGGGCTCTTAAGGTATCCGTCTGACCCGTGAGACTGGTGGAAATCATCACTTGCTGGCTATATATTTTCAATGGTGATGAAAAGACATTGAAGAGGAAGAAAAGGGGAGAAAAACCGAGAGGAGATCGCGCAGACGAGACGGCCTCATCTGCCGATAGCAGAATGCCAATAACACCGGAGCCGGGCAGCCGAACGAGTCAGGACCCCCTTCGCCTCGCGGGAGGGAAAGCTTCCCCGCGCTGGCGCAGCGATCAGTTTAATTTGTGCTAATTGATGAGACATGGTTTCGTTAGCTGATCATTTCGGGTGTTCCGTGGAGGCACACGGTGTACCGAGCATAAAGGTATCTGGCGATCCGAGACAAGACGTACTCTCTGCAGATCTGGTGTTGCGTATGCCGATGAATAGCAGTTTTGTAAAACGAAAATTAACTTTTATTCAAGGAGAAAACGAACGCAACTGCACACACGCATTCAGTAATTGCATCTTATTATAAGTATAGAGCTAAGTATGAACACGATAAGATGAAATAAGGAACGTTTGTCCGCGTAGCTGTCCAGCCGAGACAAATTTGAGAAAAGTAACTGCAGCGACCTAAAAAAAATATATCTTCTAAACAAATCTTCAGAGTCACGGGGTTTAACGCTTCCATCAATCCTAAAGTGGTGTTGACATTTAAAGAGGTAGGACTGTTTGGAGAAAACTCCTATTTTGTTCGTTCTAGGCCTGTGTTGATCTTCAGTTTGGCGTGACAGTCCTTCACTTTTTTTTTCTCAAAGCAAATATTTTGCATAAAGGCTAACTTTAGCGTTTCACCAGGGTGTTTTAGCGCAGACAGCTTAGCTGTCCAACTCTTCCCAATTGCACTCGTTTTATACAGTGCGACAACAAACACACATTATAGCTGAACTGGAAGTCAGTTCCCTTCAGGCAGCACAAATAACCTCAAAATCGATTCCAAGGTCGAAAAACTCTAATGCCGAACGTGGATAATCCGAGCGTTTCTTTTCAACACATCGTGACTTCTCAAGTCGTTGGAGCGTGTACAGCCTGTCTAATGACATCAATGTTGAAAAAAGTGAACTCAGTCGGTATTCGGTTAAAAAGCCAGAAAGTCGGCTGATGCGAACTGAGTCGATAATCAGTACACGTACAAGTATTCGACATTCGGTTGAAGTCATTCCTCGGTTTGTGAAATGTTATTAAGAGTGATGGTTGAAAGCAACGTGAAGCACAGGGCTTGTGAGGGATTAGTCTGCGACGTCCAACGACCTGTAATGAATCATTGGGGTAGCTAAGGATTCGTTTTAAGGATTGATTTTAAGGGGAATGTGGAAGTTTCCCTATTCGCTGGCAAAAATGCCAGGCCCATTGATTAATTAACTGTATCACCCGTTTGTAGTTTGTCTTTCCTCGTCACTGATTACAATTCGCCTGACAAGGTCGGACGAAGTGTGTATATTTGTCATAATCGCCGTTGTCGTGCTTTGTTGAGTGATGATTTCAATATCGCCGGCAAATTAGTCGGTGTTCAAAATATTAAACGGCTTATTGGTGTCTAATTGGTGTCCGGTGGGGGTACTGTGGCATCACCCGCAACCGGCAGGGTTGGGGCTAGAGGAGCAGGCGGATCGCAGCCCAAAATTGGCGTCGACACCTGGAACCATCCAAAATAATTGCATTACATAAATCTGCTTTGCGTGTCCGACGACTGTTGTGCGATCTCTTTTCCGAAGATACCATCGAAACAGTAGGCCTACAACGCGTACAAAACGTTTGCAAAAGACTCATTGCTTTCCACTCATAAAAAATACGAGTATAGCTATAGAGGTTTGTGAACATGTGTAGAAAATGTATTCAGCGTGATGGAACTTCGCAAGCACACTGCAAAAGTTATGAAGTTAAAGTCGGTATCTTACAACACCGACTGGTGTCACCCTATATGGATTCCACTGGTGTTGAAATTACACAACACCTTTTACAGTATTGAGTAAGGATTTTAACGAGTACTTTTTACTTCTGCTTTATTCCATGGGAAAAGAGTTTCACACGCGTTTGGGATGATTGCACCAAAAAGGTTTTTGTGATGAAGTGTCTGGATCATCATTGTTTCTATGATTCACACGTAACGTATCAGCCACCGTACCTTAAGACTAGTCAGGGTCTGAAACAAATAGGAGAATCAGATGAATCATCGGATCATGCATTAAATAGTTATCTGTGGTCCAGTTGTGATTTGAAATGACCACAATCAAACAGAGGGCAAGAGATAGAGAGATTAAAATCTGTGTCTCCGAAGGTCAGCCGCGTTGCGCAGAAAACAAAAAACCTTGGTGGGGCGGCCGCGCTTCGCACCACGGGTAGGATGAGGGGCAAAGCCAGAGTTAGTGCCCCATTGTTGGTCGTGATTGTAGGCTATTTAGTGCAAGGTGCGATGACGGACGGGTCAACCGCTGAGGCGATCGTCCGGCCAATTACCGGAGCCAGCCGATCGACGGGCGTGGGGCGGGCTCAGGTCTCGTTGATTGGCGATGATTGCGCGGCATCAATCATACAAATGAGATTAGGGTTTTGACATCTTTTTAAAAAAACTGTGTCCTTCGACCCTTGCAATTTTTTCCTCCCCCCTTTCTTTCTTCGCCTAAAACAGCTGTCACTGACTGAGGAAAGCCCCACTGGGATATTACCTTTGTCGAGTGAATGGAAAACTACCACTATTACTCAAAACTACAAACCCCGCTGGGTTCTACTTCTTATACTGGTGGACTGGCCCGCGACAGGAACAGCAATGGGAACTTTGCTGGTAACTCTTTATTTATTTGGGAGCTGAATGTTACGAATCCGTCTGACTTGGATATTACTATGTGCTGGTTTGGTATTCCAAAAAGAGGCAAGGTCATTCTAGAACAACCCACGCGTGCCAGTCGGCTTATGGCCACCCTCATAGGGCAGGCCTCGCGCTCGCGTATAATAATCCCGAATGACCTCGGACGCTCTTCATTTTGGGCATGCGCTGTCGGAATGATGAACTGGCTGCCATGACAGTCACGGCATGCAGCCCTGTAGTTTGCTTCTTAGAGTGCTCGACCGAAGCGGCAAGCCTCGGCCTGTTTGCCGTGATGATTAAGTGAACCCTCTTCTCGATGTTGTTTTGGCTCTCGTCAATTAATCTGTAGATCAAGCCGTAAAGCGTAACGAGGTTAGCTAATTGATGTTGTAACACGTCCGGTTCTAATTAGACTGGTCAAAGTGTAATGTAAGGCCTTTTCTACACAGTCCCAATACATGATGTGTTCATTTCGTGTTCCCTCCAAAATCAAGAACTTAATTATACCATGAAGGTTGACATGGAATGCATCGCCTTGTGTGCGTTCTTAAAAATAAAGAACGTAGTTAGAGTGACAGTGTAGAAACCACGAGTGGCCTACCACTTCACTGGTAAACATTACTTGCACAACCAGAGAACTACACGATGAACCAGCGAATTGTAGATTTTGGGCCTGAGCTGTTGACCAAAGGGTGCATGTTTGAGCGACCAACTTTCGCTAACTTTCGTTTCGTTGATCGATTTTGCCTGGTGCTCAGGATAAATTCTGTGCACAGGTTTCCCCAGCCAAAAGTCGTCCAGTGGTCGACTGAATGGTCGTCACTCGAACTTGCCCGGAGAAGCCGTCGCTAAGTGCCAAAGCGCCGTCTTTTGTCCATAAGATCATGTCTTACAGGTCTTATTTTTCTTTGATTCATTTTTAAAGGTGTGGTTTCAAAATAGGCGGGCTAAGTGGCGTCGCCAGGAGAAAATGGAGTCCAGCGCAATCAAAATGCAGGAGCAAGCCATTTCGTCTCTCCACCGGAGCACCAGTGGGCTCAACAGCAAGCTACCCCTGGACCCCTGGCTGACACCACCCATGTCGAGCGCGGCGGCGCCCGCTGCGGCCCTCCACTCGCTGCCAGGACTGCTGACAGCCCACGGCCACCACCACCCCCAGCTGCCCCCGCCCCTCGGCTCCACTGGCACCTCCCGGGGGCCCCTCTGCAGCCTGGGCCCCATCAGCTTCCCCTTGCTGCCTCCCGCCTCGTCGGGCTTCTCGCTGCTGAGCCCCGCCGCAGTGGCCGCCGGCCAGGGCCGCCCAGGGTCGGGAATGGGGCTGATAGAGACCGACGACATCAGACACTCGAGTATCGCGGCCTTGCGCCTGAAGGCCCAGGAGCACCTCGACACCATGATCAGGACGCCTGTGTACAGCGGCCAGTCGTCTCCTACGAGTGACTAGGGCTCAATTTCATCGAACTGCTAAGTAGGAATTATTGCTTAAACAGAGTATTAACATTTGTGTAAAATCACTCCTTGACTACAGCACCCTATATTCAAATGCTCTGTAATTTTGCGCGCTCATGTAAAATTGACCCTATAAAACATTACATCCCTAAGGCCTCAAATCAAAAACATTGGCATCTTTTTTGTAAACTCAAAAAGGACGTATGCAGTGCTGAAAAATATCCTTCCGACCTTGTCCACATGAATATTTGGTTTAAATTTCAATTTTGCCATGGAGTTTTCACGTCTCTGCGACATTTCAGTTCTTCAATCACTATCAAAAATGTCTTCTTAAAGCAGAAAATCAAACGAAGGTGGACTGTATTTGTGATATCTGAACGCAGTGTCTGCTGTATAGTTTGGGAAAGAAGTTTATTGTGTCTTCAGACATCCCCAAATCCTATATCCAGGTGTGAAGTCCCATATCGGCATTTCAAGCCAGGGCATTCGTTGTGCCTTATGGCGGCTACCCGACATGTAAAGCTTAAGAGAATTGCCAGGTCAGGGAACAAGACTCTGATTTGCATCTTCACAATCTTTCGCACGTACCGTCAGAGAGACGTCAGCAAGTTAAGGCCACGTCCGAATAACGTGGCTACGACTTGTAATAACACGCGCGTCTATGGGAAAGGACATGAAGCCCTTCGTCGGTTGCTTCCATACCGGTGCGCGTTATTTCCAGGCGTAGCCAAGAAATCTGGACATACATCTTAAAACCTCTGACATCTTGGTTCAGAGTTCGCACCCCTTCACTTGCCGCGATACGTGTATTTGCCGTTTACGACTTGTCTTTCATTGTCTGTGATTATCGTGAGGGTACATGGTGCTTAGCAGCAATTAGTCTTCACTACAACAATTTGGTAAGCTTTCCTGTCACTGTAGGCTTTATCGGCACTCTAGATGTGATTACGGTTGCGAGACTTGGCATTTCCCACTGACTGTGTGTACTGTGTGCATAAAAAGCCGTTGTAATTAACCTTGTGTGCTACGAGAATAAACACAGCAAGTGTGTATATTGGAGTTGAAAAGTAACTCAAGATTAGGGTTTTAACATATGTAGAAGAAAACAGTGGAAGTACGGCACGGTGTTAGGTACAGTTTTCTTCAGTCACTGCTGTTGATGTGCTCCGTATGATGTTCTAATGGTCCCATGGCATGTATTTTCCTGTCAGTGGCATATCCATATTTCGAGTTTGGGAAAGGGGGATTATGACTTTTTTCTGAAATGATCTCCCCTTTATTACTTTCCTCCCCTAGTCCACAGAGGAAGGAAGTATCTTTTTTAAAAATGTTGGCGCTTTAAATTCTTTAAAAAGGGCCCTTGCCCCCCCCACTGATTACGCCCCTTTTTCTGTGCAGTTTTGAAAACTCAATATTTTATAGCTAAAACTGACCCAGGTTAGGCCTATACGGTTCACTGTCGACGGGGCTTGAGAAATGCGCTTTTTGGTGTAACATTCAGCGTAGTAATACAATCAATCTGCAGAAACACACAAGCTGATTCAAGTTGAACTATCGTTATAAAGGTTTCTTTTTGCCAGAAAATTGTGTAATCTACGCAAAAATTACTTATTTGTAATATTTTATATGTCTATGAGTTTGTGTGTGAATACCTGCATAACTGCCGAGCAGATGTGTGTTATAATTATGTATATCAATTTAGTGTCTAAAATTCGAGCACAAAAAAAACGTGTAAGTGTTGAAATCCTTGAATTTCCTACAGCAAACTATACACTTCTTTTTTTCAGTCGGACGTTTGCTTTTTTTAAAAACAATTTTGGCAATCTGGGCTTCTACAGTTGCTCCTTTTTGCCTTCCAAATGCATTGTTATTTGGCATAGGTAACGTTCTGTTTGGTGTTTATGTCAACGTTTGTGGTCAGTTTTCTTATCTTGAGATGATGGCTTCTACGCGGTTGAAGGTCATACCAGTTTTTAAACACATCCTTTTTAACCTCAAGATTTTTACAACAGCTTGTGAGCACGGCAAGACTGACGAGGGCACATTTCATGCAGAAATGTATTTTGTATATACCATGGCATGGTCTCAACAGTCTATATTTTGTTCCACTTGATGTATGCCTCGTTTCACGTAATAAATGCCCGTTTGTGAGCGCTACCCAATTACAGCACTCCCGAGGTGTCACTTTTGTTGTACTAATACGTACTTAATTCAATGAGGAGAACAACGTGTGTGGTTCACGTGTGAATAGACCAGAGTAGGGCCCAACTTGAGATCTGAGTCAAAAGAGTCTGAGTTTGATGTTCAAAAATGGACTCTCCTCTAACCCAGTTTAGAGAGTTTGGACCATTTCTGTCTGGAGCGATGATGGTGATCCCAAAACGGACCTTTTGATATCACACTGTTGACAACAGCACATTTATTGCTTTTGTAACAAGAACTTATACCTTTGTCTCCTTAGTTCACTAGTTCTAAATGCCCTTGACAGAATGGTTAGGAATGTTTTCATTAACTGTCTGTCTGTTGTGAGGTTTCCCTTTGCGGTGTTGTGCACCTGCGCCAACCCATCTAAAAACAGTTTTTAACTTATGCGCCATTTTGTGCCGTCCAGTATTTCTGTGTGATGATGTTTACTCATTGAGTTGTTCTTTGGCAGTTTGTTATTGCAAACCGTGAGTTTCTGAAATGATGGTAGGGACCCTGTTTTGGCAACCGTTCAACCTTGAAAAAGGGGGATATTGTCTTCGTCGAGAATAAATAGTAATGTTGGGTGACTGGAGGTGTACTGTACCTTAAAGGCCTACCGGTATATCGTTTGATAGCCCCGCCGTTTAGCTAAAGCCCAACCACGGTGCTCCCCCACTGTGAGGGGTGCAGCCGTAATGCCCTGGATCTGCTCCCCACTGGGCCAAATTATACCGTGTTAATACTTGTTTTTCTTACCTTCCACGTGAGGTTGAATACACCCAACGATTTTTTGGCCGCCTTCAAGGGGATGAGACTGGCTCGCGTTTGGGTCCCATGCAAGCAGGCACCCACTGTGCTGGAACGAAGGCCTCATCTTAAATTTTTTTTCCTCCGTTTATTTTGGAAGACAAGCGGCCCTCATTAAAGCTGACGGCTTGTCATCGAAGGGGATTGGCAGGTCCCGTTATCCTCTCTGATTCGACACCGGGAGTAATAGCTGCTGAATGAGCTCATTAATTTAACAAATGCTGCCTGAATGAGGCGGGCCTTAACTTCGTTAGCGGCCGATACAATGAGGGCATCATGGGTGGTTGGGCCGTCATCAAACTCAACGACTACGTGCTGGGTTTCCAATCAATTTTTTTTCCACATGGCGGTCTTTTTCCAGAGATTTTGGTCCACATTTCATTGACTAATATGAAATCATAAGCGTATCGCACTATTGTGATAGGCCGAAAATTCATGTGTTGGTCCACATGAACCGATGAAGTAGACAAATACTTCTACTACTAAATGTACAAGTGATTTTTAATTTTATTTAAATTTTAAAATCGTGGAAGTTCGAACTCTTCAGAACCCTACGCCTCTGTCAGTGTATGCTCAACTTGTTAATTTTGGTATGCTCCATAAAGTGAGTTTGGAATTCAAGATAACTGTGGCCGAAGAAAGACGGAGCGAAGAAAAATCTTTGGGTTGGGCTTTGATTCCCAAACGGGTGTTCCGTTTTCCTTTCTTTTTTTTTCAAACAAGGAACCATTTTAATTGGTGGGTGGATTAATTCAATCGCGGCTGAAACCCTGTAAAACACGTCTCTCCGCCAAGCAATCCTGGTACCCTCCGCTCTCCCCTGCTGTTCCGGACAAACCCCGCTGTCGCCAATGCGGACAATGGGAAGAAGATCATTAAAAATGTGGGATGCCGTGTCGCCCGGTGTTCCGCGGATCTAATGTGTCCGTCACTGATTGTTAATACAGCCTGTCTGTTAGGCCGTCACAGAGCCTTGGCTGGAATTATCTATAGCTCCGTCGATGGACTCGTTGAGAGGCGGTGAAAAGAAATGGCCGAGAAGTGTACCCTGTCTTGTGACAACCGATCAATGGGTTGATCTGTGAGGCGGGGCTTTCGCGCCTCCAGTGGGTGCATCTTCTCACCCTGTCCTCGTTGATGCCGCTCCGAATCCCTGGCGCCGGTCATGCTAATCACCCCCCTAGACAGACTGGTCCTGACACCCGGTTCAACACCTTCATCGTCGCTATTCAATGCATCACTACCATCCATGCCGTGCTTTATGCGCGTAACGGCCCCCGTCAATAGTCAACCCGCTTTATGGTGTACCACACACCGCACGACAGCCTGGTACAACTATATGAACCCTCTGGAGTGATTCTCGTATATTATTCGCACAGCATGCACAGTGGACTAGCGAGAGGGGGGGGGGAACCTCTCAATGACTTTGTCCAATGTGTTGAGGTTACTGGGGACGGGCTCTGAATGGAAGCCTGATTGACAGACTGAGAATAGGGACGGGGATCTAGGTATTCTGCCAGAGGGCTTGAAGGGGGTAAGCCTGTCGGTCGTTTCCCTCGGCTCGAAGCCGGGTCTGGAACGGCGTCTGAGCGCAGAGCTCATGATGCAAGACGAAGCGTTACTAACCACCACCTGATGCAGATTCGAAATGAGCCCACCAGGAAGAGGCACTTACTCTAGATTTTGCTGCTCTACCCAGACTTCCCGACTGAAATTGCAATCGTGATTATTACAAACAACCGATAAACGAGCTCGGGGTAACATCGTTAAGTTGACCCGTGCACACAAAATGCAGCCATGTTTGTGAAAATGGGATTTTGTGTAGTCACCACACACTGGAGGAACACTTGTAAAATAAATTGAGGTCATGGTACATATTTAGATTCTTCCATGCACCTTCCAAGTCGCAGCGAACAACGGTTTCTTATCCACAAAACAGCCGTCGACAATGACACGTCAGTTTTCCATCTCCGACTCCCTATTACGTCCATGCATGTTGCACCAAGCTTATACGAAGTTGAAAATCGACTGCCTCCAATTTGAGAAAAAGAGGCGCCTTTCCGTGTTTCTGTCATACAGGCTTGTTCTCGTGCGAAATCTTTACAAATTGTTTGAATTATGTCTTGGCCGAGTTTTGAAATCTTTTTTTTTAAATACGTGGATCAAACTATACTGATGAATTGAATGCTTTAGGCGTTGAGTGCCGAAAACCCGAAGACTTTAGTTGACAGATGGCACCCTGAATTTCTGTGCAATGGTTTCAATTACAAAACACGTTTTCTTATTTTATTACTAGTTTTTCATTTTTCACCCAAGATTGGCTGAGAATCTCATCAAGTTGCCAGATGAATGCTCGTCCGGGGTCGCTGAACTCCGCCCACGCAGGAGGGTCCACTTCGATTGGATTTTTGAAACCCTCGGCTCATCCAGCAAAAAGCAAATATTCGATACGTCAGAGTAAGTGTCGCATCGATCCGGTTTTACTCGCCGCTACTCAATATCTCCTTAAGTCGGGCCCTCGTTGATTGACGCGGCGGGGAGTGTTAGGAGATGACCGGATCGCACGCCGACGAGACGCGGACCGCGTGAGGCGGTGAATTATTGGTCCCAGTGTGACCGGCCCGAGCCGCGTTGTTCGCAGGCGCGAGGCCTCTTTCATGCGCTGGCTCGCTCTGATTACATCGGCGCAACCCTGGACGTTTTCCCCCTCCTCCATATAATGATTTGGAGACTTGATTAGCTCAAGTCGCTTTGAGCTAATCAGTAGGTGGGAAGTCCAATTTAAAAACAGCAAATGGATCTCGTCGTACGGCGTAATTCACTCGAAGATTATCGACGGAGAGTATTTAAAAAATAGGATTCAGTTGTGATTTCCAAAATGAAGGTGTCCACCCAGAGAAAATTAAAAAGTGGGTGGGGAAGATGGATAAAAAAAATGTACATATGCGTGGGTTTAAACATTCGCACGCCCTCAAAAAGATAGATCCATATTCAAGGCTGGTGCAGCATGCTGATTAAACTTTAAATTAAAGTTATTTCCCCAAATTCGGCATGGTATCGACGGCTCCACAATCATATAACGTTTCTGTGCATTCCTTCAGCGTCCAGGTTTCATAAACTCGTTACACCTTAGCTTGGAGTTATTCTCAACATTATTTGGTATTCCCATCTCAACGTGGGGCCAGCTAGCGAACTCCGGAAGCCCGGGGCCTAAAATCTCCAACGGCCGGAACCGCGGAGAAATCCGAGGCTTTTTATTGGAAAGCCGTTTTGAGCGGAAATACAGAGAAATAAAGAAAGTAAATCCATTTTGTAAAATACTGTCCTCATGTAAACAGAGGGCGCTACTTTCAGGCGTTAGCAAGCCCTAGAAATATTTTCAGTTCCAGGTACAATTTTGTGGTGCCATGTATCAGTGCAGTCAAGTTTCAGCAAAAAGACCCCAATATGGCCGACATGTGAACTGTCAGTTTTGTTGACTCTGTCAAGATCCCCTGACTTGTTCTTGTTTGCGTATTTCACGGTGTGCATTACAGACTGTGCAAGTCTTAAGTCCATCGTTGAAGAGCTCTTAATGACTAAAGAGCAGGGTTTGCTTGAAGCAGCTGCACTCACCAGCATGAAACACGATTAATAAACTTTCCCGTAGGGTATCATTGCGATCTCAGCGTTATTAAGGACGCATTTTTATGCTGCCCCTTAATCATTTAGGGACTTAATTGCCCGTGCACAATCATTATCCCGAAAAAAAATTACGTAATTGAAATTAATTAGATCACCGGCCGCGTGGGTCGCCGAAGGACAGATAGAAGGGAATTGCTGTACCAGGAGAGCATGCATCGTATACCGAGTGCGCCCGGTGCTGGTCTCGGTACCAAAGGGATTAATTTTAGTCACCGTGTCGTCTTTCACGGACCGAAAGACCGGGGGGTTATTATTCGCCTGCCCGATGTCGGTGGCTCCCCCGTGGTTGATGAACCGGCCGCTGCATGCAGTGAGGGGGGGGGCTATAGTTGCTTGTTGAAGGAAAACTTTGATTTCTGACCAGCAGGATGACACCACAAATTAGGCTTGGCCCCCGTACCAATTAAGCCCCAGGTCGAGTGTTCGGCCGTCGTTGGATGACACGTGCTGAGTGTAATAGACAATCTGTTATTGTTCCTGTATTATCCTTAACTACTGCTCCAAACATCCGGAGCTTCAATCATGTTTTGGGTTCTTTGTTCCTGTTTGCTCAGAAGCGTATGCACTACAAGCCCTCTATTGGCCAAACTAGGCCCAGTTCAGTTAATGATTTATCACAAGCATTGCACAATGACATACATTTTTACTAGTAAATTGCTAGAGACAGCCATGGCATAAACACTTCTGTTTAGCCTGTCAGGACGAACACCTCAGGCACTCCTCGAAACAAAAATCAATTTTTACTTTCTGTTCTATACATGTAAAACCTCCCTGCAAAGATGACCATTCCTAAAAGCTTAAAACATTTAAAAGTGTTTCGTCTGCATCATTGCATAGTTAAACTATTTAGGGGTCCGATTTCATCCAAATTGCCTAGGAGTACAACCTCATAGATCTGTTATAGCTTGTACTCTGTAAAGTACCACGCGCAACTGATGCAAAGCTTAGAAGATGAGACATGCAAAGTTTGAATTTATTGGCATGATATTTAATGTCCAATGTTGGGGTCTCCAATCACTGACCTTCAATCTTCCAGATGGCCAGAATATACATTGGTCATACAAGACGATTAGATCTCACATCTTGCTCCCAGTTGGGCTTATTAGGGCGCATTAACCTCAGAGGTGCTTATTTGGGAATTCTTTTCCCTTGCAATTAATACCATCACGTGGTTTGCGGTTTCATCTCTTTTATTCTTTCGTCTTCATTTTAGTTTACATAAGTCTGTCCGTAAGCTGGGCCAGGCAAGTGTACGCGTCTAGGGTGCTTAGACGCTCATTAGGCTTCCAAAATGCCGACTATTGTGGGCTCGTTTGTAGTGAATTATTCAGCCAAACTGGCACTAATGGCCTGACGCCCTTCGGACAGGAGTGACTGACCGGGTTATCAGCTCCGTGGCGGTGCCGTACAAACCCTGCAGTGCTCCGCACACTGAGCTGTGTTAATCCCCCTTGCTACACTAGTGGTCCGTACTCAAGCCCCGACAATTATTCGAGAGAACACCGAGTTTCTCTTATTGTTCGTCCATCATCGGTGCCGTCTAGAGAAAAAAGATAAACTTTGAGTGATGTGACTTGACGGGACACAGAAGCCATTATGCTACTAGGGACAAAACTGGACACTTCTTGAACAAAACAAAACAGCGCATTAGGCCTAATCCTGAAGTTGGAATTTTGTTGATAGCGGGCGTTGTCGAAAAGCCCTGTACGATTGGCAACAAAATTTACCCATCATCATAGAAAACTGATGCAAGCGCTTGTTAAGTGAGAGCCATGTTTCAATTTTCCATTTGGTGTCATGCCACTGGAATGTTTTACATTAATATGGTTGTTGAAAGGCAAGCAGTTTCCCGACTGAAAACTATACACCTGAGCTGAGGAAGTTTGTGTCTTGTGATTGTCTGTGAAAAACATGAACGCCACACCTGCGTATGCGCAGTCTCATCCGTGACATATTAAACAAGGCTGTGCCGGCCTGTCGCCCGCGGCTACGTTGCACAGTTTGTTGGCTACATTTTCAGACGGAAAAGATACTTGTGGGTATATGATATCATCGTTGCTTCGGCTCAGCGGACCCCAGAAACTATAGGTAGCACAAGCGCCCTCTCTAGTTCACGTACGACGTCTACGAGGTACTTGACTGTTAAAGTGAAAATTTGCGGGAAGGGCTGATGGCTTTGCACTGCGATTGGCTACATTTTGCGCGACCTGTAAGCAAAACGTGAATTAAATTTTGGGTGTGCCAATGGCAATGCTTTGACAGGAACAAAGTGTCAGCTATAATAAAAACATGGCCTTGGAACCGTCACAATTATCTTCTAAGTATCACTGATCACGTGGCTCTTGGCGATACATTTCAAATGATTTTTTATCTTGATCAATTTTTGATGAAGGAATAATGTGTTGTAAGAATGTTTTCCGCAATGAAGAAGAAAAAGAGAAAATATTGAATTGATAACCGCTGCTTGTGTAAGCAATGAGCGAGCTCGCGCGCCTGGCAGAAATCTACCCACAGTGTTCTGCGCGTCGTAGCTGTGACCCCGTGTGACGTATTTCTTTCACTAAAATCTGTGCAGCGCCATCATCCCTTCCCAGTGCCCCGTTCGTGCGCTGGGCGACGAGCGAAAAGTGAAAAGCGTATTCGGTACACATGTATGGAGCCCAGCACTGTCAAGGCACTGGAAACTTCAATTCAAAATGTCACTTTCTTACAATCCATTGACAGGTCGATTAATTTTTTTTTAAAGTGCGGGAAAGAGCGCAAGCCAGCAGCAGCTCAGCCAGACGTATCACCCATGAAACTCGCCAGAGGGCGCTAGAAATTGGCCGGCGTATATACAAGGCTCGCCAGTAAAGTAAAAGTATTAACTCAAGAGACAGACTATGCTCGTGATCTTTAATATATGATCTCAGAAGCTCCAGATATTGTAATAAAAACTTAAGTGTGGCAGTTCACGAGGGCGTTGATTATCACAAGAGCAAAATAATTAACGCTTTTATTGAACCGACACTCTGTATCTTATCCTACAGTGACGGCCTTGAGACCGTAGTCGTTGGGGATTCAGTTTGTTTTGTCCAGACACTTTGGATACTACGTATCCATTGTCTATGGTGTAATTAGCAATATAACCGAAGACGCTGAGGGCTGTCCCAGCAGGCTCCCGGAGCTACAGCTCTACTGTCAGCGTGTCCCTGCGTATTTCGGGCAGGCCTTGCTGCTCATACAGGTGTATTTCAGGGAGGAAGAGTTTTCATCAGCAAAGTGCAAAAGAACTTCTGGGGGATGTATGTGGGAAAAAGAAGAAGCTTCGACTTGATTGGGGTCAACCTTTTTGGAGCAAAGGCTAGCCGGTATGCGAGCTGTCCGTCCTGAATCTCTCTAGTCACACACCGCGGTTTTCATCTGACGAGGGGCGGGTGGTATTGTGGAAGAGTATTGAGGGAGCAGTGTTGCAGGTCCTGGTTAGCAGTCGTGCGCCAAGAGGGGTTATTGCCGTTGTGAGCCGCCACAGCGGGAAGGTGTTCAGTGGGAATCGCCAGGTCTGCGCTACGGTAGTCAGCAAAGTCACCTGGATAAAGTTGGTTATGGTGACTAGAAGGACTCACCGGACTGAAGATTTTCTCTGTCTTTCGCCATTTCGCCCGTCGATTTTGGAACCAAACCTGTATCCAATAAAACAAATTGTCAATTTTGTTGTCTCGCGTCAGTCTTATACACATACATGTACCAATAAATTTGAGAACAACAGCTCTGATTTTAGATTAGTAAAATTTAGCATTCGTAATTGATTGCAATTAGTAACCTGAACTCGAGCCTCGCTCAATCCAAGCCTTATGGCGAGATCTTCCCGTTTGAAGACGTCTGGGTACTGGGCCTTCTCAAACGCACGCTCGAGCTGGTGAAGCTGATAGGTGGTGAACGTGGTGCGGTTTCGGCGGGCCTTTCTGGCAGCGTCGACGGCGTCTCGTCCCGTCTCCGAAGAGGCTGCTGACTCGCCCAGACGGGGAGAGATATCGCGGCTTCGGCACGAATCTGCGTCACGGTGCGAGTTTTGATGACAGGAGCGACGGGAACCGACGCTGCATGGTGGAGACTGGAGATTCCGTTTTAGATCAACAGAAACTGAGAAAAGGCAAAGAGGGAAAAAGGAAAGGATATGACCAACTTGATCTTTTTGTTAAATTTAACCGTCTCAGTGTATTCGGTACAAAACATATTTCTTCTCAATGTTTTAACTGAAGTCAAAACTTAAAATTCAAACGAGCGTGGGGAACTTTGGGGAACTGGACTTAAGGCCTACATTTTGAACCGCAATTTTTTTCTGCATTTTGCGGAATTTCTAAAAGAAATGAATAAGCCAACCGAAGCATTCAGTCATTCGAAACAAGGCAGTGTCCAACCTGAACTATGAAGAAACTATTGTTGGATTGTTGGAAAGGAAACAGAAGTTATATAAACGTTAAGAATATGGGCTGCATACCGGTGCACACGATGTTCTTATTTACAAATTGATTGATATTTGTAAAGAAAGTCTGTCTTCTTGCGTCCGTTTTCTAAGGTTTTAATCTGTCAGCCCGAACGTAACCATTTTTAAGGCCACATTTATGCTCGGTCTATTACCTACAAAAATGCCGCCCCGAAGGGCATGATCTCCTCTAAATGGAATTACCACCGTTGTCCATACGTCCCCCCAATGAGAAACAAAAATAAGATTCTCGGCCCTCCATTATTATTTTTGGACGAGAAATCCGCGGCATTGTCGGCGTTAATAGGTTAATGGAGTGAAAGACGGCAGGGCTAGACTAAGGCGGGACAGAACTCTTTCGGGCCATTGTGTCTAATTGCTGCCCGTTGTGTGCCGTTTATCGACTAAATGATTGGTGCCCATTCAGCTGGACTGTTAGGGTGTGCTTTGGGCCTGCCACCCATCTTCTGTCAATCAAATCTTCAGTGTTCATCATCCCGTCTTCTTTAGCACACCATGTCTCTGTACGATAGTCGCAAGCAGCGCACTTTTCCCACAACTTTTTTGAAAGAACATGAAAGTCGGCCATTTTGAATTGAAAGCTTTTCCCAATCGTGGTTTCGGATGTTTATGTGACGCACAATTGAACAGAACAACACCCACTCTCTGTAACCTCTGAAAAGTCATTAAAATCACAAATTTAATGTTTAAAAAACTTGGCTGATCTTTCGTTCTAGTTGCAATCGTTTGGACATCGTGAGATAATTGAGAGACAGGCTTAAAAAAACCTGAATAGTCTGAGCAATAGGCAAAATTCGAAAGCTAAGCTCTCACAGTCAGACAATTTGACAATTAATTAAAATCAATCCAATTGCTAGGGCAATTGTACAACTATGACGGCATCAATTACACTTCAAATTCGATGAGTAAAATTTTGGAAGCAGATATTATGAGCAGGCAATAGTTACTTTGATTGCATTTGCTGACGATACCACTAGACCTATGGAGATACCGAAAATAATGTTTCATTTGGCTTCAATAACTAATAAATCGGCCCACAATCGGACACAATGTACTACCTTAAAATGACACTTCAGATCATTAGTGATTTTAAAAAGAGGGCTAATTAAAGCACTTACACGTCGTTCGTAGACTGTGAAGGCGACACAAGATGGGCGAATCCCTGCGTGATTGATCGTCTTCACCGGCCCGGGGGACACCGGTGAGATACCAAGCTGGCCCAGTGCCCGTGAGGAGTGGCGCGCGGATTCGACATCTTTCTACAGTCCGCG
Source organism: Acanthaster planci (assembly GCF_001949145.1). Next base: position 328,417 of record NW_019091470.1, on the reverse strand, counting down.
ACGACGGAGTCGGGGACCGCATGCCCAAAATGAAAGCGATCGAGAAGTCCGACGGAGCACGCCGGCATGCCGTGGGGCTCGTCATTTCTGACTTCGCCGTCCTGGATGTGCAGTTTTGTAGACGTTGTGTTTGCTTGTCAGCGCCCACAGGGAGCAAACTAGCAGTAGTGTTCATGATAAGAAACCCGCAGTTAATTTAATTAAATTTGATCACTTAGCACACTGCAAAGCAAGTTTTTGACTAAAAAATTGTAAACTATCAAACGAAGTGGGCTTCAGGTTAGTGATAGTTTTGTTTGAATGAATTCAGCCATGGCTTTACAAGCTTTACTTTTCCCCGGCCACAAGTTTTCTTGCGGTCAGCGGGAACGCCCAAAGAAACCGCAAGCTTGTCCATCATTCGTCTCTTCACACCATGGAGCGACCCTGCCAATTTGGCCCACGGGAACCTCTTTAAAAAGCAGCGTGCTCTGCTTAATGGAGGGCCGGAGTTTATGGTGCGCACAACATGACTGGCAGTCCATCATTATGTTTGTTTGTTTTTCCGGATCAATTAAGTGCGGCGTAATTGGCAGCTTTAGATCGATCTCCAAATGAAAATGTCATACCGGGATGGATTGTCTGCGGTATCCAAGTTTAACTTCGTAAATTAAAAAATAATGATTGCCGTCATAAGACGGGCCTCAGTATAGGTGCTTTGTATTCAGTATTTATGCCTTAACAATCGTTAAGACGTACATTAAATCATCTAAGAAAATGAGAATTATTGAGGGATGGTTAAACTATTTGATTTGCAGACACTTCTTAATGTTTTTGCCGACTCTCCTTGCAATATTTGTATATGTGTTGGAGTGTGTGGGTGTGAATAAAAAGTGTAGGCATCAATCTTCAAAAATAGTAACGAACTTCAAGTTTTTTTCGGGGATTATCTTTTGAGAGAAATAATATTATCTTCAAAAGTTACTGCTTAAGCCACTAAATATTGAAAGGAGAATGAAAGATGAGGAAATGAGCTTGAATTGGATTTCTGTATTGAACACCTGAGAAACTTGTGATTTTTTCCTTGATTTTAGGAAGAGAAAGTGTTTTATCACCATTGTCTAAGGTACCTTATTTTGCTGTACGTTCCACTGCGTGGTTACTCTCTTGCATCAGGGGCGGATCCAGGGGGCGCACGCCCCATCCCCTTTTCACCAAACAAATAAATAAATAAAAAGAGAAGAAAAAGAGGGAGGGGGAGAAAAATGAGGGAGGAACCCAGCCCCATAAATTTGACAAAGGTGTAAAAAAAAAACCAGTTGTGCCTCCGGTTCCTCAATCTCCCCAATTTTACCCGCGACCCTAATTTTTTAGCTCAGGCACCCGCTTTGGAAAATCCTGGATCCGGCCTGTGAATGACGCTGAGGGCGCTCTCTTAAATTAACTCCAGAATTAACATCGTGAATGTGCGGTCCTTGTGCGCGGTCTCTAACGTTACTCGTTAGTCTTGACGGAAATTCAGGTAAATTTCCTGTAAAACAAGGCAGAGTTTTACAGCTTTGTACATTCCGTCATAGGTGAGATATTTTTCTTTAAATGAAATGAAAACAAAATTCTTCGGAATTCATGGTCGCTCAAGGCATGCTCAGACCATGGAGGTTCTACCTCCATGCTCAGACTCTGCCTGTTTTTCATGGGTTTGGGTTCGAAGCATAACGTTATCAGTGGTTATGCCATGGTTATATTACCTGGGCCCTTGTTAGAAATTAGAATTTTCCTCGAATTTCTTCAGTGATGCCGTAATGCTGAACCATTCACTGGGTGAAATGCATGAGATATTGTAACTTTGTGCAAGTTATGGAGGCTTAGGCCTACATGTATGCATTCAAAAACGTTGGCGTCCGGAAATTGGGCAAACATTGGCGGAAAGAGTTTCTGAGGCATAGGCCTCTCTACTCCGACCAGGAACAAAAGAGGGTGTGAGATTTGAAGCATTTCAGGGTGGAGGTAGCAAGTAAATGAGATAGGTCTATGGTAGCACCATGGATATATAATACAAAGGGGCGTGTTTGTAATGAAATTGACAGTCATTTGGTACGCACTAACCACAAAGGCACTCAATTTTATGTTCGCTTGTAGCAGAGCACTTTGAGTGTGTGCAACGAATTAGGCAGGAATAGGCCTATATGATTTGCTTGCTGAACTCATGCAAGAAGTCAGTTGGGTTCTTTTTTTTGCCGGTAAGGGTGCACTTCTGTGCGGGGGGACGGGGGGAGATAGGCCTATACGATGATATGGGACAACACAAGTTAATACCCTGGGCACAAACCTATGAGACTCGTCTGAATGAAACTGAAGTGTTTCCTAGGTAAATGCTCGAGAATTTTCTCAGCTAAATTTTACTTTCCAAGACATGTTATCACTTTCTGACAGCTGACCTAACATTTTAAGGTAAAAGTAGTGTTGTCCGCGTATGGAACTCTTTCTAATGTAAATTTTAGGGTGTATCTATTTCTTTCATGTTGAGAAATTCTGGTAATTAACCAAATGTTGCTCAAAATGTTTTTATGTTTTTAGTCATATTTTCAAGGAATTTTTTGGAGTTCCATATGCCGATGCCTCTTGACACCCTGTGCACAAGCCCCATGCGATTGGTCTGAATAATTCAAAGTGGTATATTTTTGGCAATATTTCCATATTTTCCCTGTTCAGTTTGACTTTTGAGGTCATGTTATTACACTTTCAGATGGCTGGTAAGTAACTGTAGGGAAAAATAAGTGCCGTCTGTAGGTGGTATGCTTCTAAATTTTGCCATCATCAACAGTCATGGTACAGAACCAGCCATGCCACCATTGAACAGATACCGTATCCTAAGACTGTACGTTTGTTGCTCAAGATAAGCTGTCAGAATTGGTCGTCTGGCCCGATGAACAGTGGTAATCAATGTTCTCCTCTAGCTGGGGCCAATTTCATAGAGCTGCTTAACCCTAACCCTCCTCAATCCTTCACCTGTTGGAGGACTGAGGAGGCTTAGGGTTAAGCACAAGAAAACCTTGCGTGATAAATCAGGTAACCAGCCCAAACTCCATGTGATGTATGTTGTTTTGGGATCATATTTAGCTGTCTTTTGGTTAGCGTGACAATCAGATAGAATTTGACCTGGTAACCTTTGTTATTTTCAGCAAGGCTTTTTTACGCTTAAGCAAATATTGTGCTTAAGCAGCTCTATGGTAACATCACACAGCTGGATATTTGTACTTATATATAGCATTTTATTTATAGACATAAATGCCTAACTTTTGTTACTTCATATAGTGTTTCATTATTAACAGCATAGCATAAACTTAGTTACATTGTTCTGTTCATAACAGGATGTTGAAGACAGACAAGGTGGTGCAAGTGAAGACAAGGCAGGGGCGGGCTTTACGGCTGGTCAGGGAGCAGTACTTGAGGGAGGATGTACCCTGCAATAGTGAGCTCTGCCTGGCAGGGTGCAGAAAAAGTGAGCCGAGCTTAGGCTGCCAGAATTTTTGTGATCCATTTGATTGCTGCCCTGGTGAAATCCTTACGGCAACCTCAGTTGGACATATGTATTTACGTGATTCAGCCCCCTCCCCTCCCCCGGATATTTTGTGGGGTGTTACTGTTTTCAGTCCATATTTTGGCTTTGTATTTGAAACAAACCTATCAGAGCATGACATGTTTTTACGTAACAACAACAGACATTTGGCAGGAACTTATGACGGACGCACAAGGGCTCATACTCGACGCCATCACATAGAAACCAAAGTACTATACCTTTTCCGACTGGAGTTCCAAATTTCTGTGCGCCTTGCATGTGCAATTACGCAGTGTACGTACATACTGATGTACATTCTCCTCAAGAAGAAATTTGGAAATTTACAAGAGAATTTTCAATTAATGTTAAATTCATACAGAGATGGATTCATCAAAAAGACATCTTTATCTGTGAGGGGTGTGAAAAAAACAATACATCTGTGCTTCATAACTGCTTTATGTCATTGTAAAGTGAAACTAGCTCCCTCGACGATGCAGTGACTGTCCCATTTTCTCTCAGTTTCAACTCGGGAATATAACATCCTCCTGAAATGGTTCACCTCAGAATGCTAGTTTCACTCTATACACGTGTCCAAATAGTTGACATCAACCATTCACCCTAAAACATGAGGCCTGCACAAAGTGGCAGGTTACGGCACCTGCCAGCATTGTACCACCGCAGTAAAGGCATCCAAGTCTGGATTCTGGACTCCCCTATGCCACTCTCATTTTAATACTGTTTTATGATGTTCATTCTTTTAGCTGGGAGTTCGACCACACCAGCCGACGTGACCCATTATATTGTTCCCGACTGTCATGTGACTGGCGAGTTCCTAGAAATATTTGAGCTGCCTGAGTTGACAGGAATCATCTTCATGCAAACGGTGCTTCACCATGTAAGTTTGAAGTTTTCCCTAAAAACTACCACAGACAAGAGAAAAAAGTTATTTTGCATTCATTTTAATTTACTGTTTCAACAAAATATAAAAGTTAATCATTTTCTGGCCTTTCTTGAAAACGTTAACCGAAAATAAAATGGTGCTTAATTTATGTAAATTTTTGGTAAGTACAGATTCTATTTGCCACCGTTTGTGGGGTTTGGGTTTTAAAAACAAGGATCCCAAGTAACAATTTCATCAAACCGTACGTCAAAATCCTTTTGAATATTCCAAACCAATTGCAGAGTAGTCTTCAAGCTACCGAGGGGTTCTAGTGAAACAAGCATGTAACATTTCCTGCGATTGGCCGATTTCTTGAATGGAGGTTTTTTTTTTTATTATTTCTCATGTGTCCCCCAGTGTAAATTTAAGAAAGCCTTACAATGTCTTGTGCTCCTAGGAATTTTTTCAAGTTTCCTAACGCAATTTTTATGAATACATTGGATGCTTTTTTTGGGGGGCAGGTGTTGTATGAGAAAGGCCATCGCTTTTACCGACGGATAAGAGCCAAGGTTAAGGACAGCCGGAACCACTGCACCATCTTTGCCAACGAGTTTTGCCGCTATGCCTACAACCCCAGGCAGGCAGGCGAAAGTCAAAACGACTGGCTCGTCAGGTGAGAACAATACAGACTTGATTGTCTGAAATATCGTATCAAGGCCTGTAGCCATCTCCGCCCACGGAGGAGCCCATGTTTACTCCCTGAGGGAGAGAGGCCAGTAGGGACATTGAAAAGTGACTTGCCAAAGGTCACGAATGCAGTGATTCGAATCCTTGAACCTAACATTTGGAGTTACAAACCCTAAACACCAAGCTACATGTCTCCATTATCGGCCAATATGAAAGTGATTGCAGCGCTTGATTTGTGTTACACTGTCTTGCCACCCAGCAAAACACATTGCAACGTCATATTTTGGACATCACAATTTCATCGCTCTGAAACTGTAGGAGTGAAGATTGGACTTGCGAAGGAGCACTGCAGAAAATGAGTTGTCGTGGAGAGTTGAGACACAGAAAGTGACTCGGAGATGACTCACTCGTGTAATCTTGCAAAGCAATGCCTGCTCAGTGCTTGCTGGGAGTTTAGTGAGAAAACCTGGACAGGGTTTACTCTTTCAATATTTCAAACTTACATTATCTTAACAAAAAATTGAGAAACCGAACGTGGAAAAATTTGGTCTATTGATACACTGACGTTGAGCGTTGATTCTAATTCCAGGGCTGTATATGACAGCGCTGTGTGGTACTACAACCATCTGGCCGGACAGAAACCGATCGTTTTTCTGACTCAAGGTGAAGATGTGAGTGTTGAGTAAGACTTCATTTATAGATGCACACGACATTTCAACCGTTAACGTCCAAGCAAAGGCCATGAGTAATTGGGCATGAGATAGCCTGGGCATTGCTTCCATTGCCGCATGCTCACATATACTGTGCATGCTTAAAAACTGCCCAGGCTTGGGGAGAAATATTTGGCTGTTCTCAGCCAATGAAAACTCCCAAATATATAACTGGCATTATGCCAAGAAAGTAATTGCCTAACTATGCTTATGCCATTTATTTGTTTGCACACTCAAAACTTTGGAGGTGAAAGTTACTGAACGAAAAATGAAAACAAATTCAATTATTTGGTTAGAGAATTTCATATACATTCTAAAAGCGTAGCTCATGGTATTATGATAGCTTAATGATATGCCAACAGTTATGCCCCAAAATTGTTATCTGTCACAGTTTTCTTTACATTTTGTAAAAATGTGTATTTTGTTTCTGCTTTTAGGGCAATTTGGTACAACCGAATTATCAAATATTTGGTTAGATGGAAGGTTGAATATTTGAATATTCAACATTATTTATAGCCTATTCATTTAATTGTATTTGTTTAGGCCGTGGTCAAATATGGAAGTGAGACCGTTGGTGTCCATGTCATGAATATTCAGAAGTACTTGGAGGTCTTCTGGCCCGATCTCACCCAGGCCCACGACATCTATGAGTCACTGGCCGCATCGTTGGCTGACAGCAGGGAAAACAAGAAAGGTGGATAATCCCAGGCCTGGTCAAACCCCAGTCTTCCTATATCCCTCAAACTCCAAGAGATTTGGATGGTTTTGTAGGATGGCAGAGCCCTCACATTGTTACTTGACACAGAGGCTTGATGCCCCTTGAAAGATTAATTACAAAGAATGTGCCAATTTTTTCCTGTAGAATGGATAATTTTGGAAAATTAAAGAAGTGTCCTGATCAAAAGTCATAAATTAGAGGTTCACACATTAATAGGTAAGGCGTTGATTGCTGATAATGGACAAAATAACGAGCAAATTCCCAATCAACTTTGACACCAAGATCGGGCATTGTTCCTTGATCTAATTGTGGGGTACCGTAAACAAATTGGAAGGGGACAGATATGACACATACATTGCATAGAACTTAAGTTCACGGCTTTGCACTTATAAGATCAAGGGTAGCCTCTTAACCACTTCCTGATTGGTGGAATTTGCATATGTGGGATGAGTTCCCGGGCAATTTTCAAGATTTTCCGTTTTCAAAATTCTTCAAAACTTCATAACTTCATGTACTGGTCGTTTACACCAACACAAATGACTGTCTGGTGGCTACCCTAATCAGACAGGCACCTCCATTAACGCCCCAGTATTGCAGCCAGGCCTGCTGCCCGCTAAAGAGAGCCCAGATTATGCATTGTTGTGTTCCCGATATTGACCCAGTGCGTTGCCGACTGGCAGTGGTGTCTTTTCAAATGTGGCCAGATTAGCGTGCAGTGGTACTGTATCGCTCATCACTGGAGTGTTGGACTTATGTCCCCACTGATAATCCGCGGGTGCTGAATGCCGCAACCAGTGGTATACTGTTTCAAAACAATGACGGATTACTTCTGCTAATGCCAACTGAAAAATGGTGGCAACTCCCAGCAGCTGGTCTTTTGTTCCGAGTACGGTCTTTTGTTAAAGGTCTAGCTCCTTTGTCCGATTTCAGGCATCCCGGCTATGCGTACAAACCTAAGGTACCCAGTACCGGGAACCCCGGAGGCAAGTGGTTAAACAGTGCATTTGCTCATAACTAGCTTCTAGACTCCTCACCCGGCAACTGCTGTGATATTTGAATCAGTTAACAGTGCCGTACTAACAGCCTTTCATGAAACTAGAAACAGGATGTGTAATGGACTTTCAAAACCTGTCATCATTTGTAATCACTCGATGCAGAAGCTACATTATATGTGACGGGCTCTGCAAAAAGGTGTATTATGTCACAGTTTTTGGATTTCAAGTTATATCAAATTGAGTTATTATTATCCAATTGCGCACATCCTAAGCTTTCATATGATATATAATTCATCCCTGTGGCATTTTTTATTTTGGAGTTATTTTCTATTTGCATATTTATATAATTTCATTTTGTCACACATGCTTTTGAGATAATACCTTTAAACGTAACGAACAGAAACATTGAACTTAAATTAGACTCTCTCTTGGTTTTCCTCGGCACATGGAATGGGCCATTACGCGTTTTTGCATTGCACGACTTAATACACCTATTTGCGGAGAGGTCACGTATACATGAGTTTTAGCAAAAGAAATACGACATGAATTATTCCAGGGAAGTTCCTGAAGTTAATACCAGTCTCAAACAAAATTCCTTTTTCTAATTTTTCTCTAGGAAGTTCTAAGGAGTACACGGATTACCTACCAAGCGATGTCCTAGCCGCTGGGATCAAGTCTGGATTGTACATAGAGGGAACTTTGAGGGTCAACAAATACCACGCAGAGAAGGAGGCCTTTGTCGCCCGAGGAAGGCAAGGCTACATCCGAATCTGTTGTCTAGAGCTAGGTCGAGGTGCTCTCTCCACTGTAAATACGCGGAGACGCACAGACAGCTGACCTAGCCGTAGCTCTGGAAACCCATTTCAGACACGGCTTCTGATTCATCCACACAAAAGCTCACCAGCGGCAGATTTTGCAAAAGCAAATGTCACCAAAATGTTTTTTTGATGACCATTCATTAGCATTTGCCCACTGTGCGATACTCTCACCTGAGCTCACATGGTTGTCTGCGGGTTCTCTTTAGTCATTCTGCTCACATCATAGGTTCTGCTCTGTGGGAACTTGTGGCGGAATTCAAAACCTCTGGGGAAGACAGTGTTAATCCTGTCAATACGTGCCTCGCATCTTAAGATTTATTTGTTTTCATTTTGCACAACAGCGGAAGCAAAGGTATCAACTTGGACTCGGACATCTTGATATCCGGAAGGAAGAACAGGTTGGTAACAAGAGATCCTAGGACCCCCCCAATGAGCATATTCAGAGATCCAGGCAAAAAAGATATTGTCCGCTGCATCGCAGGATGACATGTTTTAAGACTACATGTGATACAAGGCTTCGCAGTGTGACCAATAAAATCCTTGACCCTCCCGTCTAATATTCAGAGCAGTGGAGGTAGCCCACCCGTCCATGGAAGATGGATGTGGTTCCTGGCAATCGGCTTCCCTCAGCACACCTACACCAACTATCAAACACTAGAAGGGTGTTAAAATGGCTACCTCTGAGTTATTTATTGAGATTTCTAGCCTCCCATCTTAGTGGACGAGGTTTTCGGAATTCAGGAGTATACATCACACAGACACCCTCCCTCAATTCTTTGACCACAGGAGCAAGCGGGAGAAGATTGTGCACAAACTTCAGAAAAGTCAGTGATCAAGAACCAGATAATTGTTTTTTCATACAGGAATCGTGCCATACATGGTGACCAAGTTGCCGTCGAGCTGCTGCCCAGATCACAGTGGGTGGGTCAAATCAACTCCCTATCTTCAACTGGTGAGCACTTTCTTGTCTCCGAAGTAGGTCAGTTGTAAGTATGACACAGCAAGTCAGTTCCTGGCCAAGCATTGGTTTCTGTCACTAGTCGGCAAAAAGGGCAACTTCCACGGAACAAAAGAAAGAAATTATGGACACCTTCAGAGAAGTGTTAACTTTCTCGCTGATTTTAGAGACTGAAGTCAGCTCCAGATCTCGCCACAGGCTCGTTAAGATAAAAACTTTGGCCAACCCGATCAGACTCCGGCCAGATGAAAAGCTAACTCAAATCGAAAACGCTGGGCTTTGACAAGGATATTTAATAACACTTTGATGCCATAGATGATCCAGAAGATGCGTCAGACACAGACCAGAGCAACGTCAAACCCACCGGTCGAATCGTCGGCGTGCTGCAGAGGCATTGGAGGGACTACGTGGCGTCCTTCCCAGACAAACAACAGGTACGTATGCACTAGGAGCTGGTCACAAGACGTCAAAGATCTCACTGCTGGCTGATAAGGATAAGAGCAATCAGGAACGGCACACCGGAGAGCGTTCACTTCAAGGTGTATGCAAGCTCCAGGTTTCATAACACAGGCTAGACTCAGCACCAACAGCTCGTGAACAGCAGTTAACAGTTCGCAGGAACAGCAATTGTTGATGGTGTACGGCTTATACAGTTGTCTGTGTCACTTATGCCAGTCAGGCAAAGATGCCCCCTTTTATAGGAAAATAAGAATGGATTTGAGACTTTCATCCCTCAAAATATGGCAGCCGCAAAGTTGGCAGCCACACGGTAGCACGCTGAACAGCGCCCTCTAGAATGCACAATGTATGTTTATTTTCCAACAAGTATACCACTGTTTGTGGCATTCATTGCCAGCGGATTATCAGCGGGGACAAAAGTGCTCCAGCGATGAGCGATACAGTACCCCTGCAAGCTGATCTGGCCGCATTTGAAAAGACACCACTGCCATTCAGCAACGCACTGGGTCAATTTTGGGAACAAAGGAAATTACCCAACACCGCACAATCTAGGCTCTCTTTACTGGGTGACAGGCCTGGCTGAAATAATTGGGCGTCAATGGAGGTTGCCTGTCAGATTCAAGTAGCCACCAGACAGTCATTTTTGTGGGTGTAAACGTCTGGTATTTGAAGTCGTGAATTTTTGAAAAATTTTGAAAACGCAAAATCTTGAAAATCCCCCAGGAACTCATCCTGCACATGTAAATTCCACCCGGCAGGAATTAGTTCATCTTGGCACCTCCTGATTTGGATTGTGAATTTCAGTCGCCAAGAATTGACCCTTTGGCATAGCTCCATTTGTTTCTACAGAAGCATTATTTGTCTACTGTGAACCCAAAGGTCAGAGTTCAAAGTTTAGAGCATTCATAGGTTAGTTCCACCAGCAAGTGGTGAATATAGAAAACTGCGGAGTATCTGCCCAATTTTGGGCCGTACCTGTGGCGCGGGGTTAAGCTATAGGGCGTCCCACTGCACTTTTTTACTTTCCCCAGGGCCAGGGTTCGGGAGCAGGGAAGGTCCTTGTCATTCCCTGGGATCAGCGCTTCCCAAAGATACGCATCAGCACCAGACAAGCGGAAGCACTACGAGATCACAGGTTGATGTGGTGGTTTTCATTCTTTTATTTTCCTGATCACTTTATTCATGACCGAACCTTACCAAATTAAGTCGCAAGATGCCAGACTTACTCTTGAGTGAAAGGTCTGAAGAGAATTACAGCACATCACATGGAATTCTCGACAGTTTTCGCTGATACAATGTTCCTTTTCATCAGTACGCAAAGCCAAGGGAAACATCCACATGAAGAACTCACTTTTTCCTTTCTGAGCAAACTGAAACTGCATTTCCATAAAAATTTACCTACCCAAAAGTTTTCAACTTTTTTATTTTATTGAATACCAGTATTATTTGTTATTTCATGGAAAATTTGTTTGCCTCACTCCCTTGAAAAAAAAATCAAGTCATGGAGACAACAAAATATCCCTTAAAATAAAAATTATAATTGTTTTTAAGAAAAACAATGCACAGTGTTTTGTTTATGTTACAGGATCATTGTACGACTTGACTCGTGGGAGATGGCCTCACTGTATCCCAGTGGTCACTTTGTGCGGTCACTCGGACCAATTGGCAGCCTTGAGACGGAGATTGCCGCCATCTTGGTAGAGAACCGCATCTCTGTCGGGGCGTTCACAGAGGCACAGGTACGATGGAGAGGGGAAATGGTAGGGCTGTGCATTCTTGGGTAGTTTGGCAACCGGCTACCCGACAGATATCAAGGGCTGAGTGTCTGGTTATCCAGTAGAGTCCAAAATGATGGAGATGTCAGATCAAGCGACTTTGCCTTGCTGCAACTTGTTGGCATTTGCGTTCTAGTCAGAGGGCGCTTTTTATTATCTTCAGTAGAATTTCAAGTGAAAACGCAAGTTTCCAAAAAGAAACAGCAACCAAATATAGCTGGAAGTTACCACTCTCAAAGTAAGATGTCCTGAGATCATTTAACCAACTTTTTTCAGTAGCAGAACAAAGCACACATACATCTAGAAACCGTATTAACTACTTGCCGCCGGGGACTCCGGTTTCGGGCCCTGTGTGTTTATACGTGTGGCCAGGGTCTCCGAAATCGGATAAAGGGAACTGGGCCTTGTAACAGAGGACCGTACCTGGTAGAAAAGACCAGGCTGCTTGGCATTTCCGATTTTTTTTCACTCTCAATAGATGGATTTCACATTTGCGCCGCTGGGCATATCCGCATTGAAACTGAGCCTCTCTGTGTTGAACTTTGTCGCGCGTGCCCACGGAGTCGACACAGTACATGCAGTATCCGGTTCGTAAGTGTGACACCACTTCAGTTTAAACCACACCCACTGCACAAGATACACGACCGTCGCAGGTATGTTAGTTCGCGGTCAATTGCCATTATGTTATTTTGATTTCACGTGTCCATTCATCCTGAAAGACTCCTCCCCAAAAAATTTGCAGCCTGAAAAGTCTGAATTTAACACACCTTTATGTATTTTGTGTCTTGACTCCTTACTTTCAATCGTCTGATCGAATTAAGAATTGAAGCTGACACATACAGCCTCGTTTTCAAACGCGGAAGTGCGCAGATCGCAGATGGGATCCCTCTATAGTGGTGATAATCCAGCCTTGTTTTGAAACAGTATACCAGGGTTTGGGGCATTTAGTGCGAGCTGATTACCACCGGGGACAAAAGCGCTCCACCGCCACAGGTATGACCCACACAGCACCGCCGCAGGCTAATCTGGCCCTTATTTAAAAATAGGTCAGCAGCGCACTGTGCCAGGTTCGTGAACACAAGAAACTTACATAACACTGCACAATCTGGGCTCTTTTTACAAGGCTGCAGGCCTGGCTGAAATACTCGGGCGTCAATAGATTTTGTCTGTCAGACTAGAGTTGGCCACCAGACAGTAATTCGTGTGGGTGTAAACGTCCATTAACCACTTCATGCCGGGGCATTTTTCAATGTTGATGATGCTGGGCCGGCATGACTATAATTTTTTTTTTTTTTCAAAATCCTTCACAAATTCATCATTTCATTTAACGGTCGTCGAAGTAATCTTTAGGCACTACTCTAAGTTGACAGGTGACCTTCATTGACGCCCGAGTATTTCAGCCAGGCCTGCAGCCTTGTAAACAGAGCCCAGATTATGCGGTGTTGTATAACTGTCTTTTGCTCAGTGCACTGCTGACCTCTTTTCAATAGGGGCCAGATTAGCGTGCAGCGGTGCTGTGTGGCTCATCGCTGCGGTGGTGGAGCCCTTTTGTCCCCGGTGGTAATCCGCTCGCCCTCAATGCCCCAAACCCTGGTATACGGTTTCAAAACAAGGCTGGATTATCACCACTTCTGAGAGTGAAAAATGTCGGTCAGGCCCAGCAGCCTGGTCTTTTGTTTGGAGTACGGTCTTTTGTTACAGGGCCCTGTTTCCTTTGTCGGAGTTCGGAGACCCCGGCCACACATATAAACCATATGCCTCTGATTCCGGAGTCCCTGGCAGGAAGTGGTTAAAAACCTCTGTAGTGCCCTCTGTTGACTTTCTTGAAGACAACACTTTTTACCTCTATAAATGTTCATTTTCATGAGAATGGCAAACTACGTGATACATTTACATTAAAACCGAGAGCTCAGTGTTCTAATACAAACTAAAACAAAATTATGGGGGAAAAAATGGCATGGAGGCTCCATTTGTGGGACGTGGTCACATTTACGAGTGTTATCTTGTCAGTTGAAAGAGTTACCTACCAATTCTGAGGACAACCCCTGGATGATGACGGATGAGGAAATTAAGCAGAGACGAGACCTCCGGGAGACTCATCTGATCTTCAGCGTCGATCCAAAAGGCTGTGAAGACGTCGACGATACTTTGTCTGTAAGGTAGGGCCAGGCGGACAAAGCAGCAGATACAGAGATATACACACATCTTTCCTGATGTGTCCTCTAGAGAGTGAAAAAGCATGTGTCCCACATCACAGCAGTCGACAGGTACATGCATTGTATACATCATCATCCTGAATAAATCCACGTCATCTGATTCATGGATCCTAGATCAGAGTGTCATGAACTATTCGTTCCAGTGCACGGCACAGCTACACCTCCAAAAGTGGAATGTTCCATTCCACAGGTTGGATTAATCAATGTTCAATTCTCCTGTGTCATAAGAAACGTCAGAACTTCAGGTGCTGAAGGGATTCATTTAGGCCAGGGATTTTGGGGTCAGGACTTGATTGGATGATGCGGGATTATTTTGTGTGAGATTTATTCCCGCATTATATTATGCAGACAATTAATATTTTACTTTCGCAGAGTGGAAAGAATCGTTTCATCAGGTAGCAGATGAAATGTTCTGATTCATAAGTCACTGATATGAATTGGCTAACCATGAAAAGTCAGACAGGAATTTAAACTTCTCAATTGGGACTTGCTTGTATCTCTGTGAAACTGGGGATCACACTGACTTTTTGGCGAGTGGAGATGCCTGTCTTTAATATTACATGCAGAGCTGGATTAATATCTCTTAAATGTTGTGTGTGACAGGGAACTAAAGAACGGTAAAGTTCTGGAACTTGGAGTTCACATTGCCGATGTCTCACACTTTGTCCAGCCCAACTCGCTCACGGATCTTGAGGCCAAGCAGAGGTAACATATCTTTTGCTTTCCCCACATTGTAACGTGCGACTCACCCTTCCCAAAACAAGCTTAAATTGGCGATTTCTGATGTCTGACAATTTTCAAAGGTAACTCCACCCCCCCACACAAAAAAAATAAAGCGACAATAAAGTCAAAATGGAATTTGCACTTGGTTGTTAAAACACAGATCAGCGACAGTGTACCTGGCCGACCGATGTTACAACATGCTGCCCTCTATCCTGAGTGCCGACCTCTGCTCTCTGATTGGCGGAGTGGACCGCTACGCCGTGAGCGTAATGTGGCAGCTGGACCCCCAAACCTACGAAGTCCGCCAAGTCTGGTACGGGCGTACCGTCATCCGCTCCTCCCACAAGATGTTCTACGAGGTCCGTTGTTGAAAGTGTTATTACTAAGCATCAGAGAAGGCCAGTCATAACTGGCAGCCACTCGCCTGATGGTATTAACAATTTTGGACTTTTGATGTCAGTGTACAACCAGACGTCACAAATACCAATTCACAGAAGTCATAAGAACAATATTTGTGCAGTTTTTGTCCTGCAGCCTCACATTTTTCAACATTCTGGGGCACATCCACAGACCGATGTGATATTTGCCTTCATGCACTGAACTTTGAGGTGAAATACACGTGCATGAAGACGTACCAATTCCAAAACCCTGCCAGCTCCAAAAGTGCAGCTTGGTGTGACGCCGAGTCCGCCCACCAAACCGGCACGTAAATCACTGCAGGGAAGCAACCAAAAAAAAAAAAGATGACCGCAGCGCACATAAAGCCAAATTACAGACAGACACAAAACATTTACAGTGAAAAGTAAAGCAGACATCTTGGACTGATGGCCATTTTGTATATGAACATTTCGTCTGTGGTACTTCTGTATGTGCAGCACAAGATGAAAGTACTTTGCATCTGCTATTTGCCAAGCTCAAGTTCAACACATTATTTTCCATGTTTTGGACAGACTAATTGGGATTAAAATTTTTAAATGTCAGCGGGAGATGAGTCGAGTTTTACACTTTCCCAGAAGAGGGATTCTACCCAAGCGATAATAAGATAATTTGATTTACTGAACAAGCCTTTTTGTTTGCCTTGAGGCTGCACAAGCATTGCATGATGGGAAAGATGTGAGGCAGGACATACCAGAATTGGCAGGAATGAACGAGGACGAAGTGGAGACACGGTGAGTTAACTTTTGAAGATAACAATCACGATAACAGTAACCAGCACTTGAAATGCTCATTTTAGTAACTAAATCACATCGTTTACAAATAAAAGGGTTTTCCTCAAATTAAGAATAGAATTGCAATGTCTTTTTTTTTCCAAGTATCAGACTCGTCAAACCCTTTTATTATATTTTTCAGTAGCTGAGACAAATTTTGCACGTTTACCAGCCAAAATGACTGGTTCTCACATGACCTCACTTTTACTCACGTGACTTTGCTTCTAATCTAGGGTCACAGTGGTAAAGATGTCCATAAGCCAGATAAATTACAACATTTGTCTGTCAATTTAGGAAGTGTATAAGTGCCAGACGGAATAGCCTGAGTAAATTTTCGATGATTCCTATTCAGGTAGGTGTGCCTTTGGACTTTTGTACTGTTTTCCAGAAGCGTCAACAGGCACAATGTTCAAGGGTAATGATATTTACAAATATGAAGTAGATTGATGTCATTTTTTGTCGGTATGAAGTTTGCCTTCCGTGTAATTTTTTTTTTTTCTTTTTTTACATTTTGAATGGAAGGCTTGGAGTGGGGCTTTTATTTTTTAGTTTGTCAGAATTGCGCTGGTGCATCGACAAGCTAATGGACATCGCCAGAACCCTGAAGGCGCGGAGGGTGGTGGGTGGGGCAGTGCAGTTGGAAAGGGTGGAAGTCAAAGTTGAGCTGAACGAGGAGCAAGAAATTGAGGATCTCATTCCCAAACAGGTACGGCAGCGAAATCGGTGAAGTTAGCAGCGTGCTGCGTCAGCAAAACGTGTGACACAAGAGTCATTACTTGATATACAGAAAGTGTGCTAAGTTCTCACCCCAGTGAGCGAAGTAAACAGGAATAAAAAGTGGTACAGTTAGATCAAGCCTGAAGAGTAAGGTGACTGAGACTGAGATGTTGAACATTTCAACAGTCTTTCCGACACAAGTGTACTGTTAACGGCTAGTTCATACTTGGTGCGAAAGCAAACACGAAATGCAAACTTGTGACATCAGATCAGATATCAGCAAAAACGGAACATACTTGAACATGAGCAAAATTTTGCTCTAAATCTTTCGTGACATCAAATTTCACATTCTTCTGTAGTATGAACCACCCTTGAGACATGGCGGAAATGTGCCGAGCTATTTGGGACCCGCCCCGTTTTTCTAATAAAGCCGTGCACCCCTTGCACCATTTTTAATTTAATTTTTAATCAGGCTATGGAGATCCATGAGACCATTGCGGAGTGCATGATCTTTGCCAATCACTGGGTCGCCAAGAAGATATCGGAGACGTTCCCAAACTTTGCACTGGTCAGTATAGAAAGAAGCCGTCCTCGATGATGCCAGATTCTTTGAATGCCGGAGTGTTTAGCTTTGTCTGTGGTCCTGGAACCATTTGGAGGACATTAACAGTCCAGAGTATTACCACATGTGGGCAAAGTGACCTTTTCTTACTGATACAGCAATTTTTGTCCAACTTCAACTTTAAATGTCTCAAATTGGCAACAACAAATTTTAAATCCCATTGGTACAAACATGTCTTAGAACTGTTAGATTTGGTCTGTAGTCGGGTTTTTTGCACAGCCAATGAAATTTTTGCTATTGAAATTTTTCTTAAGTGTTTTTGTTGCATATGCTGCAAGGTTTGAGAAAAGCGCCCCATAACATAGAAACACCTGACAATCCATTGCAGGCTGCTAGAACAAGCCTTGTGATTGGTCAGATTGCATGAGATTTGCGACATAATTGGCCGTCCAAAGATGGTAATACTTCAGACTGGCTATGCTTGAGCCACATAAAGAAATTTCCTCCTTTGGCTATTTTGGTTTGATTGACGTGGAGATCAGTCAGTCCACAAGTCATTTCACAAGTCAGTCCATGGACCAGTCTGCAACTCTTTCAAAAGTCAGTCCACAAGTCCTCAAATCAGTCCCCAAGTCATTTTACAAGCGAGTCTACAAGTCGGTCCATAAGGCAGTCTCAAGTCAGTTCACAAGTCAGTCTCAAGGCAGTTCACAAGTCTGTCGACGAGTCAGTCCAGAAGTCATTCGCAAGTCATTCACAAGTAAGTTCACATGGTGGTCCATATTAGTCAGTTTGCTAGTCATTTCATAAATCACGACTGAAGAAATGAACAGTGACAAAGGAATGGATGTGTCACAATTCATTTCAAATTCATTAAAATAGCTTGTAAGTTGGCTCAGTACTGAATGACTGGTTTGCAACCCCAGTTTGATGTTTATGTAGGCAAAAATTGCCCGAAATTCGGGTTTAATCTGCAATTAATCTCAGTTAATACGGTTTTGGTCAATTGAACAGCCCATTTGTTTCCATGCACTAAGTTTCACATAAAGTTTAATCAACAATGACAAACAAGCAGGTGGTCTGTCTTGAAATCCTCAGAGGGAACTATTGTGATTGTAAAGTGTAAGCCATTGGTTCCTTTCGGAAAAAAATTGTGTGCCTGGAATGTTTGAAATTTTTGAGTTGACATATTTTCAGCCATTCCCTTGCACCTTTCTTTGAATAATCAAACAGAAATATGTAAGCGAATAGTCAATATGTTGGCTAACAATTTGAGTGACCACATAATTTTTATGGCCCTGAGCTTGAAGCTGAAGACATATAGAGCTGTGGTTTGAGACATAGGCCAATATGTCAGTGACCAAAACTGGAGTTGAACTTTGCCCCTCAGTGCAAATGTTTTGCCGGTTTGTAATTGTTTACTCAGCTGAGGCGTCACCCATTGCCTAGGCAGGACCAGTTCCATTATCTCATCGACAGCGCCAAGGTGAAGGGCTTCACCATCGACACCAGGTGAGCGCGTCATGACAAGAAGCACAGGCCACTTAGCGCATTAACCGCTGGCTAATGGATTGTGCATGGTAATGGGTATCTACTGGAATACGCCACAAGCAGACTGGTGGTATTAATGAATGGGATTTGGACTGTCGAGAGAGTGCACTGGCAATAGTTTTAAGTCTCAGAAATAAACCCCCCGGCAGATTGGAGAACAGATCTTTTGTCGTGATTATGTTCAATTTCACACATACTGTTATAAGACAAAAATAAATATGTTATAATCCCCAAAGATACCTGGACCGCCAAGGCATGAGTTATCCCCTGCTGCTGCAGTTATCTCATAGTGAAAAGTACAATCAAACGGTCACGTCCATGCCTCGTCAACAAATTATCTCGTAGGTGTTGGTTTTGTATCAAAACCACTCGGCAACGGATGTATCAAGGCTTTGACCCCAAAAGAATGTGGGCACACGTGTACTTCGCTCGGCAAAGAAGGCACTCTGAACATGTATCATTGGCAGCTGCTCTGCCGATTTACGTTCGGCAGCCATGAACCTGTCAACAGATATACTGAAAGCATAACAAAGCCGCTTGTGCCAAGCACATTTTTTTTTTCGCTTGGCAGATTTCTGTTCCATTGCGAAACAGACCTCAAGCAAGAGGCTTGTTTGAATCAACCAATCGTTGAACGAGCTTTTTTTTCTCCAGTTCCAACAAGGCCCTTGCAGATTCGCTTGGCAAGTGCGTTGACCTCAAGGATCCCATCTGCAACAAGATTCTGCGTTCCCTGGCGATCAAGGCCATGTCCAAAGCACTGTACTTCTCAACCGGTAGCCTGCCAATGGATCAGTTCTTCCATTACGGTATACTCGAGCCACCCAGCACTTCTAACTGTAAAAACCTGTCTCCATTGTCAAATAGTTGAACAGTCAAGTTGTCTAATAAGGCCGGGTTTTTATTTGGCGCATAAGTAACATGATTATCAAATCAAATAGAATTATTGGCATATTTACAACTGTTCAGTGCATCTCAACTTCAACAACTTTTGCTCCAAATGTGTCATGGCCTTTCGTGAAGTATGAACGCCTTGGAGCATTGAGTTGTGAATTTTGACTTTGTTGATAATATTGTCAAATTGTGAAGACCTTAACTTGAGAAAGTATCAACACTGTGATAACAAAATACGGTTACTAACAACAGATTTTAAGAATCCCAATTCAAACGTTTTTCTTTTTTTTTCTTTTCCTCTTACAACAAAGTTCTGGTTGTAACAAAGTACTTTGTCTGGTCCAAGTAAATTTGTTATGATGAGAGTCGACTGCATGTCAACCATGGTAATTGAGGTTAAGTTTCTGAAGTTGCCGATATCTGATTTTTGCAAAACTGCCCTTATATTATGATTTCACTGTAGGTCTGGCTCTGGACAGATACACACATTTCACATCACCAATCAGAAGACATGCTGATATTATCGTAAGTATAGCAACGTTGCCCGCTTCTTTTATAATGTCAATGTTTTAGTTAGTTAATCTGGAAAGTGTTGCTGATAAAATTACAGAAAAAGAAATCTGATCAAAACTGGAACTAAGTTGGTTTGGTACTTTCCAGTTGTCATTCTGTAAGAGCTGATATTCTGCATGGACTATGGAAAAATGAACAATCACACGACGTAAAACAAAACAGATTAAAAAACAAGTTAGAGAATAACAAATTTTAGTAGTAGCTGCAGATAGGGTCGGATAATAGACCTTGGTTTAGCATTAACTCAAAGCTATTTCATATCTGATAGTCTTAATTCTTTCAGGGATTCCAAATGATACCCTTTTTTTACTGGCGCGTCGTGCATGGTGGACTATGAATGTTGATGCTTTCGTAGAGTGAGGAAAATTCTTTCAATTACTGACAATTCCTTACCCATTCCATTCAGGTGCATCGTCTGTTGATAGCCGCCATTTCAAAGGATCACGATGGTGGGCAAGGGCTTCCTGGCAACAGCGAACTTGAGGAGTTGTGCGGTCACATTAATGACAGACACAGGGTACGACGTTCTGATTTTAAAACCTGCCCTTTGAGGCCAAAGGGTACAATAATCAACTTTCATTGCTTGTTTAAGCCCCATCACATCGTAACGAACATTCCGCCCTCAGCGCCAAATCGTTCATTTTGTCAGGTGGAAGTCACTAGAGTATAGAAAACAGGTCAGTATGTGGAAATCTGTTGTTCTCTCAGGCCACATTTTCATAATGGAGAAAAGAACCAACATAAAAATATTGTACATGTAGTCCATTCTTAGGAATATTTTCCTCTCGGTCAGTGTTCAACAATGCTATGAGTCCTCTATTTTGAAACTCTCTTACACACTGTGTGCATTGATACTGCCAGTGTGGCTTCTTGGCAATATTAGACTTGGATGTCTGGTTTCAGGTTTTTAGTATTCCTTTCACATGTACAGTGGACTCTAAGCTTAGATGGCTTCAGTTTCAATTAATCCACAATCCTTGGTACTAACTCGTTTTTATGTAAAATTCATAAGTTGGATTCCAATGTCTGTACCTTCTGTAAAAATGAAGAGGAAACCCTTATCCACCTTTTTTTGCAATTTTAATGAAGTCAATTCTTTCTGGATCTCAATGGTAGATCGGATTAAGGACAAAACGAAGATACACCTTGTAATAGACAATCAACTTTTATTGTTCGGTGTTGTTGACACTAGACTTAAATGCCTTAATCTTATCCTTTTGGTTGACAGATTTCACATTGATAAAAGGAAAATGAACAGCAAACGTCCCTCATTGGAGGTTTTGAAAAAGGATACCCAGAGGCATTATCGTTGTGGAAAATATTTGGCCTCTGTCCATGGTGCTTGCCAAAACCTTTGGTTGAAATGGCGAAATTACTCTACACTCTGTCAAGTCTAATTCAAACAATTGCAGTTTGGCACAAAAAGTATCATGATCTCTTATAACTGTACTAATTGCTATCGAGTTTGTGTTGATAAAGAGAGAAATAAAAAGGTGTCTCTGGGAAAAAAACCGGTAAAAAGCCCCACTAGTTAACCTCATCCTTAGAAACACTATAAAAAGTTACACAAAGTATTCTCAATTTTTTTTTATCCCTCGCCAACAAAAATTTACCCTTCTTTCCCAAAAATGTAGTTCTGGATCTGCCCTTTTCTGGATCACAGATGATACTAAAAATGGCAGCAGGTTAAAAACTATCTGTTACTTGGTCGGTCTGTCTATGATACTAGGGAGAGGGATATGTTTTGTCAACCCAAAATTCACCAATGATATCAAAAGGGTCCAACACAAGTGCAAATCAAGGCATCCTTGTTTTAGGAAATTGGATTCTGATTTGGTTGATTGCAGGATTCCCAGCTCGCCCAGCAGGACTCTCAGGCTCTATTCCAAGTGTTGTTCTTCAAGGACAGGGACCCGACAACAGACGAGTGCTGCACAGTGGATGCTGTTATCCACGGTCTGAGAGCCAACGGTTTTCTCATCTTCATCCCAAGGTAGAAGAGCAAACTCCACCCAGAATGTTCTTGACCCAAGCGGGGTCGTAGTTTGTCCAGTTTTTGTCCGTTGCTTATTAGGAATTTAAGCATTCAAAAATTGTTGTACGTTTTCCCTCTGATTTTTGTCCCAAGGTATGAAATAAAAGGAGCAATTTCGCTGAAAGACAGAGAAGGTCGAGTGTGCGACCTCTCAGAAGACGGCAGGCCATCGTGGACAGCAGGTAAGCTACTGACTTGTTTTGGGATGCCTTAGCGATTCCGACTTTTGCTGGTTTGGGCAAACAATACACACCTTTCTTCTGAACCGATGTAAAACATATATCAGTTGTTTGCCGTGGTCATGTTGCCCATGACAGTTTGTATACCCCGTGGGCATACTTCCCAAGGGGAAGACTAGGGTGCCATTTGCTGCAAAGGTGTTTTAAAAACCCATGGACCACACATCACAACAAATTATTTGTTATTATGTTGGTGTTACATTTTTAACAAAGTTTTTTTGTTAAATTTTGAGCCTATGAGAAGTAAGTTATTAAAAAAATTAAAGGAATAATTTGGGGAATTACAGATTCTTTTGTGCCTAAAAGTTGTGATGATATCTCTTGTGATAAATAGCTACTTGGCGCCATCTTTTTAAAAAAAAATAACATCCCATTTTATTTTTCATCCAGGCTCATTGACAAGAACTTCTTATGGGATCACCGTGACAACAGCCACCAGCCAATCAACATTCAAGCTCTTTGATCATGTGACAGTATGTTCCATCCCTCATTATTTCTTGCATTTGAAAGTTACAACGTATTTCCACTTGAGTTGTAAAAATGATAGGATATTGTACAAACCAAATAAATACTGTATTCTGTTGTTTCTAGCAAGATAACCAACCAAGATGGTTAGTGAGTGAAGATTAAAGTAAAAAAAAAACCTTGATCAATTAACAAACTTGAACAAATTGATCAGTTGTCTTGCCTCTTTGCAAAGACATGACACGGTTTTTCCGTCACTCCAGGTTCGTATCTCGGTGCTGTCCTCGAGATCCCACGGATGGTCTCTTCAGTTTGAGCTGATTTCCAACCGTCCGCATCTAGCCAGCCAGCTGACCGAACAAGGCCAAGGACTGCGTACGGACATCATAAAGGTAAGTTTTCCTGCTCTGGTAGATTTTCTGTCAGTGTGCATTTTGTGTGTATTGAAGCCCTTCATTGAATCAAACACATCAACTGGAGACTGGCTGTTTGTGTTCAAGTCTTTCTCATCCATTGTCAGTGTCATTCAGTGTATAGTTAGTCCCACAAAGTGTTCAACTTAGCAGTAAAATCATTTTT
Organism: Acanthaster planci; assembly: GCF_001949145.1. Next base: position 305,117 of record NW_019091470.1, on the reverse strand, counting down.
TTGGAAAAGTCGGCATCTGAAATAGATATAGGATTGGTTAAAAAAAATTCATCAAATCATCCACCACTCATTCTCAGTTCAGTACAGTGAAATCATTTCTGGCAACAACTCTTGGGTGAGATTGTGCTTTTAAATCAAATCACTCTAAGTTCAAAAACTTCCAGACAGTGGTGTTTACGAACATTTTCTGGCAATATGGCAATAGATGTCACAATTGTTTTCTGTTTCATTTTATTATCCATGTAATCGTTCGTACTTAGCAGTTTCCCCAATTTTGCCTCAAGGACTTGAAGACAGCCATGCACCCCTTCTTTGCTTAAATTTTTTGACTATACATCGGGGAAAAGGCAACATTGCCAAAAAATTAACCCTTCCCCCAAGGGTGTCAAAAAATTCTACAGAATCATTGTAGGCACGAATTTCAATTCTGATGTAAGGATTCTGTCTGGATTTTGTGGGGGGAAATTAAGTGTCCACCTAATCGAAATATCCAATTCAGATACATCATAATTTCATGGCCTGTTTATTTTTCTTTCTGTATCGTCAGGAGGTCACTGGTGCATCTAAGAAGCAGCGTGAGACATCGTTGAGTAGCCTAGATGAGGACGTGGACGTCATGGGTCGTAGCTTAGCTCAGCTCAGGCTGGAGTATGGTCAGACAGACAGTGCCAAGAGCCAGTACCACCTGCTGCAAGAGTTTGTCGAGATGGGCCTACAGGAGAGTTACAGTGAGCTGGGCTGACCAGCAGAAGAACCTCCTACATCTCCTCCAGTTTAGCCTTCTAGAGTTTTGGGATCAGAGACATTGGAAGTCAGGCAGGGGTAGTGGTTCTTTCCTCGCCTTTCAGCTTGGCAGCCTGGGGTCGATTCTAGGCTTGTTCCACGTGCGGCTTGGGTTTTCGGTCCCTACCTGATTCCGTGGGTTTCTGCCCAGACGATTCCTCTTGGGTTTTCTTCCCACCTCCAAAGCTGTAACTGCTTCTCATTGTCTCCTCTCTGTTGGTTTCTTCAGGTTGCGAGCCACAGTGCCTAGGGCACTTTTGAGGAATCCTTGGTGTCACTACAAGAAATGCTTGGTGATAATGATGTCCTTTGATGGGCAGGCTTTGCATAAAGAATTTGCCTCTCACCACAGTGCTGAATTTAATGTTAGGATTTTGTTAATCCGATTTTATCGGTGAATGGAAAAATTACTGAATGTGTTGCGATAAATTTAATTCAGAGAATGATCTTGGTTTCTGCGTCACCTGTTGAATTTTTGGTGGAAAGCATACATCATAAATGACCAAGAGGCCCATTTGTCAAATGAACACTCATTGTAACCAACAATAATTATTGAAAATTTATTGATAGCATTCGTTTGCTCTTTGTGAAGACTTTGTAGTGAAAACCTTTTAATCATGTTAATTGTGCAATAATATTACATATATTGTACTTTGGATAATTATGCATGGTGTCACATTTTTGCAATGAATTCTATCGATTTGGGGTTAATTTTTAACTGTACTTGTGTCAATTTGGGGCACAATTTAGTCTTAATTGGAGGGAAACCGAAAGATCTTGAAAGGTCTCAAGCTCGCAATTCAGTCTTTGGCGTTTAGGTTGGAATATATTTAATACACTGAAGCTAGCGCTAAAGTTGGTTTCAACACATACATGCACATCCATGGCTTCAAGTAGAACTTGAGAAATTAATGAAGCCGAGTTCCAATGCCAGCATACCTGTGGCTTGAATTTGTCATTACTGTGTGTTCTGTGTTCTAAGATTTTGAGGTTGAGTGGACTTGACAAGAGAAGCCAACTTCATTTTCCAAGTTCAAACACAGCAACCGGTCCGTCTGCACAAATGTTCTTCCCACTCTGAGAACAGACAATTCCACAATACATTTAAAACTCCCGTGCCGAATTGAGTCGTCGGCCGGCCGGCCTTTTGAACCCCAACGGCTGCGGGTTCGACTGTCCTGGTCCGAGTCAGGTTTCACTTTTTATTTTTCTAAAGAATCTCAATAAACCTTAAAGAGGCCATCTAAAGAAACTCTTTAAAAACACGAGACAAATCTATATATATATATATATATATATATATATATATGGCTCGTACATGTAGACATTCTACGGAATTCTCTCCTAGATTTCTTTAGAATTATGAAATTAGTATGAAAATGGTTTCTCTTCCATACTTTTTTAAGGTAAGGGAAGCCTTCTCCCTTTGTATTTTTTCAAATTGTTGTTTCTATAAGGTGACAAATAAACTGCTCCAATTTTCTAAAAGGTTTGGAACTTGCATACATCGCTCAATATTTTGTAAGAAGTAACTGAAAGCTGAAATATTTTACAAAATAACACTTTTAAAAAGTCGAATCATAATTACTGTTTTCAACCCCCAAAATTAAGGGTGGATGGAAACACCTTTTTTATTCTACTTTATATTTGTTTTATGAATGATAGCTCAGTCGTCTGAATAATACTGAATGGCTCATTGGCGCTCATTTTTCGACCTATATGTATGGCAGCCACCTAACATATTTTTACAACGGCTTCAAAGCGCGCGTGGGCCAGACGCGTGCCATGTCTAGAAGTCATGCCGACAGAGGGCGCTATTCGTCACCAATTCCCGCGAAACCCGAAAGCGCAATTCAAGGAGCACCGAGTCAGTTTCATCCGAAAGGTAAAGGTATTCTTTTATGGAATTTCTCCCAATGTTGACGTTTTCCATTGGCGTCTGAAAGAATTGCCATCTTATGCACAAAGTACATGTGGTTTTTAAAAGCAGAAACCAGCGATTCGCACTGAAATTGTAACTGAAAACTACGTTGTCATGGTTGTGATGAGACCAAGTTTGTCATGTTGAGTATAGACGCGAGTCGTCCTTGGCCTGCTGATTATGTTGAGCTGTGATTTTGGATTTTTGGTACATGTACATCGAGACCTCCATTACGTAATAACATAATAATGAAGCTTGAGTAAGATATTCAGTTGGACAGCCCTGTCAACATGGTCAAGTGTCATGGCATCATCAGTGATTAAAATTATAACATTGTCAAAACCTGTTGACCAGGCATGTTGACATGCATGATTGAGTGGTGCCCATATTTATATGTATAGAATTAGGGCTTGGTCCTTTTTAGGGCTTAAAGTTAATGCCTGACTCTAGTTACGGCACTTTGGAATGGTTGCTGTCTATATTAATTGCACCAATCTGCACTACTGCTGGCATGGTTGGAAACAGGAGCCAGACCTAACATGCCTGATATTATTATTAATAAGAATGTTATTGGGATGTGATCCTGGTTACATGGTGTTTTAATGGCTTCTGGCTAGCGCCCCCTGAACAGAGATGCTGACAAATGGGAAAAGCCACCAACATTATACTAGGTTGGATAGAGCACTGGTATAGTGTTCCAGAGGTCGCAGGTTCAAATCCCGGTCCGGGCAATTTCTTTGCTCATCTTTATAATCATTTATAAGCACCTAGTCAGTTTTCCTATACAGTTCCTTTCATAATAAAACAATATGAACATGAACAAATGGATCTCAGACTTTATCCAGAGAAATCCTTCAAGAAAACAGGATTTGAATTTGATTGAAAAAATGACTGGAAAAGAACGAGAATGGAAATGAAATTCCACAACTGTATCAAGTCTTGAACCCAGATCCATACTTTTCAATCAGTGCACGTACTAAGCTTTTGAAGCAACACTATCATTACTATGGTCATGATGGCTTTGTGGAATCTGGTCAGTCGTACAGATCCCAATGCTTCTTGTACAGTGCCATAGCCAGTGTATTCGTGTTAGTGTTACCGTATCTGTCGTGGCTATGTGAAGTTATACAGAGCTTAATAACTCTGTGTGTGGATATTTGCTCACGAGTACAGTCAATACTCTGCTACAGTGTTAGTCAGTCTTATGTAATGAACGTTTCGTGCCGTTAATTGATCACTTTCCTTTCTAATTCATTGCTGTGGAAGATTGCTTCGTCAAAGAGAAGCAACGTTAAATTTTGAAGTGCAAGATTTCCTACAGAATTGGCCTATAGCGCAGCACAATCAACCAGTCAAGCAGATTGACTGATCATACTCAACACTAAATTATTATAAATTGACATAAAGTCAATTTATGATCAGATTAGCAGGATGCAGTCGATGGATGTCCTTGGAGCTAGAGACGGTTACATCAGTGATGAGGAATTTCCCCCGTTGGCCGAGTTACCCCCGCTGTCACCCACCAGGAATGACTTAGACCTCTTTGCGGAGAACACAAACAATGCCTCAGACAACAGAGGTGGTGAGTTGAGATCTTTACAAGTTAAAGGTCATTAGAAAGAGAGACAGAGACTGTACGAGGCTAAAGATCAAAAAGCATTAGTGTGTTGACAAGGTCAGGGGTCATGAAGTGACCCTACAAATGTAAAGGTCAAAAGAGAGGCTTGCTGTACAAGGCGAAATATCATGAGAGTAAGTAACTTCAAGGTTAAAGGTCACAAGAGCAAGTAACTCCGTGAAAAAAGAGATGTCTGAGTGTTATGGTTACGGCCTGAAATGACACATGGACCTATGTAAGTCACTGGAAAGTGGCTGTAGCTTATTCCCATAGGTGTGTGTGTTACAGTCAGCTGTAGCCCAGTGTTTTGGACATGGTTAAATTTCAAGGGCATGCCAGAGCTAGTACATTGTGGAAAAATGAAACTCAATTCCTTGTGAACGTGATGGTTTGCCCTAAGGTGCATAGGGACCTCATATCTATTAATTGTTATTGAAATTAGTTGCATAATTGTAAATCCTACAATGAATTAAAAGTTAAATGAGGAAACACTTGCAATTTCTTTCTTGAACGTCAGATGAGGACAAGGAGAACGAAGGAGATAAACAACGTCCCCATAGGCTCGTCAACAGGAAGCCCCAGCCCAAACTGGACGCCGTAAGGTGAGGATAATTAGCTCTGTTAAACCAACACGTTGCAGTCCAAATGTTTGCCCCGATGCACATCCATATATATCCGAACCCTGGCTGTTTTTAGTTAACTGAGGCATCCGAACCACAGTTTCAATGGGTTGAAGGCACAAGCAAGTCTAGTCTAGTCTAGTAGCTGTATGTCTTGTGTTCTATTGACATTTTCCTGATAAATTCCTCATTGTTTCCACAATTTCCAAGAATCTGACTATTGTGTGAACTGGAATTGATGCCAAACACGTCCGGAGGTGGGCGAGGCTCATATTTTTGTGCCCAGTTTTGCAGAGAACAGAACACACTGAACACCCAACTTTGATATTTGCTTATCTTGTATTAAATAACCAGGGCTGACTTTGATGGCAAAGAACTAGATTATAAACTTGGACTGATTTTGCCCAAATCTTTCTTGAACTTCAGACTGTGTTCGGACAGAGGCCTTCCCATGCTGAGCAAGCACTTTGAGCAGGTTAAGTTCAAGGGCAAAGGTCATGAGGTGGGTGACCTGAACCGCCTGATGTCCACTATGGAGCATTGGGCACACCGGCTCTTCCCCAAGATGCCATTTGACGAGGTCATCGACAGGATTGAGAAGTTGGGGAAGAAGAGAGCTGTCCAAGTAAGTCTTTTGTACCGCTCTACTCTAACCGAATCGAACAGGGCTCTGTTTCAGGCTTGGGGTCATCTCCTCCCAATCAAGATACCTAGGTACAGCAACTGCGGCTTGCAGTCATGAAGCATAGCTGGAGGTCCGAACCACAATTTGACCCTCAGCTCAGCTGGTGGCATCCAAGGCTTGAGAGCCTTCCTCAATATTCAAGGATAGTAATGCCGGAATATGCCATGAAAAGACCTTCAGTTTATCCAAAAATGGAAAGAAATCAATCCGGAGATATACAATCTGGAAATTTCCAGGAAATAACAGAACAAAGGTGTGTGTCATCTGTCTGTGGGGTTTGGTTTGTCTCACTGTTAAAACACATAACCCCCGCCAATGACAGAAAGTATCATAATAGCGGACCGTCACTCAAAAATTCAGTACATGCATAACTGTGCAGTGTGTGCGTGAACCATGTGTTGTCTGTGTGTACATTACATGCACTGCACGGCATTTCATTGTCACCATACTTGTTGGCATGGGGCCAAACTTGTGGCGGTGCTCCCTTGCCAGCCTTTTTTTTTCTTTTCTCAAACCAAACAAGGCCCCCAAAACAGCTCAAAGTTTGTCTTGCAACAAGCACAACATTCATCTCGTGAGAGTTTTTGTTCTTTCTTTTTTTATTGAAGACGTGCATCAAGAAGATCCGTCTCGACATGCCGCTGATGGATGAGGACTTTGTGGAGCCAGAAGGAGGTACAGGTAGGACTTTATTTCATCGGAGAGTATGGGTGATTGCTGAGATGCTGTTGGATGACCGTCTCTCCATGAAATGAAACGATTTCCTTAAGATACTTCAAAGTATCACGTGCATATGCAAAACTAAACATCCTAGTTTGGCAGTCCACCCGCTACTCGAATTGGGTCTTTTGTAACAGTTTAGAAGTCTGGTAACTTTACTCCTCGCTTAAGTTTTCCCTCGATATCGTGATCTGCTTTTTCTTGGTAGATGCTGCTGGTACTGATGTTGCAAACGACCGTGTTGGTGATGAAGACGAGATGGACACATTCAGCCAGTTTGCCGGCCAGTTGTCACAACCTGTCGGTACTCCGACAAACGCCAATGTAAGTTACCCTCATAGTGCCAAGCTAATTCATCACTTCTGTTGTTTTAAAAGGGAAGAGAATCTTTGTTCCCACCAAGCATTCTTCTGACTCTAACTCTCAAACAAGCATAAGTTGCTAAAAATCTAGATTTTGAAGGTAAAATTAGGACACGGACTAATGCAACTTGCCACGATTATTCACACCTTACTTGTAGTGGTTTGAAGTTCTTAAATTGTGTTAGAATTGTGTTAGCGGAAGCTCATGGTTTACATGGCTAAAGCAACGTGTCAGCCATCAATCAGGAAACCTTGATCATTGGCCGTTCCTTAAGCCTAGTCCATCATCAGTGATTGCGCTCCTAGCTGGTTTTAAGAAGACTAGCTTACAGCTGTCCACTCACACTTTGATTTTACTTTTCACTTCATAAAATGAACTGCATCTTTAAATGCAAGCATGTTATTACCTGTTCAATTACTCAGGTTTTGCTATCAGAAGAGCAGCGGGAGAGAATGGAACAGAACAAACGTCGGGCCATGGAGCGACGGAAGTCAAAGGGTCAAGCCACTCCGGCCAGCGACGATTTGGGCATCACGACCGATGAACTCCAAGACCTGGAGAGGTACCACGCCAACGATGAGGACATGGAGAAGGAACTGTGGAACGACATCGCCATGTTTGAAGCTTCCCAGCGCAACATTTGGAAGGTCTTGCCCAGGAAAACGAACGGACATCCCCAGAAGGAGACTGATTCAACGCAGATGCCTGCCAGAAAGCAAATGGGGACTGGCGGGAGAGAAGACATTAAGGGAATTTCAAAAGACATCATCGTCATCGATGATGAGGTTTCAGAGGATGAGGCAGACCAGATGCAAGGAGTCAAGGAAACGAGAGCCTTGGAAACCACCGACATCAATGAGGCAGGAGGTCCAGGTGATGGAATGATGACAGATTCAAGGCAGAATGTTATCGACCTGGATGCTGATGCTTCAGATAAAGAAGGAAGAACATCGGCGGGAGAAAAGAGAGATGAAGTCGCGGAGACAATTGATGGAGACTGGGAAGATGAAGGGAAAGGAAGTCAAGATGAAATGAAGGACGATGGAGAGGGGAACAGAAGCTCAGATTTGGTTCTGAAGTGGGACTCAGAGTCAGCTGACGAGAGCACGACTGTTCTTGAGCCGAGCGATGAAGCCGGGGCTAAAGTAACAGAGACGACAAATGACACCGAGTTTGGGGAGACCCATGTCCACCGAGCTCCTGCTGAAGATGGCCAAGACATTGCAGAGTTGCCCTCCAGCAAAGGTCAGGAAGCAGGAGCATCTCGGGATTCTCCAGAAGACAAAATCAGCCAAGATAGCGCCGGCGAGACAGTCTCAGAATCCAGATCGGACGGAGAGGTAGGCAAACCTGTCGGCGCTAATGTGGTAACTCTTGAGAATGGAACTGACAGGGAAGGGGAGGAGGTTGGTTCCACTGAACAAGACACAGTGGAAGACATGGAAACTGAGTGATTCCCTTTGTCGAAAGAAAATTTACTCCCAACTTCCCTTGACATATAAGGAATCTTCTTGCTTACCTCCAAGTCTTCCACTATGTAGGAAACCAAAAGTTCATTTTTCTAATTTAACTTTAAAGGATACTAAGTCTCATTTAAAGGATCCATGAAACAATTTTTTTCTTAGGTGTACAAAAACTGCTTGAAATCTGTCTGAAAAGTGCACTTGTTTAAACATTGAAAATGAGGGCGCTGTTGCTGGGATGTACATCAGGTAAGAGAATGTTCCGTTGATGTACATTCCTGTCAAAGTTGACCAAAACGTTCTTTGAAAATATTTCAGAAAAATAATTGATCACTGGCGTAGTGGCGTATACTTTGCCAGATAAAATACATGTATAACATATTCCAGACAAAGTTTTTTTGCACACAAATCAGTGCAGTGCCCAGAAGGACATCGCAGTTTTGCTCATGAATGTGCAAATTTTTATTAGCAGAGAACCCCCAAAAGTTTCCAATTACACACTGAAATCCAAATAACAACTCGGAACTGAGACACAAAGGTGAAAGTTTCAGGGTTGTAACATTATTATGATTACATTGTATCTTTAAAGCCACAGTGGGCACAAAAATAAAGGCACAAAAATAAAGGCACAAAATCTTCCAGAATTTTTGAACTGATTTTCAAGGATCTTGGATATGTTTTGTGAAGTCTGTATAGTTCATCGTGATACTGAAAAGAAAGATGAAAATTACATCCTGCTCCCTTCTCATATTCTGAAAATGTATCCTTTGTAGTATTTCATACTGAATAAAAATTTGAAAGCTTTTTATTAAAGCTTTTGATAATTGTAAACGGTCATTTTATGCGTGTTTATACTTTGAGCTGAAGATATGTTCAAATCGCCTTCATACATACTAATGCAAGTAGCCAGGAAAATAGTGACTTCGCTCAGCCATTCTAAATTCTTTTGACAGGAATGGCTTTGACTTTCAGCTTCTGCATTGCCTTGTTTTGAACAATACGAGGGCATCAGACCGTGACACATGGGAATTCAATTTGCTACCAATTGATCACTTCTATTGCCATTGTTTGGCTGCCTGATAATGGTCTGGCGCCCCTGGTTGATTCGTCAATAAATTATTTATTTAGCTGTCTAATGACAGTGCTCAGAAAATAACTCGTGATTACAAAGTAAAGTTAGTTGAAATGCAGTTGGTGGTATAAAGTAGGTGAGCTCTATAGAGGGCGCTATCATTAGCAAGAAAAGTTTTTATGAGGGCGCAATCAGATTTTGCTGCATTTAGACTGGCTCAACAGAGGGCGTCCTATAAACGATCACCAATTAACTCTCGAATTTGTGTAGATAGAGGGCGCTTTTGTCAAAAAGTTGCTTTATCACTTCAGTAGAGGGCGCCCTTTGTTAAATCAATAGAGGGCGCTCTTTATTTTTGCCGGAGCGGGTGCTTTTTTACTTCACTAGAGGGCGCTCTTTATAGAATCAATAGAGGGCGTTTTTTATTGGCGAAATTGTGCGCTGGTTGTTTGACGTGCCAGTGACTCAGTGAGAGAAAATGTACCGTTTTTATCAGCAAAGTGAAGGAGTTGTATAGAGAGTTGAAGAAGATATTAACCTTTGGGCCGAGAGTTGGTGTTGGTAAGTTTAAGCTGTAAGTAAGGACAGTATCTGCCAGTGGGAACCACATTATTAATTTTTATTACTTGTTGAATTGGCGGACACGATCTGCTTTTGTGTTTGGGATACATGCCGTGAAGGCCTAGCCTACACGTCGCGTTACTTGGTCATATTCATAAGCTTTATCGCTAATGATGTAGCCTAATGCATGAGAGATTTTTCAAAATGGCAGAAAGGCTCGTATGAAGGAAAACATTACGCAGCCAGTGACTCTGAGGTTATTGCAAATAGAGATTCTTTGATCAGTGATTCAGCATGTTCAGGGGCCAACGTTGTATATATTCAGATGTGTGATGGCCGATTATTTGATGCCCAGAGTCTAGGTTAGTAGATCTCCATGATATAGTGAGCCACAAAATAATTTCTTATACCACCAGTACGATTTGCTTTTACATGTATATGATGTATGTGTGGAGAGTCCCTTAGATAAGTTCCATAGAAAATAAGGTTGAGAATAGTTTCAAGGAAAGCTACAATGTTACCACTAACGGCCCCTAAAATTTCGTTCTGTGCCTTCTACACTCTGGATGTCTTGATGCATTCATGCCAGAAATGGTTTCTGCAACATACACATACAAGGATACAGAAATTTCAAAGCAACTTTGGAACACTGTCACCCCATAACTTCTGCGGCAGGTGCCATTTTCTGCCCTAGATCAAGCATAACATTTGCACACCCCTTGCACAACGAAGCATAAAGTATGTTTATCATGCCTCAAGCAGAAGCACCCCCTCATTGGTTTGAAAGAGCAGTGTTTCTTCGGGAGTATTTATTTTGTCGGTAGTGATGCGACTGCAACATTTGTGTTTCCTAGTCATTCAAGAACCAGCGATGCACAGTGAGTTCCAAAGGAGCCTTTGTTGCTAAGGAAATACTGCCCTCTCTTGGTCCAGCTCGAGGCTCATTACAGCAAGGACATGCAACAGCCATCATGGAGTGCCTGACCCATGGCAGAATATGGCAGCTATCATGGAAGCTTCAAGCAAACATTTCTCCATCTTATGAAAATTTTAAGACTGGAGGCAGGAAGGAACAGAAAACAATTTTTCAAGGGGCTGGTACATGTAACACTGTCAATATATGCCTTGTTGACCTTTTCAGGGGACCTTAATAGACGATAGGGAAGATTTTCCATGCACAATTTATTTCTTTAAGAGTAGTAAAACTACCAAAGCCTGCCTCTCAGTCCCAGCCAGACTACCACTAATCAACAATCACCCTCTACATTGTACTTTTGTTCAATCATGGAGTAGGTTTTCATCTAGGATTGCAATACTATCTACTCACAATATCTCTCTTGCCAACCAAGGTTAAAACTACTCTCCCAAGGAAATGCTTGAAACTGACACCCCTCTAAGGCTTGGTGCCGTCTGAGGCCAAATTTCCACTGTACCAAGTCCTTTGTAAAATACCGTTGAGACTTTCTCACCAGTGTAAGAAAGTATATAAAACTTGGGCAGGGGGTTGTAAATTTTGAACAAGGAAAATGACCTTCCCAATGTCCCTTCCCATTGGACAGCTGGCTACATTAGACACTGTCACCATACAAACACTGAAATTTCTAGTCCAGAATCCAGCAAAGGGAGAAGAAAATCTTGGATAAAGTAAATCCTTGAAGCCATGTTCAAGTGCCACTAACATTTTCTTAGTTTATCAAAAAAAGGGTTCAGCCCACAGAGCCTGAAATGAAATGAAATTTACAGCGGCACAGCAAAGATTGATTACCTTTTTTTTCCTTTTTAACTTGGACCGTTTCAATACTAACAAAATCCATTATTTTGTTTTATTTTGTTGCATTGAGGTATGCTGAGGCTTAGTATACATTACATGTACATGTGTGGCACATGCAGCTCTTTTTCCAGAATTCGTTTAAAGTACAAAAGATGGGACACTGGTTTACTGTGCAGACTCGAGATTTGAGAAGTGTCTTAAAAAACTTTGACTTGTCATAGCTTGTTCTGTTCTGTTTGAATTTAGCCATGCAGCAACTTCCAGACTTCACACCAGTCCAGGTGGGCATGCCATCCAGCCAACGTCTACTGGCGCGCCATATATAACCAGCCCACCAACCAGCCTTTCATATCATGAGCCAATCAGTGTTACCAACCAATCACCTAGTCATCTTGTGAACCAGTCATGCCAGACAAGCAGGAAGTAGTCAGGAAAGTTTGTGCCAATAACGCAGTGGATAAACACAGGCAGGTTGCATACCATAACCTCCGTGTTCTTTTGGGTACTCTACTTTTCAAAATTTCAGTTTTATAAAACATATCATCTTGAGGCTCAGCAAGGCGTCCCCTAAATCCACAGGTCAGTTTTTGGACTGCTATGAAGAATGTGCAAGTTTACCGTTACTTGCACTGCCTCTTCTACATAAAAAATCCATAGGCCAATACGTTATGCGAAATGTCAAGTAGAGGTCATGAATTTAATCAGAGCTGGAGCATACTATAACATCCCAAAACTTTCAAAGGGATGTGCTCATTTTGAGTGACCTTAGGATTTTTTATTTGCCTTTTTAATAAACCAAACACATGAAACTACCGTTTGTCATCCACTAAATTGTACAAGGTTTAAATTAAAGTTCCCCAACCACACTCTTCAATTTAAAGAATGTTTCAAATTTTGGAATTGTCGCATTTTTTAATCTTTTTTACATGCAGAAATGAAGAGGTGACATGTGACAGAGGCATCTTTGCAAGTTTGGTTAGCTGTCAGAGGTCACATGATAAGGTAAAAAATGATGCTCTTACATTCATCACCAACACCTGACACACATCTTCACTTTTGTGCTAGTTCGTTAAAACCGTGATTAGAGCAGTTTTGGACTTTTGGTTTCACGAAGAAGCACAAATGTGTGTTTTGTTAAAATAGCATAGAAAAAAAAGCTTTAAATGTCTAAAATGATTTTATTTTACCCGTAAATGGGTGACTAAACTAAAAAAAAAAGCTCTTAAAACTCATAACTGTGTAAATTAAGGAGAACGTCGGTTTCTGAATCCGGTAAATCACAGAGCACGTGACGCAAGACATTTGTGCCTCTTCGTGAAAACGAAAATATCACATTTCTATAAAATACGCATTGAAACATATGCACATCTATAGATTTGTGTTACTTCGTGGTGTTGGTGACGAATTGTACTAGCTGCCCAGAGTCTGAATAGTTTCGCCCTTTCTTTTAAAGCTTCAACCACACGTTTCTGCACTGTTAAAGTTACTCCACTGTGTACAAATTTGCCTGTAAGCACGATGCTATGAAATCACAATTTCAGATTTGTAATCACAATTCTTCCTGTTTTATTCTTGTGGGTGTAAATTCAGAGTACAAATAATTGTAAGTGGTGCACTTCCTGCATTTAAGAGGTCACTGACAAACTTTCGAGGGAAAAACTTCCAGACTCAATTTAACTGCAAGTTTCAGTTGGCAAAATTTACCTCTGCAAATAAATTTGTGGGGTGTAAAACTCCTTCGTTTTAGTTTCAGAACAAATATAAAAATTTGGCCTCACAGCTTGAGGAAAAAATTGTCCAACAAATGCTACAAATGCACTAAAGACACGTTTGAAATTCAGTGTCTGTTTGAATTGTAAAAGGTTACAAAGTCACAAAGAACTCTTAACAAGTGAAATTTTGTAAGCAGGAAGGTGGAAAGAGTTTCATATGAAGACACCACTTGATGCCTCTTGCACAAAACCCATTGAGACTAGTCTGCAAAATTCTAAGAGTTTTCTACGTAAATGACAAAGTATTTTCCATCCTAAATTGAACATTTTCTTGACGTGTTTTTGCTTTGTAATGGCTAATAAGTTACAGTAGGGAATAATTACTGTCGTCTGCATACATATATAACTCTTTCCAGGAAGGCAGCTTTTGTTTGAAGAGACGTCAGAGATTCAGGATCTTGTTAAAAGAAGTTTCTAAACCTCTAGTACCAACATGCTTTCCACAAACATACTGGTTTTTATCACATTTCAAATGTTAATCTGCAAAGTATATGCGTCGAGAATGGCGAGAGGGTCAGTCTGCATTTTTAGAGTTCGTTCTGGAGTTCCACTAGTTAAAATGTTTTCAATTTCCACATTCAGACTTTGAAATTGCAGAGTCCAAATTTAGATTTTTTGGAGAGCCACCGAGTGTAAATTAGCTTGTAGCAGCTTTCACTTGGAGATTGCAATTGAATCATGAAGTGTTCATGTTTAACATTTCCTCATTTGTTCCTTCTGGTAGTGTGTGCCGCTGGCAGGTCAGACCAAGTCATCCATGTCTGGTTGTTACAAGACTGAACCCAAGATGTCCCCAGCAGCCTTGGATTCCTTAGATGTTAGTTGGTTGACCATGTGACGCAAGATGTCTCAAGACAGCTCCATATGTCAGTTTGTCCCTCTCGCAGCTTCAAGACTCAAGACTAGAGGAAGGGCGCAAAGCTTGATGACTTTCTTCTGTTGTTGGCTAAAAAAAAGAGGGGAAAATTGTATCTTAGGAATTTCAAGTTCAGCATCAGTATTCTGAAACACTTGGTGTATTTATTTGCAAGTTGAATTTGGGGAAAGGCGATCTCTCTCTACAAGTACAACATTATGATTTTCTTTGCAATCAGAGATACAGACATTGTTCGGGTAACATTTAAAAAGTTGTTGTAGTTTTGTAATAAAATTTCGAAAGGCTGGCATTTGGCCACACATTTTGCAATAAAACAGGGAAAGTGGATTTGTTTGATATCACATCTCTTCCTTTCAATGTGGAATGTCTTTTATGGCCATTTATTTTGATATAAAAATAATGAACTTTAACAGAATTTATTTTGAAGCTAACTAAATACATGTAGCTACCAACTATTTAATGAATGAAAAAAGTCTTTGAAGGGAAATTAAAATCAAGGGAAATGATACCAAAATGTAAGCGTGGGCTGCATATATTCATGTAGACAGTGTGCACAGTGCCACATGAGCATTTGAACCAAGACTGGGAATAGAAATTCCTTCATGCGGAGTTGTGTTACACCAGTCGACTGATTTGCCATACACGCTGATGTTTTCAAATACGGCCGTATACGATGTTCAGTTGGGAAAGAGTTCCATATTCGGACATCACTTCACACCCTGTGCGCAAATCCTACAAAACTAGTCTAAAAAAATTCAAGTATTTTTTTATGTACGTGTAACTAGTTCAATATTTTCACCGCTGAATTCGACTTTAGGAAATGTTAACACAGTCTAATGGCTAAAAAGCCTCTGCAAGGAAGAATGAGTGATGTCCGTGCATGTATATTGAATCTTACGCTAAAATGCCTTAAGTTTCTTACCTTCTTGTGCCGAGGGGTAGCTGGATAAAAACATGGCGACAGAACCATGAAGGACTAAATATCAGCACCAATGATGTCATTAAGGGTGGCCGACTACAAGGTGTGAAATGCCCGAAGGAAATAGCCAGAGCGTCTATGCCAGATGCCTCTCGCCTGAAGACCCAACTACAAATGACAATAATTAAGATGGTAAGCGATGACATAAAGCAAACCACGTGTGGGCAGGGAGCCAATAGGAATAGAAGGGGAGGTGTGGCGAGAAGGGAATTTGGGGGAGCAGGAAACGTTCCATAGACTAGACTGCACGGGGAATACAAGTCGGAGTTAGAGGCGAATACAAGGCGTTTGAAATCTGGTCCCTCATTGCATACACGTTAAGAAAACGGTACTTTGGCTGATAAAGAGACCAATTCTTTTGTTGGATTCTTTTGTTCAGTCTCCCCTTAACAATAAAAAGATTCGAGGCTTGGGAGAGGATTAGACGCCGCTATCTTTCGTTACGCTTGAGTGAACAACAATGGGGAGAATTGAAGCAGAAAATCTCGAAAAACTCACCTTGACAAGCATTTTAGGCAACAAAATGATACTTTTTGCAGAGGAAATTGCATAACAAAGCTAACTGTAGTTTCAAAATTCCAAAATTCGCCCGGATAAAAAAGTTGGCTTTTCGGGACTGGCTGGTTCAACGCTAAAACTTTCTCCCACCTGCCGTTGGTGGCGCTATAACATTGAAAGTCCGCGGTATACAGTTCCACACTGTGAAGCTATGTAACGTACATGTACATGTACAGTACATGTACATCCATCATACACTCCTCAAGAAAACAAATTACATTTTCATTTACTTAAACTTTCATATCAAAGATTCAAACATTTTTCCTCACGAGCAAAGACTTTTTGCTAGTCTTTCGTAGATATATATATATAGTTAATTAATATATACACCGCTGCCCTTATTTTATACCACGCACAACTGGTTCCCGCCTGCGCAGGCCAAACATCACGCAAAAACGGGCAACCAGCTTTTTGGACCGTAAAGAAAATCCGATTTGGACCGCCGATATGGCACTTTCTGTACACGGCCGATTGTGCACACGTATATACAGCACAGCGAGCTACAAAACTGGCCATTTCGGCGTTTCCACCGGACATGCGCATTGTGCACAATCATATGGCGAGCGCTGTACTACAGAAACAGCCATATCGGTGTTTCACATTGCAATGTGCATTGTGCACATCCGCGGCACCGTGTACTTTCAATGTTATAGCGCCACCAACGGCGGGTGAGAGAAAGTTTTTGCATGGAACCAGCCAGTCCCGAAAAGCCAACTTTTTTATCCGGACGATTTTTGGAATTTTGAAACTACAGTTAGATTTGTTATGTAATTTCCTCTTCAAAAAGTATCATTTTGTTGCCTGAAATGCTTTTAAAGGCGAGTTTTTCGAGATTTTCTGCTTCAATTCTCCCCATTGTTGCTCACTCAAGCGTAACGAAAGATAGCGGCGTCTAATCCTCTCCCAAGCCTCGAATCTTTTTATTGTTAAGGGAAGACTGAACAAAAGAATCCAACAAAAGAAATGGTCTCTTTCTCAGCCAAAGTACCGTTTTCTTAACGTGTGTGCAATGGAGGCTCTGCTTTTAAACGCCTTGTATTCGCGTCTAACACCAACTTGTATTCCTGTATGGCCATGGCCTGCGGAACGTTCACCTGTCCGCCCCCGTTTCCTTTACGCGTCACACCCCCTCTTCCCGGTTTACTGGCTTCTTGCCCACCACGTGATGGGGTACACATAAATGGCTTAAAGACCTAGAAAAATGTGCTTATTTTGGCCGTTCCCAATCCAAAATGGGTTGTCAGTGAAATATAATGAAATAATTCGGTGAATTCATGCACATGATAACTGAGTGTCATGTCAATTTATAGCAAAACTTCTGTCAATTAATCTAATGCTTTCAATAGAAAGAAGTGTATCACAAGAGCACACAGGCACAAATTTTTGAAATTTTTCATTTATTCAGACAAATTTTACACTGCTTTACACCAGACAATATTGCACTTATCTTCCTTCCTCCATGCTCTGACTAGCTAATTTAGCTACTTTAGCTAAAATATTTCAGCGAAAAACGATGCTAGTACCCAAATGTGCGTGAATTAAAATAACATTATCCAATAATAACTGTGAATTTCAAAAAGAAAGAAACTCTGTTTTCTTCCTGTTGATTGAGGGGCCTGATGTTGAGTACCAATTTTCCAGTAATTGTGCAGTAGAGGTAGTAGGCATCTCGTTCTTAACGACTGGTAGCCATTCACAGTGTATTTAGAATGACCAGGGCCAATTTTATGCTAATGTTATGCTCTGTGTACACGTATTTTGTGGAGACCACAGTAATCACAGAAAAAGGCACGCTTACCTTGGAGGAAACATTTCCTTCACATAGTAACAAAACAAAACAATAAAAATCTCTCTACGTGCACAACCGTAAGCACAACTGTGGGGTGAAATAGTGCTTAAGATTAGCAAATTTTTCTGTTATTGTAAGTACGACTTTTCTGCTAACTGTTAAGCAGCTCTGTGAAATTGTGCTCTGCTCTGAATTCCAGATGGGGAAGTACAGTCTATGGGCTTCTTTTGCACATGTAAGAATACTTTGCTCAGCCTTAGGAAACTTTGAATATTTTTAAACAGAGATTAACAAAATGTAACCCTGCTTCTTAGCTTAACATAGCCATATCACACTTTTCAAATATTTTTTATGTACATGATAGATACACAAATGTCACATTTTTCATTATATATCACTGTACTCAAGCAACTGCCCTGTAGTAAACCTGAGACCCAAATGATGTGTAAAGTACTGTTATTGTTAGGTTAAAGTTAAGTTATTGGTAATTTTGAAATATTTCTCAATAATGAAATTGAGGTCACTGTTTTTGGAGTTGTGACAACAATCTTTGTGTCAAGTTGGCACAGGCAGTCACATAAAAAAAAACACATTTCTGGAAAAACCTACACGGGAGTAAGTTAAAAATTTTGAATGAACTGAAAGCTGTCCTAAACCGGTATGCTCGTCACAGTAAAGCCACAGTGTCTGTAGGCCAACTGCTACCAACTAATCGGTGTATCTAATTGGCAAAAGGGGGTCTCTTTAAAATATAAAAGATCTCAATACAGACACAAATTTATACATACAGCAACAGTTATATAAACACATCAAGGGAAGATTTTTGGGGTAAAATACAACAAACAGATACACTTTTGGTTACAGTAAAGTTCATTTCTGAACTTGGAGCAGTCAAGAGGGGTAGAATTAGGTGCTACAAAAACTAAAGTTTTGATCACTATGGCTAGGGCAACAGAGGGCACTGTTTAGAGAGGTCACCTTTGGATTAAACTTGAGAGTTTTGGTAGTCTGGTCACAACTATAGTTCCCTTCATAACCTCTTCTCCCTGCTTGAGAATAAACTGGTTCCCTGCTACCCCCAAGGATACTGGTACCCTGCCACCCTGGAGACAACTATGCTTGGAAAACAAACTCGTAAGGCAGCATGCAAAGATGAAGTCTAGAGCTAGGTCTACATCTTTGCCTGGTGGAAACATGCGGAGATGCACTGACGGCAGACATAGCCGTAGCTCTGGAAAGCCATTTTGGGCAAGGCTTAAGCATCCATGTTGTATTTTTGAGATGGCAGTGAAAACGATGGCACAGTTACAAACACATATAACTTTCCTAGAACCAATCTTCCAATAGACCATTTTGGGCCGCTCAGACCAGCTCGGCACCGTCCAAGTTGTACTTGCTCCTTAGGGCCTGGACAGGTCTCTTCTCTGCCTCCTCCAGGAAGGCATCCTCCTGCATCTCGTGACGGTGGGAGAGCAGGGTCCGAAACCCCACCTCACTCATGCCCAGCTCGCACTGCAGCAGCCGGGGCCAGTCATAGGGAAAGTCGGCCAGGCAGACCTGGTCAAACTCGGCACCGCCTAGCATGTTGAAGCGGGCTAAGGGGTGGAAGGGTGCGGCCAGGGCGTGGGGGGCCCAGGGGCTCTTGGTCAAGTCCAGGGAGAAGATAGGGCTCTCCTTGGGATCAGTCGGGGAGGAGGAAGCGTCTTTGGCAGGGAACATTGGTGGGATTTCTAACTGATGTTCAAACCAATCCTATGGGCGAAAAAACACAAAGACAAAAATGAAAAGGGGGTGAACAATTTAACTGACAGTCCCTTTTAGGGAGACTTGAAAGTAATTTTATAATAATGTCAACAGTAAAAATAGTGCACCATTTACTGACATTCTGAGATTGGCCCCTTTAATTAAATGACATGATGCAAAGAAATAAACAAAACGCAAGCAAAAGTTTTGAAAAGAAAATAAACAGAAATAAGTTACTAACCAACTAAAAAAACTAAACACTTCCAACAACCAAATGCCATGAAGAAAACTTGGCTACTCCTCAAAAAAAGTTGCAAGAAAATAGCAATACAACTAATTAAGCACAGCAGTAGATCTTTTACTTACGAGGTTATTTCTCAACATGTTGTAAGCTTGAAGAAGATACTTCTCTCCTGAAATGGAAAATTGGGACAGCTGAATACTTTATGGACAGACAGAGGGTAGTTTCAAAGTAGATACATAGATGACAGAATGTTTCTGCCAACATCAGAAAATATCTTGGCGAGGCGTGACATTATTCTCTGGAAAAGAGTTAAGGCATTGGTGTGGGTGAATGTACAAAAACTAAAAACCATTCTGACCAATGCGAACTGCCTGCCTCGACAAACAAGCAGTGCGCCTCGTAAGCACCCCGTTGTTTTATGTGGATTCAACAGTCATTTCTCTGTAGCCTATGCAAATTCTAACTATAACGCGGATGCAAAATAAAAAGTCTGAATGGTTATCTTTTTCTGAAGACAAAAAGCGTAGCAAACTTGCTAAGCCATCGTACCGTCTGGAGCCTGGAGGACGAGACTAGCCTGCATCTGCCGGTAATGCTCCAGGAATTCCGAAGGGGCTTCCTCCAAGGGGTAACCAGAGCAGTTGGCAAACAGCCTGCAAAAAGCCGAGCATTCGGGACACACTGATACTTACAGTCCTCTACATTTGACACATGTATATGGTACCAATTCATAAACAGCCTCAGAGATAGTCCTAACACAAAGAGATGACAAACAACCTCCAAAGCAGTGCACTTGCTGTTGTAAAAGTGACCATTATAGTTGTCCGACATTATTTTGAGTGATAGTTTTAACCCAAATAGGTGACAAACACCCTACAGAGCAGAGCATCTGGGAAATAGTGATCTGACATTATTGATGAGACCAAATATGAGTAGCTTGAGTGATAGTTTTAACCCAAATAGGTGACAAACACCCTACCGAGCAGAGCATCTGGGAAATAGTGATCCGACATTATTGATGATACCAAATATGAGTAGCTTGAGTGACAGTTTTAACCCAAATAGGTGACAAACACCCTACCGAGCAGAGCATCTGGGAAATAGTGATCCGACATTATTGATGATACCAAATATGAGTAGCTTGAGTGACAGTTTTAACCCAAATAGGTGACAAACACCCTACAGAGCAGAGCATCTGGGAAATAGTGATCCTTATATCCCTCCACATGTAATATGTGGTCCCCAACATAAAATAAATATGGTGATAGGTTTGGGCCAAAACTGCACAGAATGTAAACATTCTGCCATGTTCAAGATACTCCCGTTGCTAATTGTTGAGTCTTAATTTCATTCATTTCCCCAGTTTAATTCTGAAGTGCACTGTGAACCCTTTTCAGGGATGCACCCTAAGTTGAATTGCATTTCTGGCAAACATGATTTTGAAAAATGAATGAAAACGACAACAGTTAGTCATAAACCTCAAACAGATTAGTAAATGTAAATATGGGGACTGACGGCACTTCGTTGAGTTACGCCAACAGCAGAGGTTGGCAAATCTGTGGCGTTGTCTGAATTACTTGTCTGCGGCTTGAGATTGTGCACGGTTCTATGGTGTACGGCTGCAGCCACTTCCAATAGAGTCGTGTGTGATCTCAAGCCACAGCTGAGTGATTGGGACCTTGGCCTTACTCGTTGTCCATGTGGCTTATGATGGTGTCTATCTTGCTGTGCAGCCAGTCGGTGTGGCGACTCATGAAGGCATAGACAGGCTGGGGTAGACTCTCCCTGCACTCTGCAACGGGAGAGCCGATTGGTAAAAAATTCACCCAAACCTTCTTGGGTGTGAGAACAAAAAACTATATATATAACAAATGGAGAATTGAAAACAGTCAGGGTGAATAAACATTTGAAGAATAAGCGGCTTTGGAAAACTGTGCAAGGGGTCCTTTTAGTATGGCTAAACCTGTATTTATCTTCACACACAGCCAAGAATTACTGCACATGTCCAGATTTTGGAAGCAAAACTACAGATTTTATTGAGACACGGTATGCTACTACAGAAAAGCATACTCTATATATACACAAAGTCTCATCCCAATTGGTTAAAGACTTCTGTAATTAAACTTGTGTAATTCACACTATCAGCTGTGAAACCGCACTTTCCTGAGACAGTCCATAACACGCTCCAGATTTTACAGAAACCTGTGTCAAAATTTTGACATGTCAAGACTACGAGAAGAGTAAGTGGAAATTGTTCTTCGTCTCTGTGGACGACGGAAGCCGTTGCACTTACTTGCAGTGGAAGCAGTCAGGGCCTTGTAACAATAGTCTCCAAACTGGCTGAGATCGTTGTGGGTCTGAGCGCCGATGGGCACACCGGCCATCTCCACCAGCGTCTCCTGGTCGCTGAGTTTGTTGTACAGGCAGCTGGCTATCACCTGAAGAGAGACAATTTCTGCTTGCACACTCATCGTGTCTCTCAAAGCATTTTGGCCTTTGCTGGAGTACATAAATAATACTGTGCACTTGGTGTTGCTTGAGGTCTTGTGAAAACATTCGTTAGCCGACTCGGGCAGGACTCACACACCTGATCCCCTGCTTTCTAGTGCAGATGTCTTGACCACTCGACCACTGAGCTTGTCGGGGTCTGCTGACCAGTTTGAATCAATAAGGGGTACCAGGCCAAGCATATGTTATCTGAGATATAATTTTTGCGTCTGGAAGATGTTAGTTTCATATTGGATATTTGCCCTTCACCAATGTCTGTTGTAAACACTGTATACTCAGTGCTGACTGAAGCCATGTGAAAAATTAACCTTTCACATGATTCTACTGGGATCAAAATGTTGGGCCTTTATTAGCCCCATTTTCCAAATCCTCACCTGCAATCCCATGCAGTCATGCGCGCAATGTACCTCCTTTTCGTTCAGGTGTTGCTGTAGACTGTTGAAGAAGATGCAGAGTGGGGTGGGTAAGGCGCCCACGTTGTCTGCCAGGGTGGTGATCAGGACTTGCATTGCCATCAAGATGTCATCTTGGGGGCCTACAAAACACACAAATGTTTTACACACCCAGTGCTCTATATAAAAAGGCCCCAACTTGACAAATTGATTTACCGTTCACCAGAGTTGATGGCAAATTAGAGGCCTGTGAAAGAATCTCGCTTAAAGTCGATCGACAGGAAACTTGAACATTTTTCCCCGTAAAATCCCCTTTCATCAGGTTGCCAAACTGACTGGTACATCAAAACGAGTTCAGTTTGCCATTTCCAAAGCCAACTGATACAAAATTTCTGTAAAAATGGCCATAAGACTCATTTTGTGGGATCAGATCACAAATGATGGAGATCTCTCTGCTCCAAACTGCACAGATAGACCTCTGTACTGATGACGCACCTGCGAGCGATATTCGTTATTTGTGCCAAAACAAAAGACTAATCTCAGAAAGCTGATGCAACAACACCTGAATAAATCAGACAAAGAGCCAGACAATAAGGCCACAGAAGCCCAAACATACCTCATTGAGGCCTGGAATTGGCCAAAAATTTGAAATGAAAATGGCTGAAATTGAAACTGTTCCTAAAAACTGGCATCCCTGATAAATGAGTTGACCCTTCTTCGTTCTTCTGACCCTACAGACCTGTCGCTTTGATAAATGAGTTGACCACTTCTTCGTTCTTCTGACCCTACAGACCTGTCGCTTTGATAAATGAGTTGACCACTTCTCCGTTCTTCTGACCCTACAGACCTGTTGCTTTGATAAATGAGTTGACCCTTCTCCGTTCTTCTGACCCTACAGACCTGTCGCTTTGATTATTTGCGCCTTCTTCTTCAGCTGGCAGCCACAGGGGAGCTCCTTGACCGAGTTGACGAAGCCCACTAGGTGCTTAGGATCTACTGGATCCTTGAGAAGGATCGCCAAGGCTGGCTTGATGGCTCTGGGGGGAAAAAAGAGACAATACCGGGCATCACAAATTGGGCTGGACAGAACAGGGTCCAATCAAAAGCCATACAAGTACCACATGACCGTACGGCTTCCCCGAGATTGGTCGCCATTGTGGTAGGCACTGGGTAGCAAATCTACGTACGTCGTAAAACTAACTAGTGAGGCAAAATGGTGGCCGTCTACGCCATATACGATAGTTGTCATC
This sequence comes from Acanthaster planci, assembly GCF_001949145.1. The sequence goes on along the minus strand of NW_019091470.1, from coordinate 281,428 downwards.
GTGCTGATCTAGCACTCAGTGATGGCTCCGCATCATTTTCATATTTTCACCATTTATCAAAGTTTTGTAGACTTGTCGACTACTTTAGATTGCGCCGTCTTTGCCTATGACATCAGAACATGGGTCAGTAAAAGACTTATATTTAGCTTGGTGTAAAAATGAAGCCAAGTTCAAGCAAAAAGGAAGTATCTGGAAACTTTCCACTGGGAGTTAAGCATATCCCAAAGAGGAAACACGCTGGGGCTCAGTCCAGTAAAATTTCTTTCTCTTTCTTTGGACGGAGGCTACAGTTTACCTGTCAATGTAGGATGAGATGAGTTTGTAGACGCTTTCCAGCCATAGGGGAACCGGTGACGTCTTACCAGGCAAGCAGCTGGCTTCAAAACACTCCCAGTTATCCTCTCTAGAAACAAAAATCCAGTCAGTCCTTCCAAAATGCAACATTCAATGAATCAATCAAAAAAGTTTCAAAGTTTCATAGGTAAAAGTGTCCAACAAGTCTAGGAGAATGATGGTCTTGCAAAGTCCTTGATATTAAGGAAAAACCAAGAGGGGTTTCATAATTATTTGATTCCCGACACAAAGTCAACTGATTGCGGCCTCGACCAAAATAGTGAAATGGGTGGTCAAAAATATCGCTCTTTTTTTCAGCGAGATTTCAGACTCACTTTTCGATCATGGCCATGAGGACTGCTGTCAGCGCGCCTGGCTGGTCCCCACACAGGGCCAACAGGCCTACCAGGGGCTGGACAGCGTCGGGGATGTCCTGGCTCTGGAAGGTGCGGCAGGATTTGCCTGGGCAGATCCCACCGCTGCACCCCTCGTAGGCTGCAAGGGAGTTCAATTGGCTGGTCTGTGATTGGGTCGGGCCTGGAAAATGGGAAAATCAGTACATCACACGCACCAACGAAACAAGTCACTGAATATGCCTGAAAATCGCCTAACATTGGGATCATTTTCTTGACATTGTCTGAACCTTACAAGTAATGATAACATAAATTTCTAGGAAATTACCTTCCTGTTTTAGCATCCTATCTTAACCAGCTCATAAGCTGGTAGCCAAGGTTATCAAAAAGTGAAATGAGTTCTGGAAAGATGTGTTTTATCTTCCACGTGGTATAAAAACTTTGAAAACAATAACATGACAGGCCCGTTCCACATTGCATCACATTTCAATGAATTGTTGAATTCCAGAGAGTCCTTGAATTGCGAAATCTAAGCCTTATTTTGGCAAGCCAACACGGAACTCATTCCCTATTAAAACTTAGCTGTAGGAAAAGTTGTTTCTCAGCAATACCTGTGTTAGTGACCACGAGTGTAGGTATCAGACAGTTCCTCATTAGAAGAGCCTGAAAGAAAATACGTGAAGTACTGAGGGAATATAAAACAATTAGGAAGATCTTAAAAAATGATATATATATATATGCAACTTGTCAATTGTCAAAATGGAAAAGGTGGTCTCTTCAAGGTAAATATTTAGAAGCGCACTACACTGTGAATCACACCACTGATGTAGGATTCAAGTTTGGACTCGAATCAGGACTCGGACTTAGGCTCGGTTTCGGGGGACTCAGACTCAGAAGTGGTAGACTCGAGTACAATGTTGAACCACTCCTGCCAGAAAAATCCAGCTCGTTTTCTACCTTCTGAACTGGCTTGCCCAGAGAATGGAGCTCTTACGGGCCAGCTTTGGACGGGGTTGGAAAGTGGGAGCGTTAAGTTGATCGTGGACAGATGAAGAGACGTTAACCTGTAGGAGCAGAGGGTACTTGGGACACGGTTGACTGCACAGTAGTTTCAACTGGATAAACGCTGCCTGCTTGTCTGGAAGATTATCCATTCTGAAATTGAAAACAAAACATTTCTGTTATCAGTTCCTTAGATAATTCTTTTGAAATAGCTCACAAAGGGACAGAGAAGTAACATAAGGGAATTGACTGCAAAATGTTCTTAAAAAACGAGAAGAAACAAAACAGTAAAACTTCACTTCTGCTTGCTGTAGGAGTCACTCTAAGTTTCTCTGGCCCACAATTTTTTTTTTTTATATAGACATGCTCATTAATACACAACAGGAAAACTTCAACACTAGCTTATTGATTCTGAAAGGCTGACGATACCAAATTGTACATAGACAGTTGTGGGTTCAGTCGAAGAACAAAGTATAGAGACTGCCCTGTGTTTCCTGCATACAAGGCTAGCAAGAATGACAGCGGAGTTAAGGTCAGCTTGAATGGCCTTGAAGTTAGAGTTCATGCGACCTACGATGAAATAAAAAGTCATGGAAAAGTCGGGTGAGACAAGTTTTGATCTTTGAGACCACAGTGCAGCTCTTCTTTTACCCTTTCTGCAGTCCGTCAAACAGTCCCGGCCGGACCCATCGCAGCCACTCCCTGGACGACGTTGCGGCCAGTGACAGCAGACCCGATGAGCCCTCCACGGCCTCTTGCTCCGAGATGGTCCGCTCCATCCCCCTGGAACGACGCTGGCCGAAGCCCTTGCGGAAGACATGGTACAGGTCGGCTAGGGGCGCGCCCACCACACTCAGCGCCGACAGCAGGCAGGTGCAGGCATTGTGGACCGAGGAGACCGGCTGGTGGGCAGAGAGGGGGTCCAGGAGAGGCCCCGGGGAGGGGCAGAGGTACCAGAGGTGATCCAGGGTGATCAGGAGCAGGGCTGTGATGTCCGCTCTGTGGACAAAAGGAGACAATAACAGCATATAAATTTGGCAGGGAAAAAAAGGAGCATTAAGAATTTTCAGAAGCATAAAGGCCAGTTCCTACTTGGTGTAAAAGTAAACGCAATTGCAAAAATTGTGGCATCAATCCACACATATGTGCTGCAAAGTTTCAGAAAGTTGAACAGATTTCAACTCGCGAAAATTTCACTTCAAAAGTTTCGTGATGTCAAATTGCTTGCATCTCGCTTGCAAGTATTAAATGGCCTTGACTAAGCTAACTGCTATAACACTGGAGTTAGGATATCTGTCGACCTGAACTGCCTGGTTCTCTTGTAGGATGGCTTGGCCCCGCTGTAGCACTGAGCCAGCAGCGAGAGCGACTGGCTGACCATCTGGCCAAAGAGCTCCTGTGCCAGGCCGGGGGAACAGGTGGAGAAGAGCTCCTGCCTGGTGGCGTCCAGGTGCAAGTGCCACATCTGGACTGAGAAGGAGCACCTCTCGTCCTGGGAAAGAGAGAGATGGAAACGCCTTTTTTCCTTAAGTGCATTTGCCCAAGGGAAACATTTCTGGTTTTTATGCGTACCAGCTTTGTCATTTTCAGGGGGTCTTTCCTCTTGTGTGGTTTATCTGTCCAGCATCGGGGCGATTTCATCCTTGAGCGAGACACTTGTCTCAAATAACGCTTCCTGTTTTAGAGGTTTTGTGTTTTTGCTTTCATTTCTATATCCTTTTCTGTACACCTTGGGGGGAGATTATGTTCCTGACCATCTGTTTTTCCACATCATCAGAACAGCTCCTGTTGTAGACACCCTATAACTATGAAGAAACTTTTTTCAAAAGATGATATCCCACACATCATTTTGGTGTATAAAAAAAGAAAATTTAAAAAAAAAAAAAAATTGGCAAAATGTTAAGTGTCTTGCAGATCATTAACACTGGCCATGTTTGTGGCTGTGGAGGGAATACCCACAGTCATGCGCAGGTACCACACAGTCAAATTAGACACTGGTTAGAGATTAATTCTTCAAACTTTAACCACTTCTGGAGACCTTGTTCATATACGCATAGCTGGAGTGCCCCAAATTAGAACTTTCTGAGATAAAGTTGCTTGGCGTTTTTAGAAAAAATTTTACTTGCTGTCAATCAGCTGCTGGGACTTGTCAGTCAAGGTTCCTACGCTGTCTGCAGAGTGCTGGCAATTTTAGGCGGAGCTAATCCATCTTTGTTTTGAAACAGTACTATTATTTGCCACTGCCAGTGCCCGCAGATTATCAGCGGGGACAAAAGCACTCCAGGGATGAGCGCGACAATACCACTGGTACTCGTGGAATCTGGCCGCATTCGTATACAGACAACACCACCATCCAGCAATGCACCGGGCCAATGTACAGAGCAAAGAGGAAATTACACCGCACAACGGGGGCTCTTTACTGGGCGGCAGGCGTAGCTGCAACACTCACACATCAATGGAGGTTGGGTGTCAGATAAGACTCGCCACAAGACAGTCATCAGTTTGGGTGTACGCGTCCAGTAAATGAAGATACATGTATGAATTTTTGAAGAATTTTTGAAAATGGAAAAAAATGAAAAGGCGCCCGGCAGCGGGAGCTGCATGCCGCTAACTCCACCTGGCAGGAAGTGGTTAAGAGAGGGGAAAGATTGTTCCACTGTCGTTCCTACCTCAAAGAAGGGTCTCTGGTCAGACCAGTGATGACTCTCGGCATCCTGTAAAATGATGGTGGATATCACGTGGTGCTGATAGTCCAGTATCTCGGCTTTGACAGTTGCAATGAGTTCGGTATACTGCTTTTTAACTGTGCCAAGTGAGTACCTGGGGAAAAAAAAAATTCTATTAGATTACCCAGTATACAAATTTAAAATTCACATAGAGTTTCCACACAACTTTTAAGCTCAAGCCTGAATCAACTGAACAAAACAAGCTCACGTAACAGGTCACTATTGGCTGGCTTTTCACTAAAAGGCAAGATGGTCAGTTCCTTGGAACCTGACCACAAGCCATGGCTCAGTGGTCAGTTCTCGACAGCAGTTACCTTACGATTGAAAACGACAGCAGCAGAATGCTCGGGACTGCAGGAGCAGTGCGAAACACAGCCAAGAAATAAGGGTAAAAATGCGTTCTCTCAAAACTATTCGGCTACAAGCATTTGAAGGAGACTACAGTACAAATGCACTCCATATATTCAGGGTCCTTCCACGTTGACATTATCAACCACTTTGCGCCAGTGACAGTTATCAATATTGATGATACTGGGGTGGGATAATGACCATCTTTTTCTGTTTTAAAAATTCTTTAAAAATTCGTATCTTCATTTCCTGGACACTTACACCCACACGAATGGACTGTCTGGTTTTTACTCTAATCTGACAGACAACATCTACTGACGCTGGAGTATTTCAGCCAGGCCTGCTGCCGTGTAAAAAGAGCCCAGATTGTGCGGCGTTACGTGATTTTCTTTTGTTCACGAACCTGGCACAGTGCACTGCTGACCTCTTTTCAATAGGGACCAGATTAGCGTGCAGGGATACTGTGTGGCTCATCGCTGCGGTGGTGGAGCGCTTTTGTCCCCGGTGGTAATCCGCTCGCGCTAAATCCCAAAACCGTGGTATACTGTCTCGAAACAAGGCTGTATTATCTCCACTATTGAGAGCGACAAAATGTTGGTAATGTCCAGCAGCCTGGTCTTTTGTTACAAGGCCCAGTTCCCTTTGTCCGATTTCTGAGACCCGGCCACGCGTATAAAGATTACGTGTCCAGTACTGGAAACTCCGGCGGCAAGTGGTTAACACGTGGATCGGAAAGCCTGCCTTTAATAACACATTTTCTGAATATAAAACTGTATCCACAGAAGCTCTGCATCCTGGCAGCTTAAGTGCTTGGCGTGTAGAGCTTCTGCCAACATTTTCTTAAAATGCAAGGCTTATCTTACTTGGATTCATCGTCACCTAACATGTCTCCGTAGTAGGTCAGGTGGCTGCCAGCAAAGGAGGCGATGGAGAGTAGCTTGTACTTCTCAACAACGTTGGTGTAGGAATGCTTTCCAGGACTACTAGCAGGGTTGAAGATCTGTAGAAAGACAGAAAGAAAACATGACCCTGAGCCTCCATGGTCCTTTGTGGTGGTCCAAGTGGTTTGGTTAGATTTTGTAGGTCTGGCGAAGGTAGAGCCCTGTCACCATTACATTGAGAGTGATGCTTCTCGAAATTCAAAGTGCAAAGAATGTGCCATTGGTTTTCTGCACAGTGAAGGATTTTGGATGATCCAGGAGGGTTGCTCGAGCAAATATCCCAGGTAGTTCAGATTAAGTGACAGAGATGTGACAAAACAATTGTTGAATGCTGTCATGTGGGATAGTGTGTTTTTTCACCCCTTCTGGCACGCATGTCACCCTCGGCTCCAATTCAGGGGTTATGCACCTTCAGGGTGAAAAAAAAGCGTATCCTATATCAGAGTGGTTATTACCATAGTTTGTCGATGAAAGTGAAATTGTCAGCACATATCGGAGAAAAACAAAAAGGTATGGTTTTCTGAACAAGTCCAGACATGACTGATCATTTTGTTATCTAGAGATTCAGGGTTACCTAACGCACATTTGTGATTTTCCTGTAGTAATGCCCCAGACTGGCGGCAACGGCCTCGACAAAGGCTGTTCTAAGTGGTTTCAACACTCCCTCCGCTCCATTCACGGCGAGTGGCAGGATTGTGTCTAGGAAAGACACCAGATCGACTAGGCTCTGAAAAAAAGAGATTGAAGAGAATGCTTGCTTGTTTACAAATCAACCAAAGCAGCGAAGCAGGCTTCTTTCACTTCTGATCGATTTTTAACTTGTGCAAAGACCGTTGATAGATTGTTTTCAGTCTGGAGATGTGAATGTTAAGCTTTGCTCCACATTAATTCCGGTAAGTGAGAGGGTGTGGGTTCTAGTCTCACCTGAGCAGGCTCATGAATTTTTTGGCTCACAAGATCTCTGATAGCATTGGGTGTACAGTCCTTGTTAAATCGGGTCACTTAAATTTGAATTAAAAAACCAGTAACACTATACTAGCATTTCAATCCCACTTCTGAAACTTTGTCCTTAAAATGAGACAAACGAGGTTTTTTAAATTGTGTACGTCTGAAAGCAACGGCTTGAACACAGAAATTTGGGAAATTACCTTTGAAATACTTCTTGGATATTCAGAGAAGCTGTTGACCAAATCACCTGCAGAAAAAGAAATGTTCCAAATGAAACCAGAAATTCCTAAAGAATCCAGTCTGTATTTCAAGTCTCTGCATTGGGTTTCAAATTCAAAACAAATGAACAAACACAAAAACAACGACAAGAGAAAAACCTTTCCCGGATAACATAAACTCAATCATTGGAATGTTCGTTTCTGTTTACTGATCAAACAGGTCAAAAGGGGGGGGGGGTGTAAAACCATCAGAAGTTATACACCATGAAATTCTAACTTCATATCTTATATTTCTCTTGAATGTTGTCCTTGGAAAAATTCAATTCCACAGCAGTAGAAAAAGATCTCCTACACAGATCTTGTCAGGTCCAATGCAATTTAACACTTTCCAATTTTTTTCAACACCTTAACCTGCCAACCGAAGACACGACATCGAGACTCACCGCACACGGGGATCATGTGGACGGTGTGCGTCTGAGCGTGCACCATCTCTTCCTGCTGCAGGGCCGACTGGCAGGCGTTCTTGATCAGGCCGGGCAGGCTGGTGCAGACGTCTGCAACAACGCTCTCCAAGACGGCTGCCCAATCCCACTTGATCTGTGTGCAAAAGGGCAATACAGTACCACATCAGGGGCTGATTTCACGGACCTGCTTGGCAGGTTAGTGGAAAAAGTCGAGCTTATAAAAGCAGAAACATTTGCTTACCGTAAGCAGTATTTCATGGCGGTACTTGGTCTGGCTGTGTTTATGGTTGTGCACCCTTGGAGATTTCCATTTTTCTGTCACTACGTTGAGTAAATTTTTCTCCAAGGTAAGCGTGCCTTCTGCTGTGCTTACTGCTTATTTTATTCATGGAACATAAAGAGCCTCTGTTAGCAAAATGCCAACTGCTTAGCTCTAATTTTTAGGGGTAAACCCACCGACTTAAGGCTGGTACATGCCTGGTGTATTTCTTATTGAACAATAGGGAGGGTCCAACCCTTCAACCCCAAGAAGGTGCTCTTTAGCTAAGAGAGCCAGCACCATACCAGGTTTCATGAGCAGTTTGAACTTTGGAATCCATTAGCCTACCTGAGTGATAGGGTTGTCCAGCACAGTGTGCTTGCGTTGGGCTGTAGTCTCTGGAGTCATCATGCCAGGCATGACGCCAAACGGTGGGGGGATGGCATCGGGCAGCACCCCCCGGCGGCCGGTGTACTCCCCGCGGTGGCCAGCCTCGCGGCTGGCTGGATCCCTGGTGTGCTTGAGGGCACCTGTGGGGGGGGGGGAGGGAGGAGAGGAAGGGCGTAAATGAAGGATCTTGTGATGTCCTAAGATTCCTCATTTGACATTGGCCTGTGCCACGATATTGCGATTGTCTGTAACAGCTCCATCCCATGCACTTCTATGCTGAACACATCGCCAAACAAATATCTACGTTCAGTAAGATATTAGCGGGGAGCCAATCACATTTGATATCAACAGCTAGACATTTGGATTGGTAAACTGTTTATCCTTCCACCAGTCCTTTCTGTTCTCTTCTTTCAAGCACACCTAGGAAAGCCACTGTCTAGCGGCTGCTGCCATTTCCTCATACACGTGTGTGTTACTGCCAGCCATAGCCATTAATTTGAACACAGCTCTTACTCTTGATGCTGCCCTTGAGGCGGCCAGGCTTCATCATGGGGCTGGAGTCTTTGGAGGCCTGCTGGTGCAGGGCGTGGATGTAAGCGTCCATTCCAGACAGCTGCTCCACAATGGCTACAAGGTGAACCAGCTCTTCCTGAGTCACGGCTGGAGTGTCTGAGAGACAAACAAAATGATTGTAAAGGTCGGTGTTGTCGTCAATTTCCATCACAAGTCCAAAGGCTAGTCCTTTAGTACAGCTGGGTGAGCATTGACGTAGGCCTAGGTATGCCTTTACCACAGTTCATTGGATGAGCTTGTGACTTGGCTTAAGACTGGATGGCTTATGATGAGCTTGCTGGAACTTGTAAGGACTTGTGATTGACTTACCTACAACACTGGTAAAGGAAAAGTTATCTCTAAACGTCCACCTTGTACTGCCGGATCTTTGAAAATCCATGGAAAGTTTTGGTAGATTGTGTAGGATTGGGGAAGATAGATCCCAGATGTTTTTACTTTATATGGGACATAATGCCGATTTCCTGTAGAGACTAAAATACTGGAAGACTCAAGCAGCTTTTTAGTAAAAACGCTTCAGGGAGTTAGAGTTCATCAACTAAGACCTGTTTATTCATGTAATCAACCATTCAGGTCATGATCAATCAACATAATGTTGCAGGGAAGGCATTCCAACTTTTGTTTCTTACCTTCAATTGAGATGTCAACCTCCACCCCCTCGGATTCTTCCATGTCATCCTCCATCTCGTCCTCATCCCCAAACAGTGACGACCCCACAAAGCTCCCCACCATCTTCCTTCCCACTGTCGCCTTCTTCTTCTGTTCCTCTGTCTCCCCCTCCTGACTCTGACCTTTGACCTGCCACGCCCTCTCTAGGAGGCCCTGCAGGTCTGCCGATAGGCTGCACAGATAGATCTCTCGGAGCGCCTGGCCGGCCTCCACCTGAAAAATTGAGAGTGAAAAAAAAAAAGAGTTTCTTCATCAACATCGATGCAGTTGGAAAGAACAAGGCATATTCAAAATATAACATTCTTAATACTGAGCAATTCATGTGTTTAACTCGCAGCGCCATTCAGAAATGTCAACATCTCCTTGTGGGCGACGTCAACAGTATTCATGCTAAACCAAGAGACAAGGAATCATGCTGGATTTGGATTTGTTGCCTAAAATTTCCCTATTTGCTTTGTACAGACACATTCTGACTGAAAGACTGAGCTTGAATTTGACTGTTAAACACAGCCTGAATAGGCAAATGAGGCTGTCATGACACTGTCTCCTGACGACGGAAAGAGCACATTGTCCGAAACGTTGAGTACCCTCCTGTTCTTATACTCAAAAGAGATATCCTTGCATGGTGCTACTGCAAAGCTCTTCGCTTAACTTTCCAGCTTCACCACGAAAAGCTTCAAAGCTCATCTGAGGCTGTAAGGTTGCGGTGCGAAATACCGTACAAATGTAGGTCGGTATTTGTGCCATTTTGCTGTACTGGAAAAGTTGGCTGCCCCAGTTTACCTATTTCCAAAGACTGGTTTTTCGACCAAAATACATATTACCATCCACAAGTGTTTGAGAGATCAGTCTATTCTCACCTGTCCATCGAAGACATTGGCCAGCATGACTGTGAAGTCGGCTTCAATCATGCCCTCCAGGCAGTCCACTAGCTTGGGCAGTCGCAGGGCCAACTGGTCCAGGGTAGGGATTGGCTTGGGCTCTGCTGCTTCAGTTATAGCCTTCAGGAAGACCCAGGGACAAAAAAGGAAACAGAACAGGTGAGAGGGAAAAATCATAATGGTCCGCGATCTTCCCACTTTCTGATATTTTCCACACACCCTATAGAGGCAGAGTTAGCAACATCTGTACTGGATAAACAGAGATATACTTTGGCAGTGACTATTTCAGTAACTGGTCGTGGGTTTGAGTGATTTGTTGCTTTTGCAAGTAGCCGTGGCCTTTGGTTCTGTTCAAAGTTATGCCATCAAAAACACATCTGTTTGTTTTAATTGGCCCAAATGCGGACACTTTTATCTCAATTACACTGTGACAAAACGAGTCACCTGTGTTGACGAAAGTGCTCACAGTAAAATTTGAAATTACTTTATTTGTATGATATCAGTAATATTTGGTAACATAAACTTTAGTTCATTTCAGAAAGTTTTTGCACCGTTCCCAGGTCAAGGGGCTCAACTGTACTTTAGTTGAGTTTTTATATTTCAAATCAATATTTTGACTTAGACCATGACTGAGACAAGCATCCGCAGCTAAGGACACTATTAAGTAAGACTATTATGCCTAAGCATTTTCAAATGGCAAAGACTTTGACTTGTATGTAGCTCAGAGTTCAAAGGTTGACCTACCTCATCAATCTGCGCAGGGGTCAGTACATCCTGGATAAGTGTCATGACCTGCTGCGACCTCAGCAGTTGGTAGCTGCCCCAGACCTTCCGCACTGGGTACAGGATGCACAGGCTCTGCAGGCACTCCACCCGCTCGCCGGCGTGAAGGTCGACGCCCCGGCGCTGGACAGCGTCGACGGGCAGCCGCTGGAGGCGGTCCAGGAAGAACCGGCGCAGGCGGGAGCGAATATCCTCCCAGAGGAGGTCGTTGGCCTCATCGGCCGAGTCTGCCACCGTGTTAAGGGAGAGGGCTGACTGGGAGGTGCGGTAGTGGTCAGGCTCGGGGGCCCGGATGGGCAAGCCCAGGCCCTCGTGGGAGGAGAGGTAGAGGAGTTGGGAGAAGGTGGCCAGTTCACAGCCGGGGTTCTGGGTGAGATGCTGTAGCTGAAAACCGCAAAGACAATTTAGTTATTTGCTTTTCCTTTGATTGGGAGGTTAATCATCCGCACTTGCATCCACAAGGCTGAGTTAAAAAGGGCACAATAACAACTTGGTCAAGCCAAAGGCATACATATGAAGATGCAATAGACAGCCACCATATATTGCATATCTAACTGCAGAGAGAGTTTAAACGTGTTGATTTCTGCAGAGGGAAGAAAGCCAAACACACCACAGCCAAACCAATTTGGGCTCAGAAGAGAATCAACAAGCGCATCATAAAATGGCCTGAGCTGGGAATTGAACCCGAGTCGTACGTGTACATGTAAAAGGCTAGCACATTATGCACAAGCCACCCATGCCATCTTCTAGACACAACAAAGTAACAATAAAAACAATAAAGTTTCTCAAGTACACAATCTGAAAAGATAAATTTCGCTTCCGGTGTGAACAACAAATGGTGTGCTCTTTGCAAAGTACTTTACTTTACTTTACTCAAATACCAAATATGAGTATCAAAACCGCACTTACGATAGTCCTGAGTAGAATGCCCACGTCCTCTGGCTCAGGAGACAGGCAGGCGCACTCTTCCAGGACCGGGGTATGGAGCAGACTGTCCATGGCATCCTTGACGTTAGTGTAGTCATTATCGGCCGACAAACTGTTGGTGGCTTGCACAAGACATCTCAAGGTGTCCTCAATGCTGTCAATTATGGGTTGAACAAGTTGATTGGTCAAAGGAATTTGACCATCTAAACTTTTCGCAAAAATTTCAGGGTGACACAGACAAAGAGATGTTCTCGAAATTACTTATGAAAACAATTTCATTCATTTTGTGTGGTATTTTGCTAAACTGTGCCTATTGAAATTCAAAAATACCTCTCACTGAGTGAGTCTCAGAGTCCGCTAGGGGCCTAGGGTTGAGCAAAATGTTTATATTTTCAAATAACAGATCACTTGTCAAGTACCCAAACCCTGATTTTTTTTTTATTCAAATAGTAAAAAAAAAATGCCAAAGCAAAAGAACAGCTGAAGCAAAGTTAGGTTGTGTCCAAGAAGTGTGGTTGAGGCTGGAAAAAATATGTGAGCCTATGGAAAGCCACTACCTCACGGCTGAAGACACTTCCCATAGATATCTAGTATCTGGGCTCCTTTAAGCCCCAGCCACTTGAATTAGACACAACCTTGTTATGTTTCAAAAGGTGTAAGATACTAAGACTAAACAAAAGATGTACACATCTATGTATATCAAGTCATTAAGTGTGGAATCTACAAAATAATGTTTGGTTTTAAATTTATGTACGTGGAAGATTAACTCAATTTGTACACTTAAATTCAATTATTGCATGAACTTCTAATAATGAGCATTACTTTCTGTCATTTTCACTGAGCTGTCGGTCGATGTCCTCCATTGCAGCATGCAGTGTCTGCAGACAAGGTGGACCCATCTCAAACATTGCTCTGGCCGATGGCAGACTACACAGGGGACTAGACTGTGCAGTTGACATGGTGACAGCACCTGCCTGTGGCCAAAAAATACCCCGTCCCCCAAAAAAGGAAAAATGTCTCAACCAATGTGTCAATCCAAAATCAAACGTTTTCCACATGATTTGTATACACAGCAGCCTACCAATGTGTTCCTTCCTCCATGGTACAACATAACATGTTGTCATATAAAAACACAATTCTGAAAACGGTTGACCATCATAAAAACTGCATATAATTACATAAAAATAATTGATTTTTGATGGCAAAGTAGACCTGGAAAACTGTCTCCATGACAACAGTATGAAACTGCTTCATTTGCAGATTGCCTGGCAAAAGCAACTTTTATTTAACTTCATTTATTTTGGGTGGTACAACTTCCGCCTAACAACCCCCAATTTCTTTCTTTTAAGCGTTTGTTGTTGTTTTTTTCGTCAAAATACTTACATGTATCCCTCTTCTTGCCTTAAAAGTCTTTTTTTTGTAACCGGTATCAAAGATTATGCGTGACGGTGTATTAGAATTAACTGTCAAGCTGAAATTAAGACTTAAGCCTAATGTCACTAGAGGGCGCTGTCAGCAGCACAAAGGTCACACTACTCCGTAATCATGGCGCTGATGTTCTCACAAACTGCTCGGTAATTTTTTGATTTTGCTGTGCATTGTTTGCGATATTTTGAGACGTGAAAATCACATATGCATGAGAAAGGGGTGAATGAATATTTGTGTTCAGTTTCTGGTGGTCAGGTTGTTTGCAGAGTTGTAAGCTAAAAGTGAATCGAGGGAGGGGGAGGGTCTGTAGCGCCACAGCGCGCGGAAGAGGCATGGCATTTGCCAGCTGGGCCTACTGATGGTATTTGTAGGGCCAGGGGAGGGCTGCATGCAGCGCCCTCACAGAGGACATGTTTATTATTTAGATTTATAATATGACAATGAAGTAGTGTAGGCATGATAGGGTGTGACATGTTTTAACTTTTGGATTCACTTTGGTAGATGACTGTGATATCATGCTGTAGGGTGAGTGCGGGAATTTTCGACCAGGAGGAAAATTCGACCAACTGCATTCAAAAACTACACAGCTGGTCGAATTTCTTGCATTTCTTATGTGGTCGAATACTCCCACCTGCTTTACCCTGATGTTTTGAAAAGAGGTCAGGGTGTTGAGTTTTGAGGGAAATTATGAGGGGAACTGAGTAATGGCACATTGTGGATTCAAATTTGCATGGCTGGTTTATTACTAAGAAAGTCATATTTTCTCATAATTTATAGTTTAAATTTCCAAAAAATAGGGTCTGTGCAATAAAGAGATCATTGATTTTTTTCGGGGGGGATTGACCAATTTTACAAGATTAAAATGACCAAAAACTGGAGAGTCCCAAATGTACAATTCCCGTTAACACTTTGGTCACAAATTATAGGCTAGACTGCTAGTGGCAAACTGCCGTCTCCAGAAATGGCTCTTTTAGGGGTGAATGAGGATTTCGTGACATCTAAATCACAACCTCTACATTGTCAGTAATTGAAAAACGAATGATAGGTGCATTAACTATATATTTTGCAAAAGAAATGGCATAGTGTTGGGACAATCAGTCGATCTGTGCGATTGCCTGATCTTCTTGCAGTCTGTCAATCAAGTTGTTACACAATTTGCCAATGATTCTGCCGTCAGCTAATTGTCTTTTCTTTGTACTTAGCTATCGTGGAATACTATTTCAAAAATGGAAGTAAAGTCCCAGATATACCAAATCAACTGATAGCATAACATGATCATGGTGATCAACTGATTGCGCCCAATCACCACATTTTGATTCCTGTCCTTTTTGCAGCATCAAGAAAGCTGTAGCACTAATCAATAACATAGATGCTGCCAAGTTCCCTCGGTTACTCTCCAGAATTTTACAGAAACTGCATCTCAGAGTAAGTGAGCTGAATGCTTTGGTTTTTTTTATTCCGTAAACGACAGACAGCTTCCTTTACAATCTAAGTCCACCCCTCAAAAATATAGAAGCATGAGGTATGATGTGCATATGGATGTAAATGCTTGTTATGAGTTCACAAGACCTTTTTGTCCCACTTTTGTTCCTGCAGGATGAAGATTCATTTTCCGAGGAGGAGCAGGAAAAACTGCAAAGTGCCCTTGGCCTCGAGGGAAAAGACTTACAGCTGGTCCTGGAAACGACAGCGTTCATTCTAGAGCAGGTAGGCCCATATGTGCACTCTGGCTTTGTGATTTTAAACAGGGCTGTAAATAAAACAGTGGGTGGAGATTGATGCTGCACTTGCAACCTGCGGCTACTTGAATAGAGGGTTTGCATGGCTGCCATCTTGTGGGGCAGTGCTTTTGTTCCACAGGGTATGCACAAAGGGGGTTTCCCTGTGGAACAAGAAGATTTTTTTCTGCAAGATGGCTACCATGCAAAACCTGTATAGATTCATGCATTTTACCAAAGCAAATTACATAAAACCGAAGTGCGAGGCTCTCTCATAGAAGTGCTATGTGGCTTTTAGTCCCCAATGTGGAATGAAGGGATTTTGTGCTCACATACAGTGACTTGATGGATCTGTGATTAGCTACATGGCTGATGGTCAAGGATAACAGGAACGTGTTACTGTTCTGATGACTAAACTTCCTAGAAAGAGGGATATTGTAAGAAGATGCTCCAAAGAAATTGGATATCGTTGATCGGAATATGACTCACAGCATGCAGACAAAGGAATTTTTTAAGATACCGGGATTTTGATTGAATTATTTGCTCGGGAAAACTGGCAGAGGGGCCCAATTTCATTAAGACTTCATTCTTGGTTTTGCAGGCTGCCTATCACATAGCCAAACCAACAGTGCTGGCCCAGCAACTGCAGAACATAGGGCTGGAAGAGGATAAGGTAGGAACGTTCAACATTGGAGCAACAGTTTTGACACAGTTTCGAAATGGTGGCCTTCTAAACTTTCTGTAATTTACAGGGTTTTGCTCTGTCATATGAGCAAACTTGGATGTTGTAAGAATGTATTTCCAAGGTTTTGAATTGTCAAATAGACAAAGGTTTAACCGAAAAAATTTTCTTTTTAAATTTTTCTTTTCTAGGTTTCAGTCTTTGTGAAGGCATGGACCTCAAGTGGAAAGGGGGTCGTAGAGAAGCTACGGCAGAGAACGTTGGCACCCAATCAGGTGAGGACTGCTCATTTGTAGTTGTCGGCCGTGATCCGTAGATCATCATCTGTGCTATTGGTCAATTCAGCTACATCATCAGTTCATATCTTAAGAAGTTGCAGACCTTACGTCCTTTTGTCAAGAGCCCTTCAGGAGCTGTTAACTAGGAAATGTGCTTGATCGGTGGCAGCATGGTAGGTTGATGTGTGACGACATAAGACAGCATAGTCATAGTGTGTGAGCTTGCATTCAGCAGGGCTTTAGGTTGAAAAGACGAAGCTGTACAGACCAATCTTGCAAAACGGGATTAGAAGCAATTACGGCAGTGAAAGCATGCTCACGTGCTTGCATTAAATGCCTCTTCGAATGTTGTTACTTGGCAGAAAGCAAGTGTGGCTCAAGTTCACGAGTGTGCACATATCCATGAGAAAAGTACCTCTGGATTGTTGGAAAGAAATCCAGTTTCTTATGTGTCCAATCCCTCAAGTTAAAACATTTACCATTTCTCCGTTGCAACTCACTCCCTCGATCTGCGCAGAAGTGGAGATCTTTCCACAAGAGTTGTTTTTTTTTTCAAATAGTCCCATTTATCGGATTGCAGTTGGAGGAGGTGAACTGGAGGTTGAATCTCCAGATGGGGCAGGCCAGCCAGACCAAGATGAAGCTGCCCAACGCCATGTTCGAGCTGGTTGCCTCAGGCCAAGAGGCGGGGAGCAAGGACAAGATCAAGCTGGAGTTCAGCCACGACGAGCTCTACCAGTTCTACAACAAGGTGGGTGGGATCGGGCATGGACTGCTAGCATCCAATGAAGAAAATCTTGAAGTCATTACTCAGGTGACGCCAGGCTCATGGGCAGGTGATGCCCGTTGCGTGCCTGGTCACAGATACTGTGTTGTGACTTGCCAAGATGCGAGCGCGTCATGCATTTAAGAACGAGCATGAGATTGTGGTGCCATCAGAATGTGGTCTCGTCAGATCAATCTGTTGGGTTAGGATTAATGTTGGAGATCGGCCTTACCGAGTTGGATCAGAACTGCAAGAGAAAGGGATATGACTTGGCATTCATGTTGGTACATGTATATCAATGAATGTCTGTTTGAAGTCCAAAAGACAGGTGTATTAAGACCAGAACAGGCTATGCTTTAAGTTGGAGCTTTTCAGCTTTAAACCCATGATGGATGAAGATTAGAGTCAGATCTACAACCAAGTGAACGAAGCTTTGATTTAATCAGTCGAAGTGATTTCTAGAAGAAACTGGCATTAAGGACCTGTTTTCATGTCAACACTTGAAGTATTTTTTTAGTAAAAACGTATATAAAGAACAATGTGTTTCAATCTATTTTACAGTTGGAGGCAATACAGGGACAACTTGACTCACTGAGCTGAAACCTGTTCGGAAAAGCCCGTCAGCATCTCAATCCAGGTCTTGCTTTTTGAGACGTGTATATCTCTCCTGAAGGAGACAAGGAAACTTAATTGCTCTGAATCAGAAAAACAAAAAAATTCCTCTCAAGTGTAAGGTGTTGAGTTTAATTTGTAATGGGTTTAATAGGCATGATTCAACACACCGTGAAACTGTTACCAGAGGGCTTAAATTGACGCAGGTGTTTGCTGCATTGTGGCAAAAGTGTCAATGTCACTTGGATGGTCTGCCAGTTTCAAAGCACAAGAGCCAGCCAGGTGACCCTTAAGCCAGAAGTAGGGGGCACATGATGGCGTGAACAACTCCTCCCCTTGGTTATCTAGAAATTGGTGTAAGAGTCAAGTTTTTCGGTTGAAAACTGAATTCTGGTAAAGTTTCATGGCCCAATGTGTATGTGAAGCACTTACTCAAACTTTGTAGTGGTTTGGAGGAAGAGGATTAACAAAGTATATTCTATCGTTTCTTTTCATTTTCTGGAAAGAATTTAATTTAAAAAATTTATGTATAGGTACCATTAGTGAATGGTGACTTATTCACAGCATTAAATCACTGTTGAGGCAAAAAATGAAGGCTGCACTTTTAGAAACAAACCTTTTATATCGTAACATTTAGGTTGTACGTAAAGAACAGCTTCTCTGTCCACCTACAGCGCACAGGGCCATCCAAATCCATTATGTAAATAAATGTATAGATTTTTATACTATTAAGAATTATTAGTCGTGATAAAAGCATGAATCGACTGAGTTTATTACACTCTGGGAACTTGTCCAAGAAAAGGCTATTGGGGAATGTAATGGGGAACTGAAATACCTTGGGAGGGGCTCCAAACAGATGCATTAACCTCGCCACAGGACACTTAAATTCCTTTTCTTTGCTCTCCTTTTAGTTTTTCATAATTCTGCACATTGTATAATATTCCAATGCAGTCATAAGGCGACAACTCATGGTTCATGTTCAGTCTGTCATGACTGACACAATTTGCAAAAAAGAGACACCACACTGTACCATTCTCTTTTTCGCTGCTTTTTTTTTCAATTATTTCTTTTATTACACAAGAAAAGTGTGAGTGCCAGGGAGACCAGCTTTTACAAGTACATAGCTTACGTTACTCGTAGAATGACAAAAGCTACAGCTGTGTAATGGGTGATTTACTATGTACAATTTCTCAGTGGATGAAAGATAAATCAAATGTTGGAAATCGAACACAGAGTGAGTAGTGTTCTTTGTCGCGTATTCTTCATTTCATTGTGATAAACATAAATCACACGTGGGGTCAGGTTACAACAAAATTAAAGGTTACGGAATTGCTTGTGCCACTTTAGAACAAGTGACAGATAATGTAGTTTTAAAGACAGCAGAAGTTAAGACAAAGACGAGCTACACTTAAGGAATCTCAGTGAAGCCCGCTTAAAGCTTCATTTTCAAACCTGACCAAGTCTTGCAGCCTTTTGAATCAAATTTGGCCTTTTTCCCCAAAAAATTTCAATTTCTGTCGTACTACATGTATGTAATGTGTTACTGCCATGCTAAAACCCAATGTAAAACTATGTCCAGAAAATCATCAAATTTCCTATTGCGGGAGAGAGAATGGAGATTTTTTGAAACAATTATCAACTGTGCCCCAGATGCTCATTATGAATTCTCACAGTTCATTATGGTTTGAAATGTGTAACTCAAGGTACCCAGGATCAGGCATGCAAATGGAAATTGGGACCCCCCTAAAAATGAGCAGATTGCGAGCTGCATCAGACTTTGTACAGCACTTTGTGATGGCATGAGTAAAACAAGACGAAACGAAGAAAACCTTGCATGCCGCCATGACACAGGCTTGCGATCATTGAATAAGCAAATGTCATTTCACATTCAACATCAACCCCATTTAAGAAAAGGCCAGAAAATTATTAAAAACCGACAAAGAAACAGGCATTAAAAATAGACTGCTCGAAATCAAAAAAACCAATTATAATGGCAGTGTCGACAGAAAGTAACCTCGCAACAATTTGTTTAATATACATGTATAACACATTTACACACAGCATCAGCGTGTAATGGGTCAAACTTAATAGAAAATACTCTCACAATTCCTAACATAATGTACAAGCATACAGTATAAAAATAAGAGATCTAAAATTTCAAAAAGGAGAGATCACCATCGTATACAAAAATGCAGGGATCAAAGTTTGTTTCACAGAACCTGTTGTGCATCCGAGCATTTTTGGATATTGTCCAAGTGATTCCCATGCTCAAAATACCTACTCTTCAAAAAAAAAACCAAACAAACAGAGCATCCAAAAATGTGCACGCTCATAAACAGCAAATGAATTCATCTGAACATTCAAGGGGGTAAGGCTCACCACAGCTAACTCCCTAACTTTCTGAAATGTAACCTGACGCATGGCGGCTGGCTCTTCTTAATACCTGGCTAACCTTGGAGTAACAAAGCATCCAAATGTGTGGGAGAAGTCACATTCTTGCAGGACTTTGTATGTCAAACAATCATGGCTGTAAACGGGCTGGGAACAGCACACAATACATGTACCTACAGAGACCTAGCCACAGCCATAACTGCAGCTGAACTCTCATTCAGTACAGAGTCTGACAACGGCTCATATATTCACTTTTGTGACCCCAGATGTTGGAGTCAGCTCAGTTTCATGGATGTCTACACAATGCATAAACAGGCACAACATTTTGTACATTCAGCCAGGTCAAAATGACTTGCCTATGACTTGAAATGACACGGGCTTCTGAAGGAAAAGCAGGTAGCCATTTAGCCAGCAGTTTCCACAGGCTTGTATGTTATCTGCATCCAGTCATATCCAAGCAACTTTGACATGGCCTTGTGAATTTGATTTATCATAGGACTGAATAAGAAGGCAATTTCAAGGTGCATAGTGGCCAACACAACTTAAACTCTTGGCCTTTCCTCATAGCCTAAAGTGAGGACACAAGTCTCTGACCATACGTAAAACTGGATCCGATTTCAAGGAGCCACTGAGCAGAAAACTATAGCTTTAAATAGCAAAATTTTGATGCCCCGCGGGAGAAAACTACACGAACAAGAGCAGAATGTGTTGCATCATGGCTAGTAACTGGCCTGTGCTACCTAATGTTGTCGCTACCCAGTGACTATCTGAGCTTAGCTGTCCCTGGAATGTGGCGCGGTGCATTCCATGTGTCTAGCTGACTGCAAGTATGTATGGCTTCACACACGGTCTCAAAGAATCGAACGTATTCCGACTACACGTACTGACTCACAATTTTCTTTCACTGTTTAATATGCAATTCCTACTCGCATGTTATACTGCATTTATTTACCTTGGGAACAAAAAACATTGAGGGAGAGCTCTGTACATCATTTAATTTGTCAGCATTTTGACGTTTGCATAGAAGTAAAAAAAAAAAAGTATTTACACGTGGACTATCGTATTCTTATTTACACATGTTCACACAGCTTGAATAAAAAGGAGCGATAAAACAGTTTCTAGCTCTGTCCTTAAACTTTATAGATCAAGTCCTAGTTTGAATTACAACCAAAAATATTGAACTTGAATTCAGCCATATAAGTGTTAATAATTTACGTTTTTTTATGCACATGAAGCCTTCATTTTTAAAACACACAAATTCATTGATACATCTGTTACATTTCTTCAGGAATTTGAATGTTGATGTCATGACTGGTGGCGTTTTTGTGTGCCAGGTGAGCAGGCAGTTGGGCCAAAAACAAACGCGAGTCCTGCCAACTTTGACGAGCATTTGACTGGATCTCCACATATACTGCCAATCAATGCAAGCAGTAGCGGTAGTGCTTGTTAGACCACACCATTTCTTTACACGATGCATCTTAAAGTCATTTTTCAAATGCGGATTAACCTTCAGCTCTACCTGATTTTTAGCTTTCTTGGCTACGAGTCCAGCTCATTGTGAGTTGATGCTTCTTGCTTATGAGAGATCCTTTGAGCCCAAAATAGTGGCATCTTATTTGGTCCAAATGCTTTTAAAAGCCTACGAATGTTTCTTGGGGCAGAAACATAGCCAAAGCCAGCGACGGAAGCCAAATTTTGAGAAGCAGCCCCCGAGGCACACTCCTGCTGGATTACCATTTTGTTATGTCACCCAGCTATGTGCTTACGAGGCAATTTCCCATCCAATCAGCTTTGATTTGGTGAAGTGCGATGCACGCATAGCCAGACACAGAACCAACTAATCAGCCAACAAATTGTGGAATGTTAAGGTCAACCATCACGGAACGGGAGTTCTCCATGTAACATTATTTAAATTACTTTATCCCAAAAAATGGCAAATAAATTTTTGAAATTTTAATTAAATAAATAAAACAATTCATCCACAACTGCCTTATATACACACACAAATAAACAGCTCATCTTTAAAAACCTCCCCAAACAAGCAAGCTAAGGTCCCCCCCAAAAAACCAAAACTGTACAATTACTTGTATTAAATTTGGTATCGTCCATTCCAAACGTACACACACTTGCTAGAACACCTAACCTCATACTGTTTTCAGAATCTGGAAACCTTACCCCTACTTCCCTATGGTACAAATACCACTGTCGTCAAGGAAACCACAGACTAATGACGCAGAACTGATGGGTAATGTCTGTCTGCGATGTACTCACAAATTGGGCATTTGCGGAGCAGGAATTCCGAGTGCTCCGGACGGCATTTCAGCACATCCACAGTCCCTGCACATTCTCACTTCATATTGCCGGCGTTCGGTCCAGTTCAGCAGACCCAGATATGTGACACTGTCTTAACTTAAGACTCTTTTTTTATTTCACTTCACCGTTTCGGTAGTAAAGTTGATGTCATTTTTGACATTTTCTGATGCTCAATTGCATGGTGCCGATGTGTCTTCCACAACTTGAAGGAAGCCTTGTATGGAGCTCTTGTAGGTCTTGCGATAACATCTGTGAAGATTACCTCTGTGCTGTTCCACTTTCAGGAAGAGTGGAGTGTAATTCTTATGTAGTTTCTGGTGCTATTTTTTTTTCTTTTTTTTTAGGTGATGTCTCAAAGGGAAACATACCAGGCCGAGGCAGTAGAAACAACCGTATACAGTCACGTCAACTGCCTACAAATGTAAATAACTTTTTGGCAACCTTTGAAAGGTTTCCGAACCGTGGACTGATAAGCCTCTAGCACAGACCCCTCGGAAACTTTCAGATAACCTTTGGAGATTTCCCTTTGAAAACCATCACACTTTTTTATGTTGGAACAATCACAAATTCTACAACACCACAATTACCTTACTCTCGACATTTATATACATGAATACAATGCTGCATTAAACTATAGTGCACTTTCTGCGTGTAGACGCCTATACTTTTCATAAAACTCTCTCTTCCACTAATTTTGAAAAGCTAACACCTTATACACAGACAACCAGTGTGATCAACCTTGAGATTAAAAGCTATAATACTGACTACCGACGATATCGAGTCATGGCAACATGATCACAAGAGAAAACAAAAATTCGTCAAAATCATTATTTTTTACTTAGCTGTCGAGTCCGTCATGTGTGTTTTATATTCACATCGGCGAGTATTTACAGGCTGCATATCAACACAGTACGTATTTTTGCAGAGGCACGACTGTTCATCAGATTTGAGTTTTGTTCAAGGAGGCCACCTCCTCGTAAGAGGGGGAAAAAAGGAGTGTGCATCAGAATCAATGCGACCCCTGCACTGCTAGAAGGCCAAGGGGGTTCAGATGCATGGAAACCAACCCGCAAATATTTAATGCACCATGGCAAAGCCAATGAACGTCCACTTTCGTAAGCAATCTTCCAATCGACATCAGAGCTTCCCTCCATCGTAAGTTCCTCTCGAGGCCGACAACTCTCTGTTGATGGGAAAGCACGACACCTTTGCTCTTGTTTTTCAATTAAGGCAAGTATATGTTTCCTTTATAAGTACACTGCACTGTAGTTCAGAGGACCACCCAGCTGCTCTTCTTTAGATTTCTTCCCAGGTTTCCAGTCAACACCTGCTAAATGCAGAGCTCTCCCTTGTTCAATATTGCATATTTCTTTTCATGTCTGGCGATCTCCCCATTTGCGCATTTTCAAGTTTGGCCAAGCGTCAAGTAAATGATTTGAATCAAGAGAGTGCACTTCGTCAGCTCTTTCCTTCGTCTGCTGGAGTCCATCATGAGCACACACTCATCTGCTCGGCTTTTTTCTTGTTTTTTCCCAGCCCTTTTTTTTTTTTTTGATGATGTTAGGACAGCTGGGATGACTTGGAAGGTATAATTAAATGTTGTTTTAAAAAATGAGCGTCTCTCCTTTGGCAAGTCTCAGACTTCATGCTCCTGGCCAAAATCTGAGCCGTCCGGCCTCTTCAGCCAGATTTCTGAGTCGTCTCCGCACAGTTCCGTGTCGGAGGCCCCCGAGGCCGAGGGCCGGCTCTCCGTCTCGCTGGGCAGGCGCTGTGGCGAGCCCAGCTCCACTGGCAGCCCGCCGCCCGAGGGCGGCCTCCGCCCACCTGTGCTACCGCCGTAAGGTGCCAGGTACGAACCATCCATGCCATAGCTGAAGGAACCCTGGGGCGGGCGGTAGGAACCATTGGAGTTGCGGGGGCTGGGGTCGACGCTCGGGGTCAGGGAGTGGGGGCGCGACTGGGGCAGGATCCCATTGACCGGGGTGGGTCTCACCGGGGACTCCTCCATGGCTGTCATAAGGGGTGGCTTTCCATTCTCGGTTGCGAGGACTGTCTGGACAATTTTGGGGGTTGGTTTATAACCTGCAAAGCACAGCAGAAAAACAAGGATTAATCTCCACATCGAACTCCCCTCAAGATCTTCAAAGGCAATCATTCAAAAGAGGCTCTGTAAACAAAAGTCGACTTGAACAAAGTCTTCCAAATCCCACTTAGCATTTAATCCTTTGTTTAACACAACAGGTCACTGTTTAGAGCATTCCAAGGTCATCTGTACATCCAACAGGCAATGAACATGCATTGAGGGTGGAGAAACATTAATACGAGCGATTCACAATAGTGCGCCATCAAGAGTTTGCAATGCATTGGCCAATCAGAATGCGCGAAATTTGTCGACCCTCTCCAAACACGCAATGGGTCCACAAATTTCGCGCACTGTGATTGGCCAACGCCTTGCAAACTCTTGGTGGCGCACTATTGTGAAGCGGCCGTATTTGCGCATCTTAAACCTCACGAGAAAAGATATGCAGGACCAGCCAACCATCCAACTATGCATTGGTGGAAGTAAAAACAATGGAATAATGTGGACAGGATTCTTCGGTGTAAAGTTGGCAAGTTTTTTTTAAAGTGAACAGGTAAGGTATGGCACAGTTTACTATTCGATGCCTACCGGTACAAAACAAACAGGAGAATTTTAATGGTGGGGGAAACTACATGATTATTAATAGCCTGCCAGCTGGTTGGACAGGAGAGTAGGGCATTGGTTGGCCGTGCAAAAGGAAAGGCAGATATGACTGGTCTAGCACCAAGAATCAAGATTTGGCATGTTCAGCAGAGGGAGTGGTTTACAAGAACATGGAGTACACTGAATTTGCAGGATGTTAAAGAATCACAAAACCACAAACTGATTGTTAGGTTTGCATTTTGCAGAGTATTTCAGGGTGGGGACACCTACGAGGCAAATTTCTAAACCAATTTTTTTTTAATGAGAGATGTGAAAGAATATCTGAATATTAACACTGATTAAGTGAAGTTTCAACATCCAAGTTTTTTTAACAAATCTCTAAACTTTTCATGGGGGGAGGAGATTTACCAAACCACTGAAAATTTTGGGGATAAAATTGCATCCTTGAAAGAAGGCATTAGACAATTTGAGAGAGGACCGAAGGGAGTTTTTTTTAATTGCACGCCTCCTTGCTAGAACCGCGCCCCGGTTTGGGAGTTTACAGGGACACATTCTCACTATCCTTGGGATACAATCTTTCTTACCACACAGAGAGAAAACTTCCTTAGATAAGCCACTCTGGAATAAGCCATGGGTTAAAAAAAAGAAGCTCTGACAGTTGGTTATTGTAAAGGCATATTTCTCACCCAAATCAATATTTCCCTTTACATCAAATGACCAAATTCACTAAATACACACTAATACAATGTATCAAATCTTCTCAAAAATAAACAACATTCTTCTTGATATAAAATCAACCAATACATTAGTTCACAATAAACATGATGCATGGCATATCAGAATCATTCATTACTTAAATCAAGTTCTCTTTAGTTCAACCTTTGTCAGAGAGAAAAAAACATGCACTTTATCATGCGTTTGGAGAATCCAATTTAGATGTTCAAAGTCAGGCCAACTGATCCTCTCCAAAATGCATTTTCCAATCACAAATCAAAAGAAACAGAAAAACTAAATAAACAATACCCTTCAGCTCCCAGGAGTTCCAATAGTCATATTGATGATGTCTCAAGAATTGTTTACCCAGTAACGCCTCACTCCAATTTTGACGACAAAAGATGTGAGATTAGATATGTTACCGTTACCCCTGAAGCACTGCCACATTTTTTGACAACGGAAATCAACCTGTTGCCACTTTTAACATCAAGTTAGTGGTGTTAGTTAACTTAGATCACCCTGAGTGAATTTAACAACAAAGCTCCTGGTTATGTTAATACAGGAATAATGTCCCTTGTTTTAATGTTACTGGCGGAACTAATTAATGTTTACAACTGGACATATGGAAAAAAAACATACAATTAAAATAAACATAAAACAGACAAAAACAAGTTTCATCGGCCACCTCCACTTCTGACAAAACAAAACAAAATACATCTATAGCAAATTTTAATTAAAAAAATGGAAAAAAAAGTTGCTAACAAAATATGACCAGAAGAGGTTCTTAAGACTATGGCAAAGATCCCCCCTAAAAGACTGATAAATTTTTCTTTTTTGGGGGGGGGTGTAACTATTCCGATGATTATTTGACAAGTTGGTCCAATCCTTTCGAGCAGGCCAACAAAATCTTTTCATAACAATTCTGGAGAAATCTCTTCAGTACAATTCTTGTTGGTTCTCGTTTTATTACTTCTGCTTATGTTGTTTTCCCGTTTTTTGACTGTCTATAGTTTGCATTGATCTTATCTTATACTGCCAAGTCTGAACAGGTACACACTTCACACTGTAACCAGACGTGCAACAGTGAAATACGAACACACATCTGTTCTTTGAGAATACGTATATGTAGCCTCAAATGTGCAGCCTCCTTCATTTCTCCTGTCAAGTGGCTCGCTAGTGCAGCTTACAAGTTTCCACACGATAAGCGCAGGCATGGGTGAATGGGAAGGAGACTCCCAGTTTTTGTTTTTTTTTTTTTTTTGGCGCAGTGCTTGCATCAGATGTTACCAAGGTGACAAACAGAAAACAACGAAAGAAAAAAAAAAACTTCTTGACTGGCATCTTTTTTGGAACAACACAATATATTACAGCAGCTGGCAGAAGAGTAAAGATCCTACCCATTACTGGCTGGCGTGGCGTTTAGCTGGCACTGGATTTTCTAAAGAGTCAAGAAATTCAAACTACTTGTAAACTCCACTCCGTAGCAAGATTTCTTGCAGATGGCCTACCAACTTCAGTGTACCTCGTAACACACTCAAGAATACATTGTATCAATAATTGGAATTATTTTCAAAATTGACACAGACAAAAAAAAATGCACTGAAAAATTTTTCCCAGCTCTTAACATTCAACAAGCACGAGATTTACACACACCATCTTGATGATCACTGGTATTTTAGCTGGTGCACCGCAGGCAGTTGCAAGGCAGTCTTTAAATGGGTTTCACACATTCCACTGATTTACAGCAATGACCAACTGAATCATTACACTTTTTAACCGATTTATCACACTGGTCCACTGATTTATGACACTAGTGCACTGACTGAACAATGATCCACAGTATCCACGACAGTACAGATGCATGATTTATCACTATGGCGACAGAACAAGCAGCCAGTGCCCATCATATTCATTGCTCAGCAAAGCACTTCTTCCCATTCAAAATTTGGTGATGGGGACAGGAACCGATATTGAGTCTGATATCATATCTAAAAAAGGCAAAATCCTCTCCTTCCAATGAAGGCAAACCTTGGAAACGAGAGTTCAGTGAGAACGCATACATTCATAAGCCAACTGAGACCTTTCAAAAATCTTCAGTGCATTTTCAAGAAAAAAGGTTTTCCAACCTTTCAACAATTTTCCTTTTGCTTTTTAACTGCAATGACGAAAAAGGGAAATACTTTGTAACACATAACCCCAAATTTATAGTGCCTGGAAAGTGATCAATTTTTCTATCGCGTGATGTTACTTAAAATGGGATAAATCGCGAAACTTCCAGCAATGTGAGAGAAAAATAACAAGCCGCTCTTTTACATCAAGTTTTGGTGAGGCTTTCACAGTCCTTGGACAATGCAAACAGCTGATGAAAGACAATACCGACGTGACAGCCTCCCCACCAAGGACGAGCGAAATCTCACAAAGCAAAACGCCATGCAACACAAATCAGCTAGGGACCAGCTGGGAACCCGTACAGGTGAGAAAACACATCATGTCACATACACTGCCTTATGCATCCTGAGGAATGTAGCCCATGACAGCACAACTGTTTGTCGCTTGACAATTTTCAGCATGAAGAGAGAAATACACGCTTATCATCACGGTGCACTTACACTTAACAGGGCTAGGCTGTAAATTTGACCTCCTGGTAAAGACGCTCTTTGGAGGAAGCAGGCATAGATGCAGGGTCATGGGCTGAAGCAAAACATAACCTTCCTTATTGAGTTGTCAAAACAATGGGCCTGGTTCCTGAATGGGATACTGACTCGAGTTAGCACAGCGCTGCTCAATACTGCGTGTCTTGCCGAGGAAGGTCAAGAAAGGGAAAAAAGAAACTCTGACACCACCCAAAAAAATAAGGTGAACTGTTCCATACCTTCAGGACAGAGCAGCACGTGTTTGCACTAGGGGGTTGGGAAGCTTGCAGTTGGAAAATCAAAACAGAGAGAGGTAACGTTAGAAACTCTTTGATGTTGGGGAGGGGGGAGGACTGTCCTCATCGTATACGACCTGTGCTACCCACGGGAATGGCAGTGCATTGTGCTTAACAAGCTTGTCATGCCAAGGCTGTGCTCCATAAACCATCCAGGAGAGAAAACAGGGGGAATCCAAGCAAAGGGGAAGGGAGAATGTTCTCGAGCCCAAACGTGGATGATTAAGGTATCTTTGTAAAACTATCGGTGGGGTTTTCAGAAAGCACTGAGGAATCACCACACGAATGACTTCCGGCTAAATGACTACAGATGGACAAGTGTGCGTACCTGATGGAATTCACACCCACAACAGGATTTAGGTTGCTATTAAAGTAGAGTTGAGGGAATGCCGTTCTTTTGCTCTCAACATTTTTTCTTTCTTTATCCTGCACGAATCGAGAAGAAATGCTGTGGGTGCATTCAACGGAACCTTGAAACCTGACAGTTCAGTGTGCTCAACCCTTATCCTGCTTTTGGATATAAGAAAGTTGATATTTAGCCCTGGTCAAGCTGTAGCTACTGCCCCTCTTTATCAGCTTAGAGTAAACGCTGAATTATTACTTAATTTAAGGTACACTAACAGGTCTGCCAAATTAGGACCGACATACAAGAAACAAACAAACAAAACAAAAAAGGGCATCCTAACTCCTATAAAAGTTACTGAAAAGGGAAAATTTCAATCTTGAACATGGCTGGCCCACTCAGAGATTTTCTGGGACGAGTATTCTCAATACAGCGGAATTTGTTTCACTTGTTAAGTGTCCTAGTTAGATCCTCTACTAGGAAGTTTGCTAACTTCCCTCAAAAAAACACACAAAACAAACAAATCTACCAATACGCCACCCCCTTCCTCAAACAAGAGAAAAGTCTCCTAAACCAATGCGAGCCTGTTGGGTTAAAGTTCCAAAATATACCATACCGTCACCTGCATATACATAAACACAAGGAATACACACACAGTTACCTAACCGATGGTACCCATGGAATGCTTCTAGTGTCACCTCATTGGTACATGTACAGATGTTGAACAGGCTTGATTTTTTCAAAAAGGGGTCATGCCAACTTTATGAAGATGAAATGAAAGGAATGCTGCAGAAATAACTACTCCAAGCACGTAATGACTAAACAGATGCAAGCAGTGTGAGTTTTGTATGGACTTGTTTGTACATGGATAAGGCAGACAAGAGGATACTGAATGGCATCTCTCCAAGACTATACACAGAGACAGTGCTTTAATACTGATGAGGGTTATCGGGTTTAAATGCACAGATCTGTGAAGTTGACGTTCGAAGGTTTTTAAGGCTTGCAATGCAACCCCTTTGAATCAAAGTTCCCGGTATATATATATATTTTCCACCTGATAATCAATTCATTAGTTGAGCCAGCAATCCGCCAATGTCACAGAACAACACATACCTATCTCACTTCTGAGATTCGCGTATCCTCTATAAAAACCACAAGGGTTAGACGGGACGGACGAGGAAGACAGAAACGCAAGGGGGAGAAAGAGAAGAGGAAATGGGTTCTTAGTGAAACTTAAGATGTATAGAGACAGTCACAGAGTGCCCTGGTGTGGTGGGTGCTTTCCGGGGGGGGGTTCAAAGCCAGGTTCTGCCAGGCATGCTTCACTCGGGCGCATTTCAAAATTGTGGAGGGCACGTGCGGAGAGTGAGAAATGCCATCATTTGGGAGGGGGAAAAAAATGCCATGGTAACTGCGCTGCTAAGAAACACGCAGATCACCATACAGTTGTGCAATACATAAAGGAAAATCAATGCATGGAAACACCACATGCCCCAAGTGTGAAATTTGTGAGCAACTTCTTTTTCGGAGAGCAGCTTCCATTGACATTTTGTGCTTATAAATCCCTCCCCACACCAAAAAATAAAGGTTGGTGATTTTTTTTTTATTGATCTGATCGAGAACCGCTGGTAATCGGTTTGGTCCTTGCTCATTCCCACTGGTCGACAGGTTTGAAATGCACCGGGGAATCAAGCACCCTGAGACACTGACCCCGATTTGGGCCCCATCCACCAGCATGCATACAAACACATAACATGTTGCCATGCAGAAGCAGGGACTTGAAAGAATGCAAGCCTGCGCTGGAGGATTATCTCATGTGATGACAGACATACTACTTGACAGGGCACTACGCCGCCGAGCCAATATTCTAACACAACGTCCACAGGACCAAAGGCATGGTGCATGCTGGTAACCAGTATATTTGTCGTCTTCTGTTTTTTTTCAGATTTTTGTGAGCACTGTCTTCAAACTATTTTTTTTTTTCATCTCTAAACATGAGTCTTTGCATTGAGAATGGTTCAACTCCTCCGCTAACCAAAACGTAAATTTGATACAATTTGGCATCCAACATGCAACATAGAAATTGCTAAAAGCAGATGAGGCCAGAATATGCAACTACCAAAAGCCGTACAAATGTGAGAGGGGGATTTTTCATTTTTCTCTTTTTTTGTGTGTGTTAAAGTAGAACTTGGGAAGTGAAGTTTAGAACACAAAGTTGCTTCGCTGTTTTAAAAATGTAACTTTGTGTGTGTGTGTGGGATTGAGACATACATCAAAGTGAGCATTGGAACACCTACTTGAGCCGAGGACGGACTCTTCCGTTTCCGTGGGCTGATAGTTACCCTTACACTTCTTGTTTACAAAGAGGTGAAGCAGGAAGGCAAGGAGGACGAAGGCCAGGAACCAGCCGACCGCGAAGAAGGTCCAGAAGATCGGCGAGGCGGGGGCTTTATTTTGAGCCACAGATTCTGTCGCAAGGGGGGGGGGGGGGGAAAAAAAA